>JAIFHY010000013.1:1200000-1608400 GCA_022264835.1 Melampsora americana | reverse complement strand
TCGTCAGTCATCTGGACTTCTACAATCCCCCTCCCTATGCCGGCAAATTCAGTTCATAGATGCCTTCCACACCCCACATGTCATTGGAAGCTTGTCCTTGACCAAAGTCCAGGAAGCCCTTCACCCAATGTTTATTTGTAAGTGCTGGCAGTCCCATTATTCCTACAAGTAAGCTCTGCATCTTTGGACTTAACTGATCATTACTCAGCGCAACATAAAAGAGCAACAAGGTGGTGGTAGAGATTATTGTGGACCCCCAAGGTAATTAAAATATCAACGCCAGGATATACACATCTAATACTTTTTTGTTTTTCTTTTCTTTTCTTTTCCTTTTTTTTATCTTATCTGTTGTTCAAAAATTATTAATTGAATTCATTTGAACCAATATTGCATATTCAATACAAGCGGGGGATCAGAATCAAAAATCAATTCATCCTATATTTTATATTCAATCAGCTGAAAACTGTAAATCAATATTTAAAAGTAGAGTAGAGTAAAACAGCAAAAATGATTCAATTAAATTAAATTATCAGTATTAGTAAGTTCACTACATACAACAATATTGGTGCAAATCAATACATTACAAATATAAATACAGGTAGAATCAATCAGAAGAGTCAAACAAAAAAAACAAATAATCATGGAAGATGACCTTTTGAAAAGTGATCACTAGTCCTTTGGGCAACAGAAAGAATAGAAAGAAAAGCCTGAGGGAGAGATATTCCTATAACAAGGCTCAGATGCAAAAATGATGGAGATTGAAAGCTTAGATTAAAAAATTCAATTAATGTAATCAGAGTTAATTATCAAGAAATCAGTTTGTTTCAATTGAAGAGACAAAGAAGGAATACAACAATTACATGCCTAAATTAAAGGCCAAGATTTTAATGATTAAGTGATTAGACAGTTGATTTAATGAAGATTAAAATCCAAAATGTAGATTGAGATGATCCAGAATGGATACCAGGCCAAAATGTAAAATTCCAGATGATGATTGATGATTGATTGAAGCCAAGAATATCAAGAAATAGATTGTAGAAAGCTGAAATCATAACCAAATTAGTTCAATTGATCTAGGTTGAGATACTGAGGACCAAAAAGTGGAGAAGACAAACTTACATAAATAAAATTACATACAGAAGATACAAATAGGTCAATCAATACAAAAGCACCAAACAAATCTAAAATAAATAACAACAAAGCGGAAGAATACAATATAAGCAAGAGAGTAGACAAAAGATAGTAAAGAATTTGGCATGTATGTAAAACAATAAAGTAGACAGAGAAAACAATACATACCTAGATTGATCCTCAAAATCAAAATTAAAATCAAGGAAGATAAGAGCTAATCAAGGAGGCCAAAATGTGAGTTTGGAGAAAAGCCAAGTTATGATACCGGTTGACTCAAGAAAAAAAATAAAAGAGGGAGAAAGATTTTACGCATGAAGAGGGTCAGAAATCAAATTTCAAAATTCAAAGACTCTTCAATATTAATTCAAGAAGGGATGGAATTAAAATTGAGATTGATAAAGTGCTTGGACCCAAGAAGAAGTGCAAGAAAAGAATAGAAATCACCTACATATATTAAAACAACTCAACAAACACAACAGCAGAAGTGGAGAATGATTCCATCTATATTTTGATTGGTGGAGATTTTGTCTGTTGTCTAAGAGTGTCTGTGTTTTTTTTTCTTATTTTCTTTGAGTGTTGAAGTGTGTTCTTATGTTATCAAAGTGCTAAACTTTTAGTGCTTGAGCTTGCCATTTTAAGTATTTTAAACAAATCATTGGTCTCATTATTGTACCAAGGTGCAATCTCTTCATTATCAAGTGTGATCTTCAAATTATTGCATTGTTGTTTTCTTTTTTTACTGAGCTCAGTTTTCAACACTTAAGCTGTTAGGATTGTCTCACTTTTATTTCTGAACTTCATATTCAGGGCTGAGGGTAGCTCAAGAGCGCTCAGGTTCCATTCACATCTTGACTTGGCTGATACCTCCTCATCAAATACTTCAGAAGATCATGATGTAAGAGCGAACTACAATCTTGAAGAAGGAATCAACAGCAATCTTTTCCAAAGCAAAAGCCATCAGACCAAAGATTTTGACAAGCATCCTGTCACAGGGTTGCCATTAAGACCCACATTAGGCAATAAGGTCTACTAAAAGACCTTAAGTTGAGTTTAGAAGATACAAGACAAATGAAATAAAAGATCTAACAATCTTTTAGAGATTCAAAGAATCTAAGTACTGTGAGTGAAAAGGGCATGGCAAAGTTCTAGATTTGACTGCGTTGGTGGATGTTTATAAGTGGCTTGTTTAGAATCTGGTTATGGAAATATGGATTTGAAAAAGAGAAACAAAAGATAAAAAACAATGGTTTCTGAACATAATATTTGATATTGAAGATAAGGTGAAAGGTGGATCCTCTCCCTTTAGGGAAAGGATCCTGGTATTTATACAACTTCATAAAGGCCTAGTGCCTTGTAATACAGACTACTGCAGGGTTGTATGGTTGTATGATATCCAGCCGGTCCAGATTGTAATCTTAAAGTGGTGTTTCAAAGTGATTTGAGAAGAATACCTTGCCTAGCCTTATGATGAAATATTGGCTACAGTAGATAAAGTCTACTGTGTACTACCTTCCTGCCAGCCAAACAAAATTGCAATTTTGAGCTCAAAAACAGAGAGCTCAACAACATTATCTCATGCTAATACCAAGTCAGGTGGAATCAGAACCTTAAGCTTAATCATTCCATATGTTCTTCGGATGATTGAAGGCACTGGTCATTTTTTTCTGTAGGTGGTCAACATTTGGGCCTAAGCATAGGCTAGGTACCTAATGTGCTTAAGCTAATACCCAAGCCACTTGAGCTAGGTACCTGAGCTACTTAAGCTAGGTACTCAAGCCTTTGAGTACCCCGGCTGTACTGAACCCCACAATACTCGGCCCTGACTATGTAGTTGTGGTGCAGAGGTATTGGCCTTGCTTTGCTGCCAGCGTAGCTAATTGCGTACTTCTGGGGTCTATGCCCCTTCTGGTGCTGTTTTGGATTTGCTGACACACCTTTTTGGATCAAATTATTCATAATTGGTGCTTGTGTATCCACCATTGCTTCAATTGAGGTTGTCAAGTTTTTTACAAAAATGCCAAGATTCTGGCTGTTGACAGGTGTAGCACAGAGTAGACTTCAACTACTGTAGGTGGGTTTTTACCCTTTTAGCTTTGACCCGGCTACCAGCACTGCTACAACTCTGACATAGAGATTTTCAGCCCTGAGCCCTATGTACAGGACCACAGGCTAACAAACACACATGTAAATATATGTAATTTGTCTAAAACAATAATTATTACACCTCATGGCTCAGTATCAAGAGTCACTTCAGTAAAAGACTTAACTATGGCTAAATTGGTAAAACCAAACCTAACCCAAAGAGACGCAAACCTCAGCACCAACCACAAGTTGACGCCTAGGTCTGAAATATATAAACTCCCCTTCTTCCCACTCTGGAAGAAGGACCAACTGAACATCACAATCATATTTGATTCTTACCAAAGAACCTTGAGTATAGTGATTTTATTGTATTTGATTTCATAGTTCTATCATCCCCTCAAGCCCTTGTAAGCTTTAAAGTAGTAGTACTGAACTAGTGGGACCAATAGTTATAGAACTGACCTTCAGAATTGCATAGGATACCTCCTGAGTTGAGTGTAAAGTATTTGGCAGAACCTTTGAGCAATCAGAGTGTAAGGTTCTGCAGGCTCTAGCCTTTGGAGCTTTGAGTAAGATCCTTTAAGGGATCACTCGGCCTTCCCACAGGCATTCAAATCCTCTTCTTAGAGGTCAACTAACTGTAGTCTTCACTTGGGTGTACCAAGTGAAGATTCATTATTCTTTGCATCATTAATCCAATCTCACTTATTGGTGAATAGTCAGCCCAACCGCTGCTGACTCCTCACAGAGATCTTGGAAGGTCAAAAAATTGTGTCTTACCGTAAGTACAGCTGTTTCACGAAAGATTGACAATTTTTTTAAAAAAGTTGTTGCCACAGCCGGCAAAGACAATACCCAAGTTTTGCACTGTGATGGAATTTTCAAAAAAAACAATATTTGGTGAAACAGCTGTGATTCTAATTTCTCATCTGCTTTCTCAAAAGCTCCCTCTCTTTCTCCTTAGCAAACTCTTGGTTTACACCCATGATATCAATCAATTGTGTTGTTTGTTGAACACAGCACCGCCTGGCAATCTCCATCTACATACTGTCAATCTGTTGTCCAAACCCATCAAATAGAGCTTTGCTCCAACTGCCAATCCACTGTACAAACTGCAGCTCTGGTTTCAAATTTACCATGACCAATATATCCAGGACAACGACCCCAGCTTATGGGCCATGGTCACTGTCATCAATGAAACATGTGATACCAAGTATGAATCCATCCACAGCACATTGTTACCTTTTAGCAATCAAACTCAGCCTGTTATTGGACCTGGTCAATCTTGATTCTTTATCATTTGATTTTGATGTATGTCTGCCAAAGAGTGTCTTTGCACACACGGCAGCTTTGATTGAGGGCTATTTGTGGAATCTACAGAATTTGGTTCAACTTTGATCCTTGTCTACAACCTTGATCCAGCCATCCCAGACAATCCACCCATGTCAAGCCTTTTATTGTCAGTGATGGGTTTACCCGGCCATCTTCACAATTGTCTGATCCCAGAGGTAGCTTTTGGGAGTCTTTGGAGTCACATCTCAAACAACTACTTGAAGATCACTGCTATATGTGAGCTTTCTACAAAGCCATTGACCACCTTTTATGGAGCTAGGGTATTTGAAGTGATCTTCAAACAACAAGCTGCATACAAATGGTTCTCATTGTTAGCTTATCCAGATGAGTGCTTACCCATGAGCAGATGGGATCACAAGGGTAATCAAACCCATCACACAATCAATACTCAATGGGCGGCTCTCCCTTCCTGTGAAAACTGTGGAGCGTCTTTGCATAGAGTGGCCCACTGATCAATTTGTCCTTATATTACTCTCCAAGACGCTCCAATTGCAAAAAAATGACAATACCTGATCATGAAGGTGAAAAAGGCCAAGTGACTTTGCAGTAGCTTCACTTCACTGATTTAATTATCAAAGTCTACCTTATGAACCTTTCAATAAGCTCATCAATCATCCAAATCATCAACCCCAAAATCAATTCTCATGCTTCCCAATCTTTCTCTATTTGTTTGTCTTTTGATAGCCATTCAAATCTTCTTGATATCAATTAAAATGATCATTACATCTAATACCAAACCGTTCAGTCCAAATTTCCAAAAAGAACAAATGTATCAAAACCTTGCACAAAACAAACTCTGTGTTTATAAATCAAAATGATACATTTTTCTTGTCTTTTGTTTTACTTGTATACTGCTAATCAAATTGAAGGATTTGTCCCTAAATGAAAACTTTGTAAACATTTCTCACTTTGTCTTATGTGAACTGATCAAGTTTTAATGATGATTTGTCAGAAAAAAACTGTTGATTTATCCAATCGACCTAAGAAAGAAATTTGAACATGTGAGTAGGAAATCCAAGAATGACACGAGAAGAGAGATGGAAAATTAATAATTAGATTGAAGGAGAGATTAACCCATCACTCAAAGATACAAATCAATATTTACCCCAATTAGTTGAAGATATTCATTTACCTATAAGTTAGGAACCAAATCAAATCTTACTTCTCTTTCCTCATCTTTGGGAAAGAGAAGTAAGTCATTTCCAATTTTATTTCTTATTAGATCAGAATATTGAAATTGTTTTTCCTTTACTATTGATATGTTTCGTTTATTTGATTATAACTTTATAGAAATTATCTCACTCTTCACTTCAAAGATCAGTTATCTTGATAGCAATAACTTAAACTAATAAATACATTATATAATCTTAATAAGTCAGAACCTTTATTTCATACGTCTGTGTCGACGTTGGTGGTAGTGCTCATCAGTGCTGTAGTGCTCATTAGTGCTCATTAGATCCCTGTTCAAGGACTCTAAAACATTCTTAAAAACAATATGTATTACAACCTGAGCTCTTGAAAAGAATTGTTTTTCAAAAAGAGAAAGGACCTAAAACTTGACCAATCAACAATGTTACTTTAACTTTAAATCAGCCTTCTCAAAAGATCATTTCAGAAGAAACATGAAGTGAATGATCATCAGACAATCAAAGACATAGGATATCATCAACAATGGATAAAAAAAAGAATTGATAAACAAAACAAAAAAAACAAGAACAGTTGTTCAACAGAAGCAAGATTTACAGGCTGAAAGAAAGAAAAAGGTAAAACGAGACATCAGAAAAGTTTAAAACAAAATCAAGCAAACAAAACAAAACTCATCAACTTCTCTTTGATTTTCTTTTCTTTTTCTTCAAACATGATAACAGTGCATATAACAGAATGAGATGATGATGAAGAGATTTATATATACATATCATCTGAGGTGTAATTTTGTATAGAAAAACAATGGATATCAAGACAAAAAAGATAATCAAATTTTTATATAAATCAGAACGTTGAAAGAAAAAAAAGCATATCAACACATCTCAATAAGAAAGACTAAAATCAATCAGTCCGACGACCCGGAGGTTGACCAATCCAACCGTCTTTGGACAAATACCTATGAGAAGTTAATTCATGGGTAGTAGCACGATCTTCAGGTTCTAAACTCAAACATTGTTTAAGTAAATCAATCCCATCTAAATCTTTTCCATTCAATCCAATTGACGCTCGACTACTTTCAACCAATCCTAATCCTGCTTCATCTGAATTCCAAAATGGACATTCTCCACACATCAAGACGTATAACAAGACTCCTAATGCCCATACATCAATCTCTTTTCCTCCGTGTCTTTCTCCTCTCAAGACTTCAGGTGCAGCAAAACTGTTGAAACGATCAAACGTCAATTTGTCAATCAAAACAAGAACAAAAGAAACCAAAGACGAACTCAAGTGTACCGGAAAATGTATCAAACTTTTTCCCATCTCTAACATAAGCAGCACTTCCGAAATCGATTAATTGTACATTTCCTTCTCTATCCATAATCACATTCTCATCCTTCAAATCTCGATGTACAATATTCCGTTCATGTAAAAAACAAACCGCATCTAAGATCTGACCAAAGATTCTTCTGACTTCTTCTGATCCTAATCCTTCTGGTCTTGAATCGATATATTCAAATAAATCCAAACCGTCTCCAAAGAATGGCATCACAAGGTAATAATAATCTGCATCTTCAAAGTAATCCAATATACCACAAATGTGGGGGTGTCCTGTCCGTTGTGGACTGATAGCGGTATTCGTTCGGTTGGTTGATACACCATCCCCAACTTCGTTAGTCAAGACTGGATTACTAGCCTCAGCACCGATTAATGATGGACGATAGCTAACACGCCGAAGATGATCTAATACATGAATTTCAACTGGGATAGGTCCAAGTACTTTGTGACGTTTCCAACAATCTGCCAAGATCTTCTGTTTGATGATGTATTTGATGATTAAGGATGGAGCATCAGGAGTAGCTCCACGTTCTCTTACTTTTTTCACCATTCCATAGGCTCCTTTACCTGCCTCACCTTCAATCACAAATGAGTCGATAGAGCGATATCCTGTGGAAGCGGAATAGGAGCGTGGATCGATTGGTGTTCGGACAACGCCATCATGTATGAGTGAGCAGGGTTTTATAGCAGGAGGTTGAGCAGCATCGAGGATGGAGGTAAGGAGTGCGGTAGGAGAGGTAGGAGGAGAGACCCGCTGAGAGAGGCCTAGTGATTGTGAGGACATGGCTGAAAGAGTTGGTATTGAATCAGAAGATGGAGCAGGAGCTTCATGAATCCGAGTGATGTTAGAATGAATGATACCAGTGACTGAGGTAAGAGTAGGGACCGCTGCGGTTGGTTCGACATCGCTTGGTAATAAGGCAGTAGTTGGTAAAGGCGAGATAGATTGATCTTGTGATGTTTGTGGATCAGGTTTACTGGTGATAGGGATGGAATTGAGGGATGGTGGATACCGAGTTGGTCTTGAAGAGTTTGAATTTTGATCATGGTCATTAGATAGTGTGAATGATGGGTTGAGAATCGTAAGTGGTGGGAATAAAGCTGAATTAGGTGGATTGAGAGAACCAGATGAATCATCCGAATCATCTTCTGGATCATCTTCATCTCGACCATCACTCATATCAAGACCATCTGTGAATTTTCTCATATCGCCAGGCAGGCCACCAAGTGAACGCCATTCCTGAAAAATAAATCATGATTGATCAGTCAATCGTTTGAAGTGAAGATGGAGTATGAGTGAACTCATTCACTTCAGTTGTCGGTGTCATGACCACCTCTCCCAAACCAAGACAGGTTGTGATTGAAGTATTGATGACTGGCTGAGATGATGGAGGACAGATGGTTGAGGTAGATGAAGATGGAGTTCGAGTGGATGCAGATGAAGTTCGAATGGATGCAGATGGAGTTCGAATGGATGCAGGTGAAGGAGGAGGATGGGTATCCCAAGTGAATCGATTGAAAGCCCCATTGAGACTATCAAATCTAGTGGTCCCATTCAGATCTGAAAGTCCACCGATCCGAGTTCCACCTCTACTTCTCACTTGACGAACAGTTGAAGGAACTGATTTAGAAGGTGTTGGTAAAGTTTGAGGAGGAGTAGTGGAGGCAGAAGATGAAGAGGATGAAGTAGGATGTTGATTGAGTTGACGAGATTGTAAGGAAGCCAACCGACGTTTTTCTTGAATGACTGAAGCAATCGAAGGACGATGTTGAGAGAATGGAGACGACATGAGAGTAGGATGATTGAGAGTAGAAGGTGAGGTAGGATTTGAAGTTGAATAGACCAAGTTAGAATGAATGTTGATTGGTTTTTGAAGTATGAATGAATTTGATTTGATCAATTGATGAATTGAAACAGATTGAATGTTAAGGTCAGAGTGATGGTTTTGTGATTCTGTTTCTTGTTGATGGGATGTTGTTGATGATGATGGTAAGCTTGATGGTGAAAGTGAAGTTGGTTTGAAATGAATTTGATCGATTTGAATTTGTAATTTCATTTTTTAAAAAAAAATTCAAAAACATTCAAGATTGGATAAGTGACATCTCAACCTACATCCCACTTTGACTCATTCATCCTTACTTTTACTTCAATATGGACTACCATCCCAACCATACATTCTAGCTCATCCTTCACTTCTGCTACCATCATCTTCAGTAACTTGGAAGAGAAATACTCGATATATCACTGTCTGTCTGCTCATGATGATGATTGAATTATAGTACTGTCTTCACACTTCATCCAAACCACTTTCACTCATCGTGGACTTCATTCATAACCAAGAACTGCTTCAGTGCTTCTAATCATGATTCATGAATTGCAATGGCACCAGTACATACTCAAATCTGGTTCATCAGCCTTTCTTTTTCATCTTTGAACATTTTCAACTTCTTTGTGTGACCCGCTGAGTTTCTCTTGGCCCTGCTGTCCGGATTCAGCATACCCGACGGATGACTGTACCGAGCCACAATGGAGAGATGTGTGACTGTATTGAATTGGTTTGAGCCTTTGAGGATGAAAATTAAATTGGATCTGATTTCTCAAATCACCTATTCTGAACTTACAAATCAAATCAAATCAAATCAAATCACCCATTCTCAATCTTCCATTCATACCCTACATCAAAATGGCATCTTGGTCTTCATGGCTTCTTGGTCGAGGTTCTTCAACTGGCAATCAACGTGATAAAGCTCGAGAAACGATTGTAGAATTAAGACAACATTTGATCATGTTGGAAAAGAAAGAAGATCATTTAAAGTTTGCTTCAATCATTCAAAATCCTCTTTGACATCATTCCCTGTCTCTTAATCCAAATGATCTGTCGAATCACTTCCTTCTTTCCTCAACTCTTATCTCTAATCACTCTTTTTTTTGTTTAATCTATTCTCTTAGTAAGAAAATCGAAGACGAATTACGAAAGGCAAAGGCAAATGCGACATCAAACAAACGAGCTGCAACGGCTGCATTACGTCAAAAGAAGTTATATGAACAAGAACTGGATCGACTGGCTGGAAGACGGATGACTTTAGAAACTCAAGTATATCATCAGATTGAATTTCAAACATCAGATCATCCATCTCTTTAGAATCTAAGAATCTAATCTTCTACTATATCACCTTCCTCACAGGTCAATGCTATCGAATCTGCCAACATGAATTTGGAAACGATGCAAGCCATGCGTCGTGGTGCTGATGTACTCAAGGGTATACACGGAAACCTGTATGCTCATCTGATCCTTGACTCTACCTTTGAATGCCTCCTACTCATTCATTCGAGACTATAGAAACATTGATAAAGTCGATGCTACCATGGACTCGATTCGAGAGCAAATGGACTTGACCAATGAGATCTCAGACGCAATCTCAAACCCAGTAGGAATGGGTCAAGAGGTATGAACCCATCCGATTCAACTATATTTAGATTCAATCACTAAACTCATCCACTTCTTTCTTAGCTTGACGAAGACGAGATCAAAGCTGAGTTGGAAGAACTAGAACAAGATGAATTGAAGGATCGACTTGTGGGTGCGGATAGCGTCCCAATTCATTCTCCAGGTCATACCGAAAGAGCCGTTCGTAAGTCACCAATTCTCTTTCTTACCTATCCGTCTTTCATTCAACCCTAATCAGTTTCATCTGTAGCTCAAAGAACAGCAGCTCAACGACAACAAGAAGATGACGAGGACGCAGAACTCAAAGAACTTCAAGCCGCACTTGCAATGTGATCCCTTATGAGAGTTATCCACTTATCAATCCTATCATATAATTTCTTATCTCACATAGTTGTAAGATGTTGGGTAAACTTTCCTGAGCTCTGAAGTTCAACAGAGTGGCTTTCTTCTTTTTTTCTGGTCTTCTTTCTTTTCTCATCACTTCATGCAATGTATAATCATTCCTCTCTGTCGGATTTGTTAATCTTGTATACATCAATGGTGAGGTGAATGAGTTTAATCCTTTTGGGTTTTGTTCTTCATTTGACTCGTACTTGATTACCTGATCATCGGCCTTGTCTGTACTCATGACCACCTGACTCCTTTGCATGCAAATCATTTCTTGTTCCTTTTGTCTGTCTTGAGAGCTTGCTAGTGAGTCTCATGGTGTCTCTTCAAAGACATCAGTATCAGGAATCAGACCAGATCCTAAATGGATTTGATCCTAATCCTCTTCCACATAAAGTGTTTACAAGTCAGACCATCAAAACCCAAATTGATATGCAATGGTGAGATGATTGCTTGAAGAATGACACTTATGTCTAAGTGGTAAGAATTCAATTGACCTGTCTTACTGTTGTAGCACTTGATCTAATGCTTGACTCTTCCTTTATGTATGTTCTTATAGAATTGGTTCTTGATTTGATCTGATTGTTTATCTTAAAATCACAAAAATCAATCAAATTTGATGTTTCAAAAAAAAAAGAAGAACCCTTTTGAAGGATCAGTTAAGTAAAATCCAATTTGATCTTGAAAACAGATAAGAAAACTTATCAGAAAAGAAACATCTATTCAACAAAAAAATGTAGATCAATATGAGCATCAGCTCTACTCTTTCACTACCCAATTTGGTTTCTTTAAAGTTGATTAACTAATGCATTTTCAAACTTGATTTGTTGTTGTGAGGGACTGGAAAGTAGTCATCACAACCTACCTTTGTTCTTCTATATCATGTGGGATTTCTTTTTTTTCCTCAGTTATGAAGATCCAAGCAAGAGGAGTGAACTTAATGAGTTTTATACCATCATGAACATCCTACAGCTAGTTAATCATAAGTTTGAATTTTTTTTTCCAAAACACTCTATCAGGTATCTTACAAGGAAACACTCTCTTAAAATCTTTGGGCTGGTATCTTGGGGGAAGGGCTCTACTGTTTTAAATTAACTTGTCAAGACCTTCAAAGGTCTATTGATTGAATATGAAGGAGTCAAGATAAATAATGGCTTTGATATGGTTTCCCTGCTGATGCCTGTTCAGTAGGATCTTCAGTCATCAGTGACTTTTTCCTGAATCCAAACAAGTGACCACCTTCAGTCTAGTACAATACTCCTAGATATTGCAGAGGGATCTGATTACAATGTGTTTTGATTGATCAAATGAAGATGAAAAAGGTTTGTCCTGCTCAAGGAGGAGATTTGTATGTATACCTTTACCTCTTGAGATGTCAAGGTGTTAGAATGTGGATACCCTAGATAGCTGAGTAGTCAAGTCATGGTTGTGCTATACTACGTAGATTTGTAGATTGATAAGTGGGCCAAGTATGATAGACTCGTGCATGATCAAAGTATATCACTCCAACACTTAAATATAATTGAAACTCTAGATATCAGGCCATGAGCCACAAGTAGTATATTGGAGTTTTTACTCTGTGAGTATATGGCCCCAGTTCAAGACTGAGGGCTGACATCAGTGAAGTTGATAGGGTATCCATAAACTCGGGTATGGGTCACCAGAGCTTGCATGAACTCAGAGAGGGCTTGCCCATTGGACATGACTGAAATTGTGAATGATACAAATATTCGACAATTTCAGGTTGACATACAGGATCATCTAAGTCCTGTTAGTCTCAGTTTGTCTGATTGACTATCACATAGCAGACACCACTAGTAAAATTTTATACATTTCTTTGTACAACAACTGCACTTAACACACCAGCGTCTTTGATACTTTGATTATCATCCGTCAGATCACGGGATGGGAAAATGGTCTGCAAGACATATGGCTGAGATGCAAGATGAGGATTTGATCTATGGACCGATCATTCAAGCAGAGAGACAGATCAGATATTCGTGATTGATCAAGCCGAATGAGTCATTTACTTACGCCGCTATTTGCCTTCTGATGTCCCCTACTGTGTGAGTGTGATTGAGTCTGGTGACCATCCGAGTCCCATCTGCGAGTCGTATTTGAACGGTTGTGACAGGTAGGTTGTTATCAACTTCGAATAAGATGCTTGAGAGAGAGCCTTGCGTCGCACTCGTAGGTGGATTGACTACGGTTTGGGGCGCCGAGCTGGGCACCACGCTGGCCGGCAAAGGACTTCCCAGCCTATTTCCGCTTCCTCCAAAGGGCTTAGCGGGCTGTTTCGGAGGTGGAGTGTAATTCTCCGTCAAGCGCTTCTCGACCCGCATTGTGACCCGTTGGTTGAGACGAACCCCTAGAAGGTCAAGCGGGGCGCGACTAGTCATACCAGAATAATGAGTGAACAGGTTGCTGAATGAGCCTTCAGGTCTAGAGCTAGAAATAGGTGAATTGAGGCCTTACCCCGAATTGATTGCGTCCAGAATCATTTTGTTCTTTGGGTCCTCATAATCGAGTAGTGGACCATCTTCAATTGAAAATCCATCTTTCCAAAAGGTGAGATGTTTCTCCACTTCCTCGGTGTTGTCTTCTTCGTCCACATCCTCGTCAAAGTCTCGCTCAAATGATCCCGGAACGGCCAAAGCTCTAGGGAATGCACCAGTTCTTGAGCGTGGAGCTGAAGACTGATCGGGGATCTCTCGAGATGGAACCTCCTCCGAGCCAAGGGTGTAAGCTAGGAAAATCGACATTTCAGTATGACATCCAACGTTAACCCATCAGATATCTAGACTGATCCACACCTGAGCCCTGGAATGCATTAGAGGTTTTTGGTGGTATTGGGGCGCTCGTGGAAGGCATTGCCGCAGCTCCAGCCCTGATCCCGATTGATCAGATCAATATATTCCTCTGTTATCATTAAGAAAGCTTACTCTTTGGCTTTTTTGAGGATATCGGCCACGATACCGGCAGCTTTGCCATTC
Organism: Melampsora americana; assembly: GCA_022264835.1. Lineage (NCBI taxonomy): Eukaryota > Fungi > Basidiomycota > Pucciniomycetes > Pucciniales > Melampsoraceae > Melampsora > Melampsora americana. The sequence continues at coordinate 1,594,524 of JAIFHY010000013.1, read as the reverse complement.
TGTTGGTTGGGATCTTGGACGTTTAGTCCACTCCTACCACCTCCAGCATAAAGATCCGGACCTCCATCGCGGTTGTCGTCATCCTCATCCTCACTCATATCACCTGCTGGCGAGGAACCGGCAACGATGTCCTTCATAGTCGATATCCCGCTTCGTCGAGGAGGCGCGCGGCTTCTGTTTCGAAGAATGGTTTGAATTGATTAGTTGTAAGGGAATATTTCAAAGCAATACGGCTACTGAAGATGATTATATACTCAACGATGTGAGATCACCAAAGCCAGAGATTCCTGATCTTGGAGCAGTCTTCCGCCCAGCAGAATCGGAAGAAGTTCCTGTTCGCCTCCATTCCGCCGGCATCTCATCTGCAGGGGCCCCGGATAAGGTTTGAGGGCCTGATCTGATCGGAGGGCTGACATCGACTGAAGGCACTGAGGCTGGCTGTGCGAGTGGTGAAGAGGCAGGCGAGGAGGACGTAGCAGCACCAAGGTTGGTAGAGCCCACTGTTTCGTAGAAGGTCGATAGAGCCGCCTGGATTAATTTGAAAGAGTAAAGATGGTACCAGGAGGATCAGTTTGAGCTTGTCCACCGCCAAGAGAGTCTGAAATGAGTTTGAGATTAGCTCGAATGAGCCTACCTCCAAGTCCCCACCGGCGCTTTCCAAGAAGAATCTCGCCTGATCGATATCGATACCGGTAATCAAACTGAATTGAGCCACATGATTTGCACTCACAGGTTCCGATCGTTGGTCTGCCATCCTCACTTTCAAGAATGAAATTGGTCAAAACAAATCAAGCTCAAGCTTGGTTCTATGGAATTTGTACGTCAACCCACGTCATCGGGCTCATCCCGGGTCATTTGCTTACCGAGTACGGTACTCACGGTCTTTGTCCCCGATCACATGTTGAAATTCGGTGAACCAGTTGAGATCCCGATCATCAGCTTCTTCGACCGCTCTGGCTTTCCATGATCAAAATCAACACTTTCTCAATCCGGCCGTTTCTCAAGTATGGTCTTCGGTTTAGGTAATATTCTTTACGTCTCCTTACTCCTCATCAACTCATTGGCCATCTTAAACGAGGAACGATTTCTTGCACGTAGTTGAGTCACAAGTCCTAACTCATATTTCACTCTGAAGGGATCTCATTAACCTCATAGATCTTTCTGCAGTTGGATGGTCCTCATCACGGACAAATTTCCGACAAGCTGCGCCTCAATTCCATGACCCTGGTATATCCTCAATTGATGCAGGCCCGGGCGTCAAAGAACGCTTGGTGAATCTGATCGGGGCAGTGAGGACATTGATGCGAAGTGAGCTTTTCATCTCAGCTATAAAGTCTTTCCATCTCATATTAACAAAACCTGGACGCCTTAACCTGCAGTTCCCCTCATAGGTATCAATATTGTCGTCATCATCTATGAACTGATACTTGGATAACAGTCGGTCTATCATGACCAGCCGGATTATGACGTTCATTTCCGGACCACCGATACCTCATCAGGTTTTAGGGCAGGTAGCTCCAAGGCATCAGTCAGGGAACACTACTATCCAAGCGACGACCGAGTAGAAGATATGTATGGTTTTATCATTTCTCAGCCTTGTTGGTTGGCATGAGGTCTCGCGGTGGGAAGCAGGAAGAAACTTGTTTTTACGATGTCATTCCTCCTCAAAGTAATCTCATCTAAGCAATCCTTCACTACTATCTACTTCATTGTCATGACATAGTAATCATTGTACTATTTGACATCTCTCGTATTCTCCAGCTGTTCTCCTAAGAATCTCAATTGAAGCCGAAATATTTATTCATCAGCATTTATTCAACAGACCATCCCCAGTATGTAACCTGATTTGTAGCTTGGCCATAGGATGTGAAAACATCTCATTTTCAAAGCACAAGTCAATGACATGGATGAATGTACCAGTGATACTAGTACTCACACATTTTCTCTATCAATTCCATCACTCGATCTGCATCATGACCATTTGCGTTCACAACAAATCGACTCCTGCCTTTTGCAAACATGTGTTCAGACCATTTTGCCCTTACAAATCTGACTTCAGGTACGATATGGCTTTGAGCTACTTCCCTGAATAACCTCATAAAGTTGAAGTTGAATTGAGAGGATAGTGGCACAACATGAAGAAGATATGGAGAAGAATGAAAAACAGGCCTGTATATCTATGTAAGTTGTGATGTACGTGAATCAGAGGAGTCTCTATTTGCTTTGTGCTACATCTTGACGGAACCACAATGACATAAAGAATTTCAGGCTTCTTTGCATCTACACAAATATTGCAACCCTTGCATTTTGGTCTGCTGTGATGGTTAAGTAGATACATAACTTAGCTGATGGCTGGTAAAAGGGCTAGTGATGAACAATCTTCAAGTGAATAACGCCCAGTATTTGCTTTTCGTTGATAATGGTGATTCTTCCAGCAAGCAGGCTCCCACAACTTCATTCCCTTCGAGTCCAAGACACAAGCACCACTCGAAACTACTTTATCCGTTTTTCCACTTGATCAATTATGCTCGAAGCATGAGAAGTGGCGTGTCCATCTGCAAGTTTCAAAGCATGATGCTCGCCGCAACATGGGCGTTCTGAATGTCTTTCTGAGATTTTGCTCCCATCGTACATTTTTTTTATAGCCATCATTCCCCAGCAATTTGGTGTATCTCCATTTTGGTAGCATAGTCCGCTTCACAGGCTCTACGAAGCTCCAATTAACGTCTATGTGACGTGAATGTCTGAAAAGCTACAATATACCAGCCTCATTCTAACCCGTCATGCCCGAGGCTGTCTTACCTAATCACATCCGAACAAGAGATGATGATTTATTTGACGGGACTCGAAGTGGCTGTTATTTGTCTGTTCTAGATATTCAACCCAGTAAGTTGCTGGTAGATTGAGGTAGCCTCCATGTAGTTGACTCAATTGGGTTGACTGAGTTAACTGTGCTTTATTTCCTCAAGACGAAAGAGCAATCCATACTTCTTCAATTGGAGGCAAGGTGAGATCGATTGACATGCGGACAACTCTACTCCGTCATTTGCTCATACTTGATGCATATCAGGACGCGTGAGGCTACTTTTCAACAAGATAAGATAGCAAGGCTTCGACAATTTATCCAATGTCATTCAGCTGCCAGTGTACTCTTCTCATTAAGGGAGCGTTCAAAGAAAACATTCAACATGAGAGAGTCTTTCAATCTGAATGACCCGATCAATCTACGTCGCATTGACGTCAGCCGAAAGCTAGGGGTGAGTTCTTGGTGTAGTAAACCTAATGATGAGTTTGTCAATGACTCCAAACCTAACTCCCGCTGAATCGCTACCGCCTGTCACACGCTTGGACAAATTACACGATTGGCTGATCACTTCAAACGACGACCCTCAAGGCAGAAGGAACGCAAATCAAAGAACTTGTACGATTCATCAACTTCACCCTTTCTTTCATTCATCAACCTAATCATCTAATTTGTTTTCGAATCTTATTCAAGTAGCATGGCCACCATTTCTTCAACGCCTATCGTGGTCGATGGCAAAGGTCATCTTCTCGGTCGATTGGCTTCTGTCCTCGCTAAGCAAGCTTTGAACGGCCAGAAGGTCGTCGTTGTCCGATGCGAAGAAATCAACGTCTCCGGTAGTTTTTTCAGACTCAAGGTTGGTTCTGATCATCTATGAATAACGCGTCAATCTGAACAAAATCTAGTCTGATTCTCCTTACTCATGGCTCTTCATTTTTCCTACTTTTAGCTTCGGTGGGCCGACCACATGCACAAGCGTCATTTGGTCAACCCCAAAAAATGTGGACCTTTCCATCACCGTGCCCCATCTCGCATCCTTTACAAAGCTATTCGTGGTATGACTCCCCACAAGACCGCCCGAGGTGCCGCAGCTCTTCAGCGGATCAAACTTTACGAGGGAATGCCACCACCTTACGATCGCAAGAAGAAGATGGTCATCCCCAACGCCCTTCGAGTGTTGAGACTCAAACCTGGTCGTAAATGGTGCACTATCAAACGTCTCAGTCACGAGTACGGTTGGGGTTACAAAGATGTTGTGGATACCCTCGAGGCTAAGAGGAAGGTCAAGGCTCAAGCTTTCTACGAGCGTAAAGTGCGTCATTTTTGCTGTCCTTCCTCGACGCACAAGACTAACTCCTATGCTCTACAGGTTGCTCTTCTCAAAGCCCGTAACCAAGTCATCTCCCAGTCCGCCGCACCTGTTCAAGAGAAGCTCGCTGCTTTGGGTTATTGAAGACCATGAAATTTAATCATACTGTCACTCTACTTCCCTGTACTTATCTTGCTCATCTCTCATGCTTATGCCTGGGAAGATAGGGTCGCGCTGCCTCTGCCCAACTTATGAATGTGACATCAGTGTCCTGTATGCCACGTCCTCTTCCTATTGCAACATTTCTTGGTCGGCAATCCAGGTTTTGCAACCTCTTTTGCAGCATCCGCCGATGAACACTATCCCTCTCAGCCGTGGTTCTTTGACACTCCCCTTGAGAATAGCGGCTACCAGAATTTTTGCTCATCGTACCCCATACGTTGCGTCGTCACGAAGCAGTTGAATGCCTTGTGTGGGCAGCTCGTCTTGTAAAGTCCTACTTCCGCCATCTGATAATCTACATAATTTCAAGGACAGCCTCTGGTGAATAGAGCTTTGGGAAGCCCGAAGCCATCAAATGGAACCTTTGACAAAGCTCAACCTTCATCACGAAACAAGCCCGATCTCAGCAGATAAGCTGATCTCCAAGTTCACTCGTGATGGTGGTGCACTGAACTCTGTTGATGTGTAATTGGACTGACCTTTTGTACGACATTTGGAGACTATACCTAGACTTTGGGTACAAAATTTTGTGACTGATCACATGAAGGGTTTTTCATGAGATACACACATCACAGTTGTCTCATAGACAACATGTGGGTTCTTTGCAGCAGACTCACAGCCTCATATACATCCAATCACCCTGATATTTGCAGGGATTTGCCCGAGAGTTAGAGAGTGACAATTTGGGAGCATTGATAAAATTTGTATAAATGACAATAGGCACTATAAATAAGAACAATTCTATTCATACTGAGTAAACATGTTTGCATGAGAAGTGGGCTGCAAAACCAATACAAGACTGACTTTTCAAAAGATGAACTAGATTAATATAACAATTGCTTTTGCATTGAGTCGAATAACATGAGAAGATGAACGATAGCAATGGATATTGGCTTGATGAGACTCATGTAGTTACGAGCGGTGATGATGGAACGTCACTGGATTGAGAATGTGACCTATCACTCTCCAACTGCCAGCTAAGACCAAACCGACAGCTTCCTGAGTTGCTTCAAATAAGATTCCACGCTTACTGTGATCGTGCTTCTCATCGCCTGTGACGTAGTCACGGATCAAAGGAGCACTTTTTACAACTGCGAGAGTGGTTGCCCAAGGTAGGATCATCAGATGTAGGACGATGTCAGCAATGGGATGAGTGTCCGAAGTTGGGTAGCGGGATATGGTTGTCTGAGCAAGATTGGGCGGTGCGAGCTTAAATCCAAAGATGGGCACGTATAATGCTGGTAGGATATCTGAGGAAGTAATGGGCGTGGATAGAGGTGGTGAAGATTGGGCAGTCGAATCACTTGAATCCGAATGTGTATGATCGAGATCAGTGGGTTGATATGTTGAGGCTGTGTTTACCAAGGGATCTAAGCTACTGCTGGGTGGTGTATCTTCTAAATCAAGAAGCTCGTTGACCTTGGCTTCATTCTGTGTTGGTTGAGATTGTGATGAGGAAGAGGGGTCATCAGGGTTGCGAAGCGAGTCACTTGGTGCAACAGCAAGTGAAGGCTGGATACTGAAGTCGGAAGACTTTTGGCTATCATTAATTAGTGGGCTCCCCTTTTGACTAGAAGGAACTGAGCCTGTTGATTCAGGGCGGGTGAGAATCCTCGATGACTTGACACTAGAACTAGAAGACTTCACATCGGATATGCGAGTTGGGCTTTTAGAGGGATCGTCTGCATGCTTCTGTCTCGCGTGATCTGAGGTAAGTCGAGACCTCAGTGAGGTTTTGAGATGGCGAAGGACATCAGTATCGGCAGCTTCAGAAGATGATCGGGTCTCTTCAGTTCGAGAAGTCGGAGGTGATGATCCAGGTTGTTCGGATGAGGATGGGAATGACACTCGCGAATGAGTATTTGGACCGAATGCATCACTATTGTCAAAAGATCCAAAGACGATTAAGTCAACTTATCAAGTCTTCATGAGTAAGAGGTCAAGAGAACTGACATGGGACTCGTTGAAGTGGTCGCCTGACTAGGGGACGGATCACGTTTCTGGGTTCCTGAGAGAAGTCCTTCAAAGCTTAAGGCTTCCACCTTGCTGACTGAACGTTGAGGAAGATGACCGCGTGCACCACCAGCGGCTAGAAGTCGAGCAGCTGGACTGACCGGAGTTTTTGAATCTGAAGTCGATTTCTTAGATTGTTTGTTAGATGATTTTGATTTTGGCATCTTCTGAAACTGAAACTGATGTTGAGTTGACAGTTTCGATCAGAGAAAGAACTGATCGATTCAAGAAGAAGTTGATGGTTTAATTCGAATCTGATTCAACAAATCATCAAATCATCAAAAATTCAAAAGGGTTAAACTACATACACTCCACATGTCACACAATCACACATGTAACAAGAGGTGATTCATCCGTGTGATTCTTCATGTAGAATGATGCCCCATTCTTCATTTTGCTAGAGAGAAGATTGATTTGGAAAGCTAGATCCTTCACTCATAGATGAAACTCAAATAATATCTTGTTCAAAGAGGTAAGAAGAAGCATGTCATACTGAGCAATATCATGATTGACTGAAAACTGAACACAAAACATTTAGGGTGCCATACTTTTTGTAACTTCTGATCCAACTTGTCTCCAACTACATGTGCTATAAATGATTAGATGACTATTCCATTTTTGTGTTCTTTGATCTGACCTTGAAAATTGTATTCTGATCTTCAAATCACTCTCATTCTGTTTACCATGATCATCATCTGTTTTCTAGCATGACAAGATACAAATCAAAGGCAGATGGAAATTGTTAAAGTAAAATGAAATGTACACTACATCTTGTTTATCATGAAGTCAACAAAGAAAGAAGTGACAGGAATACTAACACTTCAGGACAAATGAAACAATTTTTATAGAAAGGTCATGGCCTATCAGGATCATTTATTAGTCATTGAATTTGTACCATGCATAAACACAATCCAATCAATCAATTCAATATCATTTGACCACAACAGTCACCTTTTTTGAAAAGACAATGGGAGCCTGAGTATTGCTTTCAAATTAAAATACACAATTTGCCATGTTAGTCAAATCACTTTTCAACATAATTTCTTCTGTAGCTCTTTGATCAAACTTAGCAAAAAATCCCACGCTTGCGAGTAGTCAAGCGAGGGACTTACAACCAACTTGTACGCTCCATAACCTGAGCGCTGCCGCTTTTGCAGGGACAATTCTTGCAACCAATCTACACACTTCCCCACCAAAGATTTTGCTCTGGACCAAAGAGAAGATTTGTGCGCCTCTCCTTTGCGCACAATGTACTCTACTTTTTTCCCAAGGAAAGCAAATGCCTCTTCCCTTGAATCAGTTCCAAAGTTTCATCTTTCAGCTTACTTGTAAGCTTTATATGTAGGCCAACTGCGGAGCCAACAAAAAGTCCAAAACCTCCAAAACTTGGCCTGAAATGTTTTGGTCCAGTTTCTTTGGGTTAATAACAAACCGGTGGTGTCCTTCAGTGAGAACGTGTCCAACCTTTTTTGCCATCACTTCACTTGTCCAACCTTTTTGCAATACCTTTTTCCATTCTTAATCTGTCAAACCAATGCCTCTACTCACTTGTTCCAAGTCTGGTCCACTCACTTGTAGCAAGGGAGGACCACTCACTCATAGCAAGTCTTTGGGAGTCTTGCGCCTATCTGACAACACGCAACACAACACACGACCAAAGATCTCACTGCAAGGAACTGACGCTCCCAGTTTGCCAATGTTACTCAAAAGTGGAAGTGTAGCTGACAAAACATCAATCATTGAAAACAAATTGAGTACAACAAAGGGCATATATGATTTGTATCCTTTGTTTGAGTCTCCACAGCTATCTCTATCTTTGTCCTTAAAAACACACTGCTGCAATTTCATTTACTGTCAAACTCTCAAATTTTCCTCTCTTGGAAAGACTCATCTTGACCAGAGATTTGCAAGCATTCAGCCTTAACATACAGCAATTTTGTTTGTAAAACAACCCCATCAGGCCAGATATTGAATCTATTTTATATAAGGCTCAAAATGCTCACCAATGTGTTTGTACACCAACTCTCCATATTCAATGCTAGGTGATTTCTTTTCTGCAGCTCCAGCCTCCCATCACTGGAAAAAGTGTGCTGCAGTAACCTTGCTCGAAGCCTTTGTAACATCAGTTTATGATTCACTTCCACAAATGACAGAAATTATATGTCAATCAAATCGCTGGAGATCATTTGTCATACAAAAAAGGAAAAACATGTTGTTCTGGAGGGCCTTTTACCCAAAGCCCTCAATTATAGAAGTAATAAAAAAATGGACATGTATCATACTGCAAAGATGTGAGGTTTCTGGCCAAATGGCTCAGATAATCAAAGAACAGAGTAAAGCCCTCTATACACATAGATCTGAAGATATGCCAAGTGTAGCAGTGATGAAACAATTTCACAAAGTCTCACTGCATTGTGGTTCTGAGCACATTTATTAATTTGGGCCTTATAAAATGTTGTAATATGGGAACCCTGCCACTTTTGGTAAAGCAAATTGAGATTAACAAGAGGGTATGATACACCTTGCTCAAAGGTATCATCAGGTTTTTGAAATCACCCAAATCCTTTGTTCCTCATGTGGATCTCTTTACAGGCTGTCAGGAACCTCTATCACAAATGTTTTGTGTGTGCACATCAACATGCTACACAAAAACTTACATGGTGTCTGAGTATCTATTCTGGAAATGCTGTCAGTGTCAGCTGCCTTGGGTGTCTCAATTGTTTGGTGTGAAATAGTTGTAAGGCTTGATTTTAGACTTGGATCTGAGCAACAAAGCCTCTGGACAGAACCCAAAACAAAGAAAATATCTCCACTTGATGTCAATGAAACAAGGCTTTTGTGCAGATTCAACTCAAGTGTTAGGGATACATTTCTGGCATTAAAATGAAGAATTGTATCAGTCAATGATAGAATTCACTCCTAATGCTACACCTGCAGCAAGTCATAAGAGGTTTGAATCCTGGGTACAAACCTGTAGAGGATGTTGGTGACATCTTGTGAAAAGATGTCAAAAACAAAAGTATCCAAATGGACACATCCACAGACATCTCTGAGCACAAAGACAAAAAGATCTGCAATCACCAAGTTGTACGTCAAGGGTACATCTTTAGGAGCAGCTACTACCCCCAGAAGTAACAAGGCTCAGACTTATGGCAAAAGGGCAAACCTTGAGATCTCAATCTAGCCTGGAGGCTGAGCCGCCAAAGACTGCTGTGTCAGAACTACCATGGAAAGAAGCTTTCTCATTTTCCCCAATTTCAGCAATTTCTCGCAACAGGAACCAAAGAGATCAGCAAGGGTCAACATTGTACATATTGCAACTCATGTCAAAGACTAGTTGCATCACAAGTCTAGCCGCCCAGAGGTTTGATGATGTGCGACGTTATCACAGAGCGGGTTCTTCTCTTTAAAATCCATTGCGACCATTTTCAATCCTCACATTCGTGTCCAGAGGATCTTAAGTACTAAACGCTAGTCACCATCGACTATAACAAAAAGTAAGCCTATAGATTAGGGCCGGCGACTGAGATCATCGTGTCAGGGGAATGTCTCAAACCCCGCAATCACCGAGCTGGAAGCGATCGGGAAGATGATTTTCTGGTGGTGAGCCTTACGAAGGCAATAGCTGTTGCCTTGGGATATCAGTGGGGAGTGAATTTTCAAAACTCCGTGTAGGAGATGCTGAAGAGGGCATTTGCAAACGCTATGAAAACCCGGCCAGCCAGGCGCAACGATGAGTTTGAAAATACAGACTGTAACGCAAGGTTTCAAATCGACACGAAATAAGCCAGATAGGGTTTCAAGATCTAAGAGCAAGTTTTGACTTTGGTTTTGGACCTCGTCTCCAAGCCATGAGAAGAAAGGTAGATCGAGGTTAGGTTTAAAATCGAGACTAATCACCCACAGACGGTGGTAGCAAGGGTTTGAAAAAATTTGTGTGTATCACCCCGAAGCGCGCAGAACCCGACCGGAGCTGATACGCGATCGATATAAACGACTGAATCTCTTCAGCGCCCCCGCCTCTGGCTTCCCTTCCCTTCCCTTCCCTCGTTGTCCCATTCCCATCCACTTCTATCATCCTTCATCATTTGAAGTCTTTCTATAGTAGATCAATCCCAGAACCAAAAAAAATTCACTGTGAGTTCGGAATCACTCGTCTATTCATTCGATCAACTTCTCTCCCTTCTGTCCTTCAACTTTAGCCCTATAAAACCTGGTCATCATCCCTTCTTGTTGTCGCTTAGCATCCCTTTCGCCCACTTCCTGACGATTAATCTTTTCCTTGTCTTACGTCTTCTTAACGTTTTATCCTCTCATTCCAACTAACTCTCCTGCCTGTCTTTAGTATCTTAATCAATCACCATGGGTAAAGAAAAAGGTCACGTTAACATTGTCGTCATCGGACACGTCGATTCGTAAGTTTCATCAACTCCATCCGATCCTTTTCTCTAGTCTGATCTCATGACTTCTCTCTCAGCGGTAAATCCACTACCACCGGTCATCTTATCTACAAATGTGGTGGTATCGACAAGCGAACCATCGAAAAGTTCGAGAAAGAAGCTGCTGAGCTCGGTAAGGGTTCCTTCAAGTAAGTAATCCCCTTTCCTTTCCCTTCACTTCGCTGGCTCATGTCACTCTCCAATCCCAGGTACGCCTGGGTACTTGACAAGCTCAAAGCCGAGCGAGAACGTGGTATCACCATCGATATCGCTGTAAGTCTCTTTTACTCCGACATTTTCCGTTGCAACGATTGCTCACCTACTTCTGTTAACAGCTCTGGAAGTTCGAGACTCCCAAATACTTCGTTACTGTCATTGATGCCCCAGGACATCGTGATTTCATCAAAAACATGATCACTGGAACTTCCCAAGCCGATTGTGCTATCTTGATCATTGCCTCCGGTGTCGGTGAATTCGAAGCCGGTATCTCCAAAGATGGTCAAACTCGTGAACACGCTCTTCTCGCTTTCACTCTTGGTGTCCGTCAGCTCATTGTGGCCATCAACAAGATGGACACCTGTAAATGGTCCGAGCAAAGGTACGTCGTATTTGGTTGCGTGATCCGACTTCCTATGTTGACTCCATTCCCGTCGTCGTGCTTTTCCAGATACGAGGAAATTGTCAAAGAAACCTCCAACTTCGTCAAGAAGGTCGGATTCAACCCCAAGACAATCCCCTTCGTCCCGATCTCCGGATGGCACGGTGACAACATGTTGGAGGAATCTACCAACATGGGATGGTTCAAGGGATGGGAGAAGGCTGTGAGCTGTTACATCATCTGCTACTTGACCTGCGGTCAACTGACCTCTTTGACGTACTTCAGACCTCCACTGGTGGTTCAGCCAAGGGTAAAACCTTGCTCGAGGCCATTGATGCCATCGAACCCCCAAAACGTCCTACCGACAAGCCCCTCCGATTACCCCTCCAAGATGTCTACAAGATTGGAGGTATTGGTACGGTACCTGTCGGACGAGTCGAGACCGGAACCATCAAGGCCGGTATGGTCGTCGTTTTCGCCCCTGCTAACGTAACCACTGAAGTCAAGTCCGTCGAAATGCACCACGAGCAACTTGAGGCTGGTGTACCTGGTGATAACGTTGGATTCAAGTAAGGTAACCTGACTTGACTCTTCTCTACCGCCTCTCACTAACTCATTGCCATTCTCAGCGTAAAGAACGTCTCCGTCAAGGATATCCGTCGTGGTAACGTTTGCGGTGACACCAAGAACGACCCCCCTAAGGAAGCTGCCTCATTTGTTGCCCAAGTCATTGTGCTTAACCACCCTGGACAAATCGGTGCCGGTTACGCACCCGTCCTCGATTGTCACACTGCCCACATTGCCTGCAAATTCGACACCCTCCAAGAAAAGATTGACCGACGTACCGGTAAATCCATTGAAAGCACCCCTAAATGTAAGCAGTCCTTCGCGTGCCTTAATGGGTCAACCAGTCTGTCCAGACACTTTCAATGGCTAATAGCATTTCATCGTATTCAGTCGTCAAGTCTGGTGACGCTGCCCTCGTCAAGATGGTACCCTCCAAGCCTCTTTGCGTTGAAGCCTTCTCCGACTACCCACCTCTTGGTCGTTTCGCCGTCCGTGACATGAGACAAACTGTCGCTGTCGGTGTCATCAAGTCAGTCGAAAAGACCGACGGCAAGTCCGGTAAGGTCACCAAAGCTGCTATCAAGGCCGGTGCCAAGAAGTGTAAGTGCCCCCGGCGCTTTTCATTGTTTTTTTGGGAGGTTCTGATGTTTTTACATTATTCCGCTCCATCAGAGTTACGCTCGGTAGCGACGCGAGTAGTGTTGTTCCCGTGGTCAGCCGTTATGGGATCGGATGACGTTTGGAAAGAGTTGATCTATCAGATGGGTAGAAGCATCCGAGCGTGGAGGTTTTATCACCGTCATTTTCGGATACGAAAGATTTTCTTCGTTCACTTTGTTTCTCCACTTTTTCTCACCTTCTCTCATAATCGACGTTGTGAAGATTCCGATAATTGTGCCTGCTACGTGAATACTACTAGATTCTACTCTTCCTTTGCTCCTACTGTTACTTCAATGTTGTAATCTCCTATGTGGTTGTGGCTTCTCTCTTTGAGGACTTTAATCAAATAGCTCGCTTTACATGTTCCCAATGATGATGTCCACTTTAAATCAACGCCTGAACCTATCACTTGCTACGACTCATGCCCGCGCTGTGCTTGTAAAAGCGATGTTCCTAAATGGCTAAGTCGCTACGGGGGCTTTGAATGGATCGTCTATTCAGACGCAAGGGTTCTCGGCTCAAATTTATCAATAGCTTTAAAATTCTGATTCCTCAACATTTCAACGCGACCTGCATTTGCACCGGTGAAATTTGTGAGAAATAGAGGACTGCTATCCTCTGCTATCGCCTGTGCGCTCAGCAAGGACTTGTGAACTAGTCACCTAAACATAACAAGTGATCCCTCCTGTTGCCTCAAACATCACTTGTTAAATAGGACTGAGTTAAGTTTGATCTCAGTCTGTGCTTTCATGGTTTAAGTGTGAAAGACATCTGCTGTTAGGCTGGGCTTTCCAGCACAATCCAGAGATTTATAGGGATTATTAGGTCTATGCACTTGATGGGTGTTGACCTTGTGTTGGAGGGCAAATTTTGATGGAAGATGAGTCACGTTACCTTTCTTTTACGGTATCAGTAATGATGCATCACTCTAGTAGAAGGCTCCTCTTTGATGAGTTTCATAATTTAGTTTGTGGTCATTTTGAGCTTCCTTGTAGGCAAATTTCTTTGTGCCAAAGTGTGCCATCAGATAAAACAGCAACTGAATGAGAGAATTACTACGGCATCATTAGCAGCAAATCCATTGTCTTTAATTTCTGATTGTGACAACCAATAATTAGGTTGATGATCCCTTTAACAAGAAACCAGTTCATGATGGTTTGTTGGGCCAATGTCAATTGCACCATATCCAAGTTTGCTGCCTGTGTTCAACAAATCAAGATGCTCAAGGAGTCCGGAAAATCAGCCAAAGACCAGATCACTGGTGCTCTTGTCTTATACAAGCAGGACTGTAACAGCACACCCTTCAAAGACATGAGCAGCTATAACATTGTGAAGCACACCCCAAAGTGGCAGGAAAATCCATGCTACCTTGAACACTGTGGATCCGGCAACTCGTTTGGTTCAGATCTTGATGGACCTTGGATGTGACCTCAATTGCATGCCTAGGATGGAGAGGCCCAAAGGATCAGAACAAGCAAAACCTGGAGCTTTTTGGTCTTTTCTTTCCAATGAGATAGCCCCGAAGATGCTAGAGAATGCAAGTGAGGTGGCCATCTCTAGCCAAGAGTTAGCAATTCAAGGTAAAGAGGCTCAAAGAACCCTCTCCAAGATGTTTGACTACAGCCTTCTTTCCACCAATCTATCTTTCATTGATGAGTCTGTACGCGCTGAGTTTGAGGCTGAGCGGGCTGGGATCATTTTCAAGAATCAAGCCCACAGAGTCGCAGAGGGAGGTCTTGAATAGCTCATTCTTTGTTTCATGTCTTTCACTGTTCATTTCTATATCATTCATGTCTTTCATTAACGTTCCCTTTTGCTTGCATTCCATGTATTCATCTGTGCTGTTCTTTAATATCATTCATGTCTTTCATTAATGTTCCCTTTTGCTTTCTTGCCATGTATTCATCATGTACTTAGTGTGCTGTTCTTTCTATCCTTTAATGTCTTTCATTCAAAATGTTTGTTTCCCTCATGTCAATAGGCTCATTCTTTGTCAATAACCCATGCAATCATTTTTCAGTGGTCTTGCTTAGAGTTCCCCACCAGGTGATTGATTTCAATTGGTTTTGACTAACAGCAAAAGGCAAATCTTATGTTACAATACCAATGATACGCTGGGTGTGAGCAGCACTTCAAGAAGACAGACTATACAAAGTGACATAAACAAGCAAAGGGACCATATTCAAAATTTGAGAAGAGAGAACATAACAATCCACAGAAAGATATTCACAAGAAACATCCAAAGAACATGAACACAATATCTCGATCAGATGAAACAGATCTCAATCAGATCAAACAAAATACAGACGTAAACAAGCTCTAAATGGCATTCAGCAAAAGTTGGAGCCACTTCCACTTGGCTTGGTTATCAAATGCATCAACAAACTTGGTGCCTAAGCCACCAGCCCGTATCAAGTGAGCAGCAACCGCCTTCTCACCAGGTTTTTGGAGGTAGGGTCCAGCATAATGGTACACCTGATGGAGAGCTTTGCAGAGAGCATGGAACTCTTTGCAACACTAATCTTGAATAATCCTGATGATGCGGCAAAATGACTGCTTAGTTTGACGTGATTGGTTATACTTGTCAAGTCACTTGATTTTGCGCTGAACCTGTGGGCTTATGTTTTTATCAATGGCTGGAGGCGTGGCCCTTTCAGCTATTGTTTGAACTTTGGGTCAGTATGTCTTAAAGGTGTTCAGGCATTTGTTTGAGGCATGCTCAGCTCACCTTGGCCATCCGGAGTTGAGTCATTGCAGGGGTTAGCACGCTTGGTTCAAGGTGTGATGTCAAGATTGATTTTACAAGGGTCAATGTGCTCTGCGCATCTTTTCTGCTCAGTGAAGTCATCTTTGATGCTGTCCACAAGTTCCCGGTAGGTCAAAAACTGGTGTGGTGAAACCCTGTTTGGAGGGTACTTCCAAGCCAATTGACTATACATACTATGAGTGAGCAAACTAGAGAAAGCAGGGTATTGTGGAAAGTACATACCTTTTAAAGAATCATTGGTCCTGGGAGTAAATGGTTCATGAGTAAGCAAAAGCATGATATATTATGAGGCAAGGAAATGTTTTTGGAATAACTATGGACAAATTGACAAGAATATATACTAGTAGTAAGTAGTGGAAAGAGCAAATTAAAAAAAATCAAACGAGTTGAATGAGTGACTAACAATCAGCATTGGGGCTGTGTTGGTAATGCAGGACAAACAGTCAAATAATTCCACTTCAAAACCACATGAGACACTCAATGGCAGTTGACTCAGCAATGCACAAGTATTTGTCCATTTGATTGGCTGTGATCCTGTAAGCAAGCTAACGTATTGCAAATTTCACCCTCTGGTGTGGCAAGTTTGCAGCTTTCCCTTTGAAAGGAATATATCATCAGTTTTGGGACATGAAGTTGGACAAAGTCAACAAAGGAATTGATGTCAGCTTACCTGTACAATCATATTGCTGGTTAAAATACACATCATCCTTGCTAAGCACATTCAAGATGCGCAAAAACAATCTTTGGCTCATGCAGAAGCAACGACGGAAAAGACCTTTGCCATAAACAGGGTTTGGCGCAAAGTAATCCTGAATTAGTTGAGCGTGACCAGTTTCTGGATGCAAAGGAAGATTTGGCTGTTTTCTGGGGCAAGATCCACCTGGTCCTGAGCGTGTTTCATCTTCCTCCAACATGAGCAGCATTGTCAAAATCTCTTGCGTGAAGCTTGAAAGATCAGCAGTATACTGAGAGTGTATAGAAGAACCAACGGAGTATTGGTTCAAGAAATTGATCAGATTATTTTTCATTATGGAGGCGTGTTGAAGAGAAACTGAAGCACAAGTACAAGGAGAGGTTTGGATTTAACAGATTTGGAGTGAAAACTGGGTATGAACAATGAGTAGAAAATGAGGGGATGAAGAGCATGTAGCCTTGCCACTTGTGTTGGTGGTTATATAGGAAGAGACTGTAGCCTTGCGGGCCGCAACCATTTTGGCTGATTCAAGAGGCAATCTACACTGTATCTTGTGACTCAATCAATGCAATTAATCATTGAAATTTAGACCATATTGGGATAATTTTTCATGGCAATTTATCTATGTAGGTCTTTCAGAGGGCCAAAGTAGTGAAACATATGCATTCACGCCGCCTTTGAAACTCTGGACTGTGGTTTTAAGGCAGCATATGATGGGATCAGATGTGTTATTACCACGGTCGATTGATCACAATGTGATTGCAACAGGTTGTTATCAGGAAATATAACTCATTCTGGGTTCAACTGGCAGCCGTAAGAGCAAAGAGCGGTCTTACAGACTTGCCAGTGCTTGCTTCCCTTCCCGGAATGTCAATACTGCTTGTCAGCTGTCTGCAATACTACTCTGTATTACAGGAAGAGGGTCTGGACTGGTGGAGATGCTCTAAAGGAAAAATGTCTTCGTTAAATGTGGTGTGATGAGTTAGATAAAACCTCTTTGTAGACAGATCTTTTACAGCTATACCGTCTGTTGAGATCTTTTCATAGTTCTTAGCACTTACAGCACCTGATTTGCAGTGAAGGACATCTTTCCTCAGGAATACATTTGATTTTGGAAAATGATCATCTCATTTCACCTCACCTGCCAAATCTTCATTGAATAACCAAGGACTCTTCTATCTTAGGAGGGTTCATCCTTATACTCAGCAACATGTGCAACACCAAGAATTGGGTATCAACATCTTTTTAGTTTTAGCCAATGTCAATTTCAGTCCAGAGTTTCCTGAATCATGTTCTGTGAAATGTCTCTCTCCATGTGTGTCTACTCAAAGGCTTTGCCAAATTGGTTTATATTGAATTATGGTTAACATCAGTTTTATCTACCAATAGGGGGTTTCAACTCAAATTTTTTACGGTATTTTGCAGTACAACAGCTTGTCCAAGACTGTAAAATTTACCTTGATTTTTAAAAATTTGGGACACATTTTTAGGTGTTCCGAATTCATAAACATGTATATTTGTGTAAAAATCCAACAATTGAATTTCATTCCATTAGGGGGGCTCAAGTTAAGATTTTTTGCTACTTTTAGCGTAAAAAAGTTTTCCCAATTCCATAAAATTTACGCAAAATTTTATGGAATTGGGAAAAGTTTTACGATTCCCAATTCTTTTTGAGCAGCAAATTTACGCAAATTTGCGTAAATTTATCTCAAAAAGAGATCCGAGGTGGTCCGCCGGGTGGTGAAAGGAGATGAAGTTGACTCTCTTTGAAGTAAAGTCTTCATCTCGTCTCGTTCATTGAATGTGGCGGGTGCCCAAAGGAACGACGGTACCCGCGTAGTTCCATGAGAGAAGGGATAGGAACACAGATCTAGTAGGACTCGGTACCGCGGATAGTCAAGCGGTACCAAGAAGGGACAGGAGCAATTTTCCCCAACGGAAACGTGTGGGAAGAAAATAAAAATCATAACCTTATCGAAAATTCACCTTCACAAAAATTACCTCAAAACATAAATCATAGAAAGTAAGAGTCAAGGATTTCTTTATAGAATTTTTCTTGAATTTAATTTTTACCAAAAGACAATAATTATCGTTAAAACGAAGAAAGAAAGAAGAAGATTGAACTAGTAACAAACAACTAGATAGTTAACTTAATACGCTTATATATCCATAAGAGATGTCTATCCCGAATATCACAACAGGTTTAAATACTAACATGCCACCCCGCGAAACGACTCCCGCACCGTCAACTGAAAGTAAAGCAAGAACCCGAAAAGGGAAGAAGAATGAGGCGTTGAATTTAGTACAAGAAAAGAATCCTGATAACCGAGAAGGCGACAGAGAAGATGCCCTTCAGGAACCTGTACACTCGTTAATCAACACATCATCCACCGATACGAATGTGGGGAGAGATCGTATATTAACTGAAGAAAGAAACGAAGATGTGGGTGATAGGAAAGATGGTCAAGACAACAGAGTATATGAAATTAGAGAACAGGTCAACGAAAACGTACAGAATGAGGCCATAACGGGTTTAGGTTAGTGTCTGACATTCTTCTTCCAGCTGTACCTTCCGATATACCCAAATTATGAATCGCGTGTCCATGTCCAAAAAAAAAAAAAAAAAAAAAAAAAAACACCCTCATAAAATTACACAAAGGCACTAGTCCTTGAAATACTCCGTGTGGCCGAACTCTTCTATATAAGTGTGGCCGGATATTATATTTGGATATGAGATGCTTAAACAGAGTGTTCGAGTTATATAGTAACTTTGATATATTTTGTGGAACTGTAAATAAAAGAAGTGTGGCTGGAGAATGTGTGTCATAGATAAATTATCTGGTGTGGCCGTGGACAAAATTCCCAACAAGAGTATTAGTTTACTAATATCTCCAACAAGGAAAAAAAAAAAAAAGAAAAAGCGAAGCAATGATACTTATGCTGTTCTTGGTCTGTGTCTTGGTCTTGTTTTGTTTTTGGTGGTTTAGGCCCAGATGTGGAAAATATGGCTGAACCAGTACATATTGAACACGGTCATGCTAAGTGGATTTCGAACATAAGAGAAGCTTTTAGACGTGAAGCGATTGGTCAATATAAAGTGTTTAGAGAAGAATATCAGTTTTGGTGTGAAAATGAAGGTACCGAACCTCGAGATATAGAGATGGTAGACTTTACCTACGGAGTTGAATCGAGAGACCCCGAGATTTTGGTAGGCGGAGTGAAGGAAAAACCTAGAACAAGGGTCGAATCCAATACCAACATGATAATCGGTACCTTACCTTCCACTAATATGATAGGGTTATCACAATATTTTCATGAGATTATGATAAATAAAAACATACATATGCCAGTTTCTATTTTCGACCCTACCTGGTTAATCCAAGACGCAAATTTTATGAAGACCAGGTCTGCGAGGACTGGCTGCTCAACGAACACAATGGCGTATGTAGGCCTACCTTATGTAAATGAATACCGCTTGACACAAAACGAATGGTCAACTAGATTTAATTTGATGGTTAAATATCAAGAAGAGAAATACGACGTACTTGATTCCCAAAAACTATCTCCGATAGCACCTAGATTGCGAGTCCATAAGGAAAATGTCCTACAAATACAAATCAACTGCTACGGGAAGTGGACCCCGGCCATGCGTTATGACATTGCTCACAGACGGAATGTTTGGGAGAATCGACTGCCGGATGGTTCTATGGCTGATGTAGGAACATTGAATACTGAGTTAGCTGAGAGAGCGAAGGAGGATGCAAAACACTTTTTAGACTGGAATTATATAGACAACCCTTATGCATTCGGAAGTGTTATGCAAAACGTTAGCCCTATAAATGGAGAGACGTACCCTGAACACGCTTCTTGGGATTCTAGTAACGCTTTAGTGGATACCCATGCAGATATGTTGACGGGTAGGAGTTTGTCGTCAATAAGTAATCAACCAGTGACTCAAAATCTATCGAATAATCCGAGAACTAATAATACGGGCAAGTTTAAGGGGAAATATTTTAACCCGTTGTATGAGAGACCGACACAATACCATCCCGCACCTTATCATTACCCGAACCCTTATTCTAATCATTTCAGTGGAGGTGGTGAATTCGTACCGAATCATAACGGACATCGTGGTCTATATCGAGGAGGGGGAAGGGGAAGTAGAGGTGGTAGAGGTGGAGGAACTGGTAGAGGTAGTAGCATACGTCCAGTGATAGGCCCAGGGAGTTTTGATAGGTCTTTAGGCTTGGCCGGGAGAAAGGTTAATGGTGGAGCGGTAAATGAGGCGTCCACCGGCCCAAAGTGAGTTGTCCTAAAAAAAAAAAAAAAGATATTAGCGTCAAATACCTAATGTTCTAATTGATAAAAAAGATAAAGTTGTATACATGTGTTCCTAGATTACCTCTTATATATCTATCTTTTATATCTATCTTTGATTTCTCACAAGTTCTACTTATTTTCTTACTTTCCTAAAAAGAAGGCGTTTGAGCCTGTCGAATGAGTAGCTGATATGTGTTGTGTTTGATTTCATTCTTGAAATATATCCTTGTTTTATTGTTCTTGAAGTAGTCGGAATAATTTGACCCCAGCACACCGTAGAAGTTATATGCCAAAGGCAACGGTAGAGTCAGTATCCTGTGAAGAAATCTTGGATGTTCCGAGTGAAGATGAAGTCGATGTAGCGGACTCACCTGAATCTTTGAACAATTGGCCAAAAGAGTCAAAGAATGAGATGAATTTAGAAGAGTGGGAGTCACTTCTTAACCGGTGTGGACTACGTCAAAAGTGGGAAAAAGTATGGGTAGGACTTACACGGGGCTTTGACCAAGGTATACCTGTACATACGTGGAAAGAGAACCCTTGGTTCACGCCGGACAATCACAAGTCAGCTTTGTTAGTTAAAAAGAAAATAATGAAGAACTTATATAAAGAGAAGAGACTAGGTCGAATCTTTGGACCGTTTACTCACGAGGAGGTGTATAGGCGTTTGGGGTTCTTTAGGTCTAATCCGATGGGTAGCGTGACCAATAACGATGGCTCGCTTCGGATGATAAACGATTTATCTTACCCAAGGGCGAAAGTGATTCTGGGAAAGAAGAGGAAGGTTAGAGAAGATGTTGAACATGAGACGGAAAATGAGTCGGAGGAAGACGATAACTCACGAATAGATGATGCAATACGCTGGATAAAGAAGACGAGTTACCAGAAAGCTGTTGAGGACATACCTTCTGTGAACTCCTTCGTGGATAAACACGAGTTTGAAACAACTTGGGATGATTTTAATAGAGTGGCGAAATATTTCAAGGAGAATTTAGATAAGAGGATTTGGTTAGCCATCGTGGACTGGCTGAAGGCTTATAGGCAAGGATCTACCCCGGCTTACCAATGGCGTTATTTGACGATAAAAGATTTTGATGATAATATATGGGTCGACACACGAATACCTTTCGGAGGTGTGGCGGGATGCGGGACCTTCGGTTGGATGGCTGATGCGTGGAAGGATATTATCAAATCAGTTTTTAACGTGGAAGAGGTTTTCAGATGGGTGGATGACAACTTATTTGTAAAAATAGATGGGGACCCACTTAGAATGGAAGATGTCGTCCAAGTAAGTAAAGATTTAGGAGTACAGTCCAATGACGTAAAATTTTCGAATTGGAATGTTGAGCAAAAGTACTTAGGATTTTTATGGAACGGTGAAGATAAGTCAGTTAGGTTGCCAGCTGAGAAAATGTTGGAAAGAATTGAGAAAATTAAGGACTTACTATCACCCGCGCGGAAATGTTCTAAGAAAGAGGTGGAGAAGATAGTGGGGCAGTTGAGTCATCTAACTTACCTTTTTCCCTTCATGCGATGTTATCTAGGGAGCTTATACTGGTGGGATAAGTCGTGGTATAACCACAGTGCGCTTAGGGAGGTCCCGTCAAGTGTTAAGGAAGAATTGGAGGAGTGGTTGAAGAATTTGGAAGGTTTTGATCGCTTAAAGTTCACCGAAGATTTGGAACCGACGGAGATTGGGTGGGTCGGAGATGCTAGCACAGGTTACGGCGTGGGAGTTCTGATTGGTGACAGATGGTCGAGTTTCACACTTACAGAAGGTTGGAAAACTGCGAACATTTCACAGGGATGTCAGAAGAGAGACATCGCTTGGTTAGAAACGGTAACAGTACGGATCGGCTTACTGATGATCGAACAACTCATGCCGACTCAGAACCGACTATTCATCGTTCGTACAGACAATACCACAACCGAGGCAGTCGTTACAAAGTTGAAATCTAAACATAAGTTAGTAAACGAAGAGTGGAAGAAGATTCAGAAGGTACTTATCAGGTTAAACTGCTCGATCATAGCCAACCGAGTCACATCTGAAGAGAATAAAGCGGATAAGTTATCACGTGGATTAGAGGTGGGAAAGAAACCGAACTTGGAAGTTAGAATAGACCTACCAGGTGATCTGACTGGATTATTGAAAAGAGATTAGGGAGATGATGACCGATGAGAGGAAGATAAAGGCGTTTTTGACTAATAAAGATGGGTAAGCTATTGGACTTTTGTAAGTCTTGGAGAGAGAGAAGGTATCTGACTTACAAGTTGATTATAGTGTAATAGATTGGAAGACAGATGAAGTTAAGATGAAGTTATTAAGAGGTGGTTGGTCCCAAGCTACACTGCAGAATTATAGTGCGGCTATGTCAAAATTAGAAATGTTTCGGAGAACGATTAAATTAGATAGGAATGTACTATTACCTTTGAGCCAAGAAATGCTATGGAAATTTGTTGTGTGGGCAGGAAGAGAATGTAAAGTGGATTTTGATGATGATGACGTATTAGCTGTCGGTAATGAAAATCACAAGGTGACGACTGGTACACTTATCAAGTACATATCCGGCATACGATCATGGCATCTATTTCACCAAGAACCCTTTCCGAGGGAAAACGATAAAATAACGGCCTTACTTCTAAAGGCGGCTAAGATAGCGGATGAGAGGTGTAATGATTTGAAGAAGAGTATAAGGAAGCCGGTCCAATTACGACACCTAGCAGAACTGTTGCTGAACCTTGACACGGGGAGTAAAAGGGATCACTTGGCGTTAGCAATCGGTCTAATAGCCTTTTGGGGAATGGCGAGGTTAGGGGAGCTGGTCTCGGACGACAAAGAGAAGGCGGATATAAGAAGAAGAGATTTAATTTACGCACCAGATAGGTCATACTTTAAACTCGCCTTAAGGAATGCGAAGACGGCGAAACCAGGAGAGATTCAATATTTACACGTAAGGCGGATCCCGTCGTATCTTTGTCCCGTGAAAGCATTGGAACGAGTCTTGGCGGAGAATCCAGGGGTGGATGTGTCGGAAAGGTTGTTGTTATATGTTGATGCGAAGGGGAAGAAGGTAACGTTAACAAAGACTGCAACGTTGAACATATATAAGCGAATATGGGGAAAGACAGATGGGAATCACCAGTTGTCAGGTCACTCTTTCCGGATCGGTGGCGCAACCTTCAAGTGGAACGACCGAGTGCCATTGGAACATATCATAACGTCCGGTAGGTGGGAATCGAAAGCGTATGAGTTGTACCTCCGGAAATACACCGAAGGTGATATAAGAGATGCTAAAGTGGTGTGGAACTGGATGAAGTTGAGAGAGGAGGGAAGTAAAACTGAGGAGATAAGAGAGGTGGAAGTTAGTGAGGTTCCGGATACGCCATGAGGTGGTTTATAATTGAAATGACCAACCTTTTGTTTTGTTCAACGTCTGTGTTGAATCGTGAGTTGAGAGGTGTAGTGACTCGAGGGAAGAGTGAGGCTGAAAAGAGCGAAAGATTAATGACGATCTCTAAGAATGAGATAGAGTTTAAAAAAAAAAAAAAAAGAAAATGATTAATGAGGGACAAAGGGGGAGGGAACGCGGTGTAGGTATCGGGGCACAAGTGCGAACTAATGGCCTCGGGACGTACCGAGATAGGCTCTCCGCAGGCTCCGGACGATATGTCCCGAGAAATGGGAGCAGAGAGCCTACCCCGTCAGAACACCGGCGGCCAATTGGCCCCCCCCCAACATATGTGTTGAAATTTAGAATATCTAAATTTCAATACTTACGGTATTGTGACGGAGTAGACTAAATAGAGGAAGTATACATAAGAAGAATAGTCACTTAAGATGAAACAAGAATAAATAGAAAAAGTCCCACAAAAGAAATGTGAGACTCTGAATAATGGAATAAAAGATCAAATAATTTACGGTCTTTTTTTACGAATTGGGAAAACTTTTTACAGCGCAGTACCGTAAAAAACTCTTCCCAATTTTTTAAGAAAAGACCGTAAAACTTTTGACTTGAGCCCCCCTATTGGTGTTGAATCTCATTCAATTGATGTGGTAAAGAAAGAAGCAAAAGGTTCAAAGTCAAAATGAGCTTGGCCAATCATAGATCCTCTGGTCCTGCACTGTCTGAATACTCAAAGGGACCAGCTTGCTCTTTTTACGCTCACATATTTTGCACCTTTTTTCTAAAATCGGACAAGTTTTTAAACTTTCACTGCTGTAAAAAACTTGTCCGTTTTTTTACGATTTTCACACAATTAATTCGACTTGAAACCCCCTGGTATATTTGCATTGACTTGTCATGTAAGATGCCTTGTTGAAACTTTGCCCACTTTTTAGCTGATCTTTGAGGATAAACGTTTGATCATTGTATCTGATGGAGGTAGAGACTACATATGATCATTCATGATTTGATGGTTCCTCCTGATAAAGGGTGAGTTATGGAATATGTTGAGTGTTTTTGTTTTTGAGTTGATGTTTAAGTACTCCTTTTTAAATGCATTGCTTTAAGTGTCATTTGAGCCTTTCGGCTATTAGACACTGCACATTTTCCAGCACCAGTAAAACCCCTCTGGTTGGTTCAGGGGAAAGGTGTGCTGTTGGCTGTTTGAACTATTATACATGTTTTTGGGAAATACATATGGAGCGCTAAAGGATGGGTGTTGAGAGATTATTCCCTCGGTGGTTGCCTATCAGTTGGCAGGTCTTCTTCTGCTATTGCAGTCCAGACCCAGCGACTTCTCAGTCTCCAGGTGCTGTCGCAGTATTGCGCAATGAAAGCAATGGGTTTATTGAGGATTGAGGTCTTGTCTGAGTTATACAGCTATGGTACAGCTGAGAGTGTGTTTGTTACAAAAATTTAAAGAAGACTGGTTGTGAATTGAGATTGATTGGTTCATCCAGATCGATCCACTCATTTTATGTTCATCAATCAACGTTTATCAAAACTTCAGCTCAAGTCTGCTTTATCTCCTCATCGACTTTGGAGCAGTTCATCGATCGGATACAAGGGCAGTTTAAGAACACCTCACTCCTATTTCTCACATTTAAACTCTATCGATAATCGGTCTACTCGACTATTTAAATCAGCTTCGGTTCAATCAATCCATTCCAAAGCGAAACCTCCAATCACCTCTCAGATGTCTACAGCTTGCTCCGTAAAGAAAGATCAGGATGTCAAAATACCCGAATCGGTTGGGAATTTCGACAGAATCATTGACCCATTTCAATTGCAATCCGCTCCTATCAAGGTCGCAAAATGGAAAAGTCGTGAAACTGGATTGAGCATCGTCTGGGCTGATGTCGATGGTTCGCCACATGATCTATAGTCACAGGCACAGGCTGAATCTGACCGTATCTTTTGCTCAAATTGGCAGGTCCACTGGTCAATGGCTATTTCACTGGTATGTTCATCATTGACATGCATTACCTGCGTCCTGTGACTGAAGCAAGGGGCTCGCCTATCAAGTTGCTACGGAGATTTTCAATGATTCCGGGGTTCCTCACACCCTTGAACATCTCATCTTCCTTGGATCAGAAAAGTGAGTAGATAGTTTTACTTAGCTTCTCCATGAAATCCCGCTCAATTCTTGTTTCTCATAGGTATCCCTACAAAGGAGTTCTTGATAGTCTGGCCAACAGGTCTTTTGCTACTGGAACAAACGCCTGGACTGATACTACTCACACTGCCTATACGGTCACTACGGCTGGATCGGAGGGTTTTTTGAGATTGTTACCTAGTAGGTAGTTTCTTCCCATCTAATTGATCAAGAATGGCAAACTGATTCGCCTGATGATCCCTTTCTATCCAAAAGTCTACCTCGACCATAGTGAGTTCTGCAGGTTTTCCTCAGATATTGATCGTTACTCTTGCCGATCTGTTAATCAGTCCCCCTTTCCCCCTAGTTCTGTACGCAACCATCACTTCTTCAGGATTCACAACTGAGGTGTACCACATCAATGGAAAGGGAGAAGATGCCGGAGTGGTTTACTCTGAGATGCAAGGACGTGAGAACAGCAGCGCCGATTTGATGAGCCTGCGGTACGCCAATGCTTCGGATTCGATGTTGGATTTGACATCTTGCTGATATGATCCGCGTACCTTAATCCAACATGTCAGATCTCAGAGGGAGATCTACCCGCCAACAAGTGCTTATCGGAGTGAGACCGGTGGTGAAATGGCCGCATTACGAGTACTGACAGTTGACCAAAGTGAAGTGTTCCACTAGAAATCAAATGCTTTGGACGGATTTCTCATAATTTCTCTTGGTCTTTAGTTCGCAAATACCACAGCGACTACTATCGCCCACACAACATACAACTGATTGTGACTGGGAAAGTCGACCCTACAATGCTTTTGAACGTCTTACAAAACGAGGTGGAGCCTTCCCTAATCAAGCATGGACAAAACAAAGTTCCTGCGGGATGGAAACGGCCTTTCTTGGAGACTGCTAGCAAGGGAGGTGCAATTTTGACGAAAGACAAGGTAGTGGAAGTACCATTTCCTGAGAAGGATGAGAGTATGGGGGAAGTGCAAATCAGCTGGGTGGGACCAAACACAAATGTTAGTGCCTGAGTTTGACGTGTTCCTTGTCGTCTGAGCATGTTGCATCGAATCTCATCCCATCTACTCCTGTATTTCAGGACTACTTGCTACAAGACGCTGTAGATCTGTTGGGAACCTATCTCACTGATACGGCTATCTCGCCATGTGCGAAAAAGTTCATTGGTGAATACCTCAAACCCGTCTTGACACCCACGACGTTCGCAAACCTACTAATTTTCCGGTTGTCTTTTTCGTAGAGATCGATGACCCGCTCTGCACTGGTAGGTTCAAACCAAGCTTTTGTCAGGATTCACATTCTCACATAGCTGACATCTGGCATATCTTCTGTTATCCTTTCATCCACAGATATAACGTTTCACCCAACCGACGCTGAGAAGACTGTGACGTCGGCGTACATCTCGAGTGTTCCTGTTGAACATCTATCAGAAATTGGCCAAAAGTTCAAGGATGCGCTCGCTCATGAAGCCGAAAACCTGGATATGCAACGCATGCGGATGATCATTGAACGCGGTGCTCTTAAGGTTGCTAATCAATTCGAAGTGGATGCGCATGATACACTTGCGACAACCATAATCTCCAACTTCCTGTATGGATCGGGTGAACAACTCGTAGCCTGCCTATCCACAGAGCTGCAACGTTTCAAGACTTTGGCCGGCTGGTCCAAAGAGCAGTGGTCTGCAGTATTCAAAAAGTTTGTGTTTCCAAGACTAAAGCTTATGAGTCACATGCTAATAAAATTTGTATACATTTCTTTTCGTGTGTGACATAGATGGCTTGTAGAGAGTCCTAGTGTCACTGTGATCGGAAAACCTTCAGCAAAGCTTGCAGACCAGTTGGCAGCCGATACAAAGGCCCGTCTAGAAGCTACCAAAAAGAAGTATGGACCTGATGGTCTCAAACAGCTGCAAGAAAAGCTAGAAGCCGCTCAAAAAGTCAATGATACTCCGTACCCTGACGAAATCTTGTCCAACTATCCTATCCCCAAGGTGGAAAGTATCAAATGGATTGAAGTCGAATCTGCCCGAGCCGACGGATCGTTGAAGAGTGACCTGCAGACCGAAATGGATAACAAAGATCCGACGAAATTACCGTACTTCATCCAATTTGACCGTCAGCACTCCCTTTTTTGTGAACCAGACTCCTGAGGACTAATCTCCTAATATGATATTCTATATGTAACACTTGATAGATGTCGAGTCAAACTTTGTTACACTGTCCGTCCACTTGTCCCCTACCGACTTGCCCGCCGATCTCTTCAAGTATCTCTACGTCTACCTAGCTTCGTTTTTCTCTCTACCGGTCAAACGATCCAATGGCACCTTACTTCCATTTGATCAAGTTGTTAAGGAGCTTGACAAGGAAACCATTGAGTATGACGTACGCATGGGACCTTCGATCGGTCAGACTTTAGAAATTTATCTCAAGATTGAGAAGACCAAATACACAACGATGATTGGTTGGCTGAAGGACCTTCTCTGGGGAAGCAAATTTGACACTGACCGGTGAGTATCTCTGTGCAACAGAATTATCATATTTACTGATGTAATGCTGCTCTGCCTCAGTCTTCGGATTACTGTCGCCAAGGCTTTACAAAACATTCCATCGATGAAAAGGGATGGAGATAGTGTCTCGGTTGCATTATACGAGGAGATCCTGTATTCGCCTGACCTGGCACCAGCCATGTCGACTAACTTGTTCAAACAAGATGTATGGCTACCTTCGATCATGGAGGAGCTCAAATCACACCCTCAGCAAGTCATCGAGCATCTGGAGCAATTACGCACCCATTGTGAGCTGCCTCCTTTGCCTTCATCATACTGCGCGGGAGCTGATGTATATCATATGATGCCTTTACCTGTTTTTTCAAAGTGCTGCAACCTTCCACTATGCGTCTCAGCGTTGCGGGAGACATGAAAGATCTGCAGGATCCCAAGAAAAGCTGGGCAGAGCATTTCCAGAAGATCCCGGTAAGAGCTAGTTCTTTTTCGAATCCACTTTGTTCCCACGCTAAGTATTTTCAAACACCACACAGGCATCACCATTGAAACCGCCATTGTATAGTACAGATGCCCTCAGTGCTGATGGCCTTAAGCCGTCTGGTAAAGCGATTGTAATCAGCATGCCCTCGATCGAGTCTAGCTTTGCCTATCATGTTGCCAGAGGTGTGTAAACTTGATGCGGTTGAGATGTGTCGTTTTGTGTGATCAATGTACTGATGTCGATGCTTCGACACTTCAGGGCCTCAAGGATTTGATCACCCGGATCGACCGGCTTTGACAGTAGCTCTCAGTGTGCTCAATGCGATGGAAAGCTACCTCTGGAAAGCTATCAGAGGAACAGGGCTCGCATATGGAGCTTCCATGCGCGCAAACCCAGAATCTGGGCACGTTTCCATCAAAATTTACCGCAGTCCGGATAGCTGGAAGGCTTTTGATGAAGCTGGGAGGGTAATGAGGGATTTGATCAGTAAAAAGGTGATGCTCTTCAAAGACCTTTGTTATTCAAAGTTTACCAATAAAACTTTCTATTTTGTGTTCATGGCCTGCTTTCATAGCTCAAATTTGATGAGTTAACACTAGAATCAGCTAAGAGTAGTTTGGCGTATACGACCGCGGCAAGGGAATCGACTGTTGCTAGTGCGGTAAGTCCAATAGGTCTCACATTTGAGACTATATAGCATCCTGAATTCAATCATAAATCCTTGTAGGCATACTCAACCTTTACAAATATGGCACTTAAGGGAATTGGGAAGGATGCATCGAGGCAACTTCTAGAGAAAACTAAGGTCAGAGGCTCATCTTGATCTCAAACTGACATCTATCTTGGTTTTCAGGTGGCTTATGAAATCGATGATAACAGGACATTACCATCGATCAAGTGTTAAAGTCAATAGAGAAGTATTTCTTACCGATCTTCGATGCACGAACCTCGGTGGCTATGGTGGCTAGTTCACCGGGTAAGGCCGAGAGTACTGCATCTAGTCTCAAGGCGGCTGGTTATCAAGTGGAACAAAGGGAATTAAACGTTGCGTCGGAAGAAGACAGCGGGATGGATAGCATGTCAGCCACTGATGAAGAAGATGCTTCCAGTCCAACCCACGCAGCTTGATGCAAGTGGATTTCTTCAACCAGGAAAACGCTTTGGCATGTGATATGAACATGATGATGTGTTGTACGCGGCCTCATGAATGAGGTCTCTTCTCTGTACATAAATAGATCCCTTAGATGGGAGTACGGCCCTCAGGCTCTATAAGCTGTGAATCGAATGATTACCCATTAATATTGATATAATTCTCGTCAGTGATCACGTCCTACAGCAACAAACAGGTCATCGTGTGTATAGAGCTACGATTGCTTTGTGATCTTGGTCAAAGGCTATTCTCAATAGATCAGGCACGGATTACATATTTAATCCGGTCCCATTGTGTTTGAATCTTTCAAATTTGAGCAATAGAAGTGTGAATGGTATGCCTTTTGAGGCATCAATTTAAGCAAGGTGTTAGTGAAGTATGGTGGATACATCAATTTTTGATGATTTAAGGAAGAAGTACCGTCACTGTCGGGTAAAGAAGCTCAGCCACCGGGATGTCTGATCCATCCGAGCCCACGGGTCTTGATTTGATTTTAGTCAAAGTTTGAAGTGATGATGTAGTCATTCAATTTTACCTTGAACCTTCAATCTGATTTGGATTTTGATTATTTTGATATACTTAGTTCAACAATTTTCATCATGCGCAGAGGAAGAAAACCAAAGTCACAGTCTATTGGGACAACAGTTGATCGAAAGAGTACTGGAACCTTTCACATCGGTGGTACATCTACTCGACCTTTAATAACATTCACTGATGATCAAAGATCAGTGATTCTCGAAGACAAACCTCACCTAACACTTCCTTCAACTTCAACTTCAACTTCAACTTCAATTTCGATTTCAGAAACAACTCCTAAGAGTTTTGTAGGAGAGATTGAAACTGAGGATGTGAAGATGGAAGATGATCGCGTTTATTGCATCTGTAAGCGTATGTATGATGGCCGAACGATGATTGCTTGTGATCGGTCGGTGGTCTTTTTGATAGATTTTTTAAGATACTTTTCTTCTGTGATAGATTGTTTGATTGGTACTGATGATTCATAATCCGATTGAATCAGATGTGATGATTGGTATCATAACGATTGTGTAGGAATCAATGATGATTTAGTAGAATTGGTAGATGTGTTCATATGCCCAACTTGCACGCCAGGTTAGATTGATGTTTTCAAAACTCAAACTCTTTAAATCTTTGAGAAGACTAATACTTGATTGATTATATGGATAGGTGCCGAAAGAAGTACTACTTGGAAGACTAGATGTGCTCGATCAGGTTGTCATTCAGCTGCACGTACATTATCAAAGTATTGTACAGATTGGTGTGGATTGAGAACAGTGTTTGATCGACTGGAGCGAAGTTCTATAGATCCACTTGATTTTTGGGATTCAGTACGAGGAGTGAATCGACCTCAGGCGGTGATTGAAGTACATGATCAGGAAGATCAAACTGAGGAAAGTATATCAGAGATCAATGAGAATGGTATGTTGAATAGTTTACGAAAAGAATTAGAAAACATCATCGATCGAAAATTTCATCTGGATTCACAACTTCAAATCGTCACTAGTCGTCTAAGATATTTACAATTTGCCATTCATCGATGGGAGAACATGTGTATTGAAACTGCTAGAGCTTTAGCATCACAAGATTTGCAAGAGTTTGATCCAGAGACTGCAACAGTGAGTCTGACCAGCACGGTTAAACCTAAGAAGGGCCCAGCCAAGGGAAAAGCTAGAGGAAGAGTAGCGCTCAAGAAACCTTTGAATGGGTTGGATTCGGCTACTGGAAGTAATGAAGCGCCTTGTGGGTTTGATGTTAGGTTAGTTTGGGATGATCGAGATTGTGAGTGGTAAGTCTTTGTGATTGAGTTGAATCAAAAGAATATAATTTGGTATATTGAAGATCATTCAACTTTTCATGTAGGGATCCCATGGGCCTCTTCAGATCAATTCTCAGCCATGATGTCGGCTTCTAATTTAGAAGGCAGTGAAAGAACTCACGAAGGAGTCTTGGTATCGATGCAAGATTCAGAAGTACGACAAGATCTTGATCAAGCCATCTCAGAAGGTGTGATTTGTTTGATTATGAAGAAGAGATGTGATCGACATATGGGATGGCAAAAGACAAGAGAAAATGATTTTGAAACAGAACGTGGTACATTAGTAAGTTTTGAAACTTGTTTTTTAAAAAAACTCTTAGTGAGTTTTTTTTGACTGAATCATTTTTATACGAAAATTGAACAGACAAGAAGTATTAAAAAATTGAATTTTGAAGAACAAAAGATCAGGAATAGGATAGAAGAAGAAGAAATGTTAAAATCATTTAAAGTTTATAAGAAATTAAATCCAAAGACGTTTAATGATCATGATTTGATTGAAACAAGTTTACCTATCAAGAAGAAAACACCAGGAAGAAAGAAAAAGATCCAAAAGATGAAAAAATCATCAGATTAAAAGATAAGATTCATTTGGGTTTTGATCAAATCAAGATTGTAATCTTAATCAAATCAAACTTGTATGAAGTACATAGATTTAATATCATCCATAAGAAAGTTTGTCTTTTTTTTTATTTTGGAAGTCAAATCTTGATTTCTTTTGTTTGAATTGACCAAGATCGTTGATCAGTTCCCTATAAAGAGATCCTAATGTAGATGAAAGGAAAGAGAGATTGATCTGAAAGCATCAGATGTTGAACACCACTGATTTGAATCTGGTGACTGATTAGTGATCTAAAGTCTGTCTCTTTAACTTGAATTGATCTTGTGAAGAAGTTCTACTTTAATCCAAGAAGATTTGGTTGATTTGATTTGATTTGAGATGTGAAAGTAGATAAACTGTATGTGAAGCGCGTGATTGACGCGATCGCATTACACACTCGGGGCAGTTGAGCAATGTTCGGGTAGTAGATCGACATGCATACACACATACAGATCGAGTTTAGGTTGGAAAACCATTTGACCAAAACCATTTGACCATCCACAACAACAACAACAACAGCCACCACATTCACATCAACATCAGCATCAACATCATTCTTGAATTAAATTATCAATAAAATAAGTAAATAGCTAACTAATCGGATTGCGATTTGATTTAATTTAATTTGTGATTAACTAGATTCTTGATTTATCTCTTTTGTTGTAAAAGAAGAATGTCAAATACTTTACCCAATTCACCTATCAAATCAAAGTCAATCAACCATCAAGAACCATCTCATCATATCTTTCATTCTTCTTCTTCTTCTCTCAACAAAAGACCAACTCATAAACTATCTAGATCATCTTCTTTAACTTCAAATCAATCTTATTCTCAATCTCAATCACCATCTAAATCTCAATCTAGACCTACTTCACCTATCAAATCAACTTCATCACCACTCATCATTCATAGAAATCAAAAACAATCATCTTCAAGACCAATCACTCCAATCAATCTTAAACCATTAAATCATCATCATCATCATCAAGTCATCAAATCATCAGATATCAAAAATCAAAATGATTCATTAGATCCTATAAAAGAAATCACGTCTCCTTCAATCTCAAATACTCATCATTCACTTTCATCTACTACATCTCCTCAAAGCGAAAACATTTCAGTTTGTATTAGGTTAGCCATTCAATTCATAGCTCAACTTATCATATACTGATCATGATCTTATTCGGCTTTTTATCATCAAAGACTTCGACCATTACCTTCTTCTTCTTTATCTGATATAGATCTAGACACTCCACCTCCAAATAAGTATAAATCAGTCACTACTTCTTCTTCTTCAGATCAAAAAATCAATCAATTCGGTCCATGGATCATCAATCCATCTCTCTCACAAATCTCATTATCTTCATCACATCCGATCATAGACAAAAGAGGTACAGGTACATCAGAAGCTATCAATGGTTCAGAAGGTTATGAATTCACTTTAGATTCGATTTATAATCCTTATTCTACAACTCAAGATCTTTATGAAGGAAATGTTCAAAAAGTGATCAAGAGTTGTGTAAGAGATGGGTATAATGTCACAGTCTTTGCCTATGGTCAAACGGGTAGTGGTAAAACGTTTACCATGATGGGATCAGATCAAGATGTTGAAAACAAAGGGATCGTACCTAGATCGATTGATGAAGTCTTTCAAGTGATTAGTCAAGAAGATCAAAATCGGGAATATCTTTTAAGAATCTCTTATCTTGAAATCTATAATGAAACTTTGAAAGATCTTTTATCGGATGGAACTCCTCAAAAATTAACTATACATGAAAATCAAAAAGGTAGGGTATATGTGAATGGACTACGTGAGGAAG
The DNA here is from genome assembly GCA_022264835.1 of Melampsora americana. Classification (NCBI taxonomy): domain Eukaryota; kingdom Fungi; phylum Basidiomycota; class Pucciniomycetes; order Pucciniales; family Melampsoraceae; genus Melampsora; species Melampsora americana. Next base: position 1,560,184 of record JAIFHY010000013.1, on the reverse strand, counting down.
TAGTCACTCATCCTTTACAAGTTATCACCACTTTACAAAAAGGTGAAAAAGCTAGACATGTGGGTGCAACCGATTGGAATGAACGTAGTTCTCGTAGTCATACTGTTTTTACCATGGTTAGTTTCACTTCGATTTAACTCTCATCATACATCTTGACTCATACTCATTGTCTTTTTACAATAGACCATTGAATCTAGACCAAGAGATTCAGAAGAATTAATTCAAACCGGAATTCAAATCTCACAATTGAATTTAATCGATTTAGCAGGATCTGAATCAGCAGCTTCTTCCATCGAAAGACGTAAAGAAGGATCGTTTATTAATAAATCGTTACTATCACTCTCAAATGTGATTTCGAAATTAGCTACATCTGAACCACATGTACCTTATCGAGATAGTAAGCTGACTAGATTACTTCAAACTAGTTTAGGTGGTAATGCAAAGGTAGTCGTCATCTGTGCTGTTTCAGTTAATAATGATAGTGTAGGTGAAACTTTGAGTACATTAAGGTTTGCAAGAAGAGCTAAGATGGTGATCACCAAAGCTGAAAGAGGGACCATTCTGGATGACAAATCAGCTCTTTTACAATCATATCAACAAGAAATCATCTCACTCAAAGCTCAACTTTTGAATAACTCTCAAGCTCTTTCTCTTAGTAATTCAGGTTCATCAAATTTAGAAGTAGAGGTAGAGAAATCAAAAGCTATGTCAGATGTAGCTGAACTTCAACTTGAACGAATCAGATTACAAGAACAGATCGAACATCTCAATCGAAGGATCTTAACTCGTAATACAATTCAATCTAATGTTAGAAGAGCAAGTTCAAGTATCTCTCAAGTCACTCCCATCCAAGTCGAATCTCATCCTGCTCATCGACAAAGACGTGGTAGGTTAACTGATTTTGGTGGGTTAGTCAGTCATGGAGGAAATCTTGGAGGAGGGATGTTTAATGTTGGTTTAAGAGCTTCACTTTTACCTAATATTTTGACTACTTCAAAAGAGATCGAATTGGAAAAAGAACTAGCGAAACTTAAATCAGATAATCAAGCAAAAGAATCCGAATTACAATTAGCTAGAGAACGTGAAATTGAACGCTTGAATCAAGAAGAATCCAGAGTTGAAGAATTAAGAAAAGAGATTAAAAGACTTGAAGATGAACGTTTGAGTGATGTCAAAGGTTTAGAAGACAAAATCAAATTGAAAGATGAAGAAATAGATAAGTATCAGACCGAGTTAGTCACCAAAACGGAAGAATCTCAAGCAAGTCTTGTTCAAACTGAAGTCAAAGAATCAGGGTCGAATTCAGAGATTGAAAGTTTACGAGCTGAACTATTAACTGCTCAAACAGTGATCTTGGAATTAAAACAAACTGAAGATGAGAAAGCTCGACTTGAAAAAGAATTGAAAGAGTCGGAAATCAAGTTGGGTAGGGTAGAAAAGAAATATTCAAATGAGCGAACAAAGGTACATGAGATTCAATTTGAGTTAATGCAGATTACACAGTCTCGTGATGGTTTAGAAAATGAAATGAAGGAAAAATTAGAAGAGACTAAGCGGTTTGAATTAGAGCTGGCTGAGGTGAAGGAGGTATTAGAAAAGGAGAAAAAAACGATCAGTGAAACAAAGGAAGAATCAGAAGAGAGTAAGAAGGTAGTTGAGTTGATGAAGGATGAGAATAAGGAATTGAAAGACGAATTGGATCGAATGAAGAATTTGGTTGAAGGACAGGATAAGGTGCTGATTGAAGAGAAGACCAAATTGGAAGAAGAGTTGAAGCAATTGCAGCAATTGAGTGAAGATCGTGAGAAGGCTGTGTTGGACGAGAAGAAGAAATTAGAGAAGGAGTTGATAGAATTGAAAGCTTCTTTGGGTGAGAAGGAGACTGTGATGGACAGAGAGAAAGAACAAGTTCAGTTGGAGTTGTTCGAGCTTCAAAAATCAGTGGAAAAGAAGAGAAACGAAATGGAATCAGAGACGGAAAAGTTGAAAGAAACTCTTTCGAAGCAAGAGAAGGAGATGATTGAAGTAAGAGATAAATTGGAAGGACAAGTGGAAGAGATTGGACGATTGATGAAAGAGGAAGCAGAAAAGGCTAGACTGGAGAAACAGGGTCTTGAAAAGGATTTGAAAGAGTTGCAAAAATCGATGAAAGAGAAAGAGAGTGAACGGATCCAATTAGAGGGAGAAGTGAAAGAGTTGAAAGGACTTGTTGATGGAAAGAGTGATGAGATGATAGAAGAGAATGAGAGATTAAACAAAGATATCACAGAACTGAAACACTTGCTTGATGAATCAGAGAGCGAAAAGACGAAACTGAAAGATCAATTGGATCGAACCGAAAGTTATCGAATCAAATCTGAAGAGCTGTCATCCAAATTAAGTGCATCTGAACACAAATTACGCAAGACTCAAGAAGAAGCAAACTTAGCTGAACAGATGGTAACAAAGCTTAAGAAGGAGAATGAAGAGGCTGATAAGACTGGTAGAGTACAAAATCGTGAAGTTGAAAGACTTGCAAGAGAGTTGAGTGAGGTGAAACAAACTCAAGAAGGGATTGAAAAGAAATTGGAATCTAAGTACCTTCAAAGTCAATCTGAACTTCGAGTTCAACATCGAATTGAAATTGAAAAACTCCAACAAACTCAATCAAACCTAACAGCTCAAATCAAACGTTTAGAAAACGAATTAAAACAGGCGCGAGAGAATCAATCATCTAAAGCAAGTAAAGAAACCAATGCAGAAAGTATGGAGACGATAGTAGAGCTTCAAATGGTGATTGAAGAACAAAGTAAAGAGATTGAAGAGTTAATTCAAGAACTTAAACGAACTCAATTCTCAACTCGATCGAATCAACATCATGAACATATTCATCATCAAGCTGAAGATGAAATTGAAAGATTGAATTTGATTATTGATGAACAAAAGAAGATGTTGAGTGATGCGAAAACAGATATGGCTAAATGGCAAGGAGTAAGTCTAGATGAATTTATTTAAACCTTTCGGCTGGCTTTCCTAATTGATTTCTTTATTTTCATGTTCTTGATCTATAGCATCTTAAATCACAACAAGCCATAATTGCTAAGATTCAAGGTAATCCAACTTCAGAACACACCATAGGTTCATTACCCAAACCATCTCTTTCAATGAATTCAACGATGAATCGGATCGTCTCAAAATCTTCAGCACCTCCTATGAGTACAAATAATAATTTAGGTAATTATCCCACCAGTCTATTAGGTGGTCCAACATCACTTTCAGGTACTTCTTTAAATGCAAGTACATCTTATTCGAATCGAAACAGTCCTAGACCTTTACCTGTACCTGATAGTTTTGAAGATCATGATGAAGAATGGAGAAGGAGGAAGAATAGAAGGAAGACGATCGAACAAGATATGGCTAAATTAAGAGATGAGAATGTGGTGGAAAGGAAAAGGTAAGAAAGTGACCCATTCGATTGCTCCCTTTTTAAGGATTTCCCTATCCCAGAACTGATTCAAAACCTATCTGTTCTTTTTCGTTTTGTCTTTTGGGTTTTCCCTTTTTTTTTGTTGCAGGAATGTTTTAATGTCTTCTTCACCCAGGAATATGACGAGTAAACCTAAAAGGAATTTATCTGGTTTGAGTAGTCGAGTGAATAGATTGAATAATTTAAATCAATTTGAAACCCATGAAATCATTCCTCCTTTACCTTCTTCTAATAAAACGTTGAATGAAAGATTAAAAGATTGAAGAGAGTGTGTGTGTAGGTTTAAAGACAAAAGAGTAGAAATTTTGGGCGGTTTAGGGGTTTTGGTTTTGGTTTTGGAGGGAGCTTGGAGAGTAAGGTGGATGAGATGGTTGAAAAGAATCCAAGTTGAATAGAATAAAAGATTTGTTGTAGTATGATTTGATTGGTTTATGTTTGACTTGTTTACTTGTGTTTATGCATCTTCTTTCATATATCGTTCTTTATTTTCCTTGGATAATTTGATTAAATTTCATTTTTTTGGTTTTGTTTTTGTTGTTTGTTTGTTGATTTTGTTTTTTTTTGTTTATAAAGTTTCAAATGGTTTTGAAAATCGTTTTTTTGGGGGGGGAGGGGGGGAAATGTGTGAGGAGAAGGGTTGTTTTCTAAGATTATGATCTTAAAGGATTGAAAATTTGAACAAGGATTTTGGGATTTTGGGTCAAAAGATTTGAGGATTTGAGGGGTGATCTTGAAAGGTTTCAAAAGGTTTGAAAGAGTTTCAATGGTGAGAAATATGTGGATTGTGAGATGATCGGGTCTTGAGAAAGGAAAAGAAGATGGTAAAAGGATGTGATAAAGCATGGTGATTGGGATTGATAAAGAACAGTAGATTTTGACAAATCAAACGGTGTTATACGATACAATTCACAAGGGATGATAATACGAATCAATTTCAAGTCTATGAAGACGAGATTGAAGATATTCGAGTGAAAAGAAAGTGAGAGAGGCAGCGCAATGAAGACGTGAGGGACGTAAATCAAAGGATTGGTAATTCAAAGTGGTTCCTTGCTAACTGATGCAAGAGGCAAAGTATGGAGTTCATTGTCAAGGCATTGGGTTCAGATGAAGGAACTACAGCCGTTGTAATATCTACTGGCAGATTTTTGAAAAAATTTGTGTCGCCAGATTTAACTTATGAAGTCAAAAACTTGAAATATTTCACTCTCAGACTGAACTCCATTCTTTTTGCACTAGAATGGACCAATGGACAGTAGAGTTATCAAACTCAAAAGAGATTTTTCGAGTTTTTGACCTTCACATCAAATGTGGCGACGACACAACGACCTCAAAATTTGCCGATAGATCTTACAACGGCTGTATGAAAAGGAGTAAAGCATGTCATAAAGCATAATGATTGGCATAAAGAATAGAAAGTATAAAACGAGTCATGGTTTTACAAGTCATGATTTTACAAGATCGCATCGTCGTACAATAACAGGATATACTGTGAAAGAGCTGATGAGACGAGATTGAACAAGTTAGTCTAAGATAGACTGGATAAAGAACATTGTTAAGATATATATGTGTGTGTGAGTCTAAAGGAGACTGATGAACAAGAATGTGAAAAGGAAAAGAAAGAAGTATTTGATTATAAACTTGACTGAAGAAGATGTTTATTGGGCATGACCATTGAGATGAGCAGACCCATCAACATTGGCTTCAACACCCCCAGATGCTTTGGTGGTAGATGATGATTGAGAACCAAGAAGAGAGTGTTGACGAACAGCTGCTTCGAATCCTGCTTCTACCCCCGCATTGAAGTCTTGGTTTTGACCAAAGAGAGTAGATCCAGCTTGTAACTTTCCTGATGCTCCAGCTTTTAGACCAGCTTGAAGACCGATTTGATGACCAGCTGAATAATCGGAATTGTGTTCAATCGAGGCACCAGTGTGTTGAGATGCTCCGATCCCAAGGTTTTGACGAGCTGAAGCGTTAGCAGAGGTAGAAGCTCCTACATCAAGTTGAGAGCTTTGTCCAGGGTTGAGACCAGCTTGAACACCAGCTCCTTGGTGAGCTCCAACTTGAGCATGCTTTTCTATCTGAGCATCGAATCCAGCTTGAAGACCGGCATTGAAGTTTTGATTGGATCCAAAGAGGGCAGAAAGGTTTTGATTGGCTTTGACTCCACCAGCAGCTGCGGCTTCAATTCCAGCACGTTGACCAGCTTCGAAATCAACACCTTGGCTAGCTTGAGAACCGGCGCTGACCCCGAGGGATGCACCAGCAGCTTGGTGTTGAGAACCCTGAAGGCCTCTGACAGTAGCACTCTGAGTGGCACCAACATCAAAACCAGCATGAACACCTGCATTGAATTCTTGATTGCCACCCAAGATAGATGAAGGAGGTTGTTGACCAAGAAGGGTAGCTTGAGAATGAAGACTTTGACGAACAGCAGATTGAAAACCGGCTAATTGACCTTGAAGATAATCACGTGAACGACTATTATTGATGCCAGGAGCGGTAGAAGTGTGTTGAATGACTGCAGCTTGAAATCCCATTTGAACTCCTTTGTTAAAGTTCACATCATCCGTCAAGAGATTGGCAGGCGCAACCGTTTGACCACCCGCTGCTGAGGTATGAATATTGAGACCGGCTTTGAAACCTACGATCTGACCATTACTAAATCCTTCAGTAGGTACAAAGACATCTGCTTCACTCTGTCGGGAGGAAGGAACAGAAGTGGTATTTTGATTTTGACCATATTGAGATGAGTTGGGAATGGTGGATTGATCGTTGGTTAACCCAATGCTTTGTGGTTGATTGTTGGCAGGAACAGGTTGAGTTTGTTGATGCACCGCAGCGGCGTCATTGCCTTTGTAGTTCTTTGAAGTCATGTCAGAATTCTTAGACGTCATATCAGAATTCTTAATTGGCATTTCAGCGTCCTTTGATGATACTTCGGTGTCATTGGAACCCTCGGGCATGTTGTTGGGTTGTATGACCTTCACATTAGCCGCCGTTGGAGAAACAGTAGAAGCTTGTGGAGTATAAGGAGTGCTACTAGGTGATTGTTGACTGGTATATGGGTTAATAGATCTAGATTGGTAAGAACCGGCCCTATAAAGAAAGTTGATCAAATTAGTTCAAGTTAAAAGACTCTGAAATCTTATTTGGAAAAAGAAACTCACCTGGACATTGGTTGAGAGACAGGTAAAACAGCTGCATCGAGAGTAGCTATTAGACAAATGAACATCAGTATATTGAAAAATAGAATGAGAATGAAGATGAAGATGAGAACTTACAGGTCAAGATACCAGCAGCACCAACAGCAACGTAAGCAAAACGCATCTTGTATTTATATATATATAAATTTAATAAGATATATTTAAAGGAAAAAAATGGAAAGCTTTAAAAAGGAAAAGTTAAAAGTGACTTTTGAATTGAAAAAAGGATCAGAATAAATGGGGAATGAAGAAAAAAAGATTTGTAATAAAGAACCGCGAAAAGAAGAAAAGAATATAATAATTTATCTTGATGGGTTGATTTGTCGGAGTTGTGATGTGTTTGGGAATTAAAGAATCGAGGAAATTGAAAGGTAGATTATATATATAGATAAAGTCAAAGTGAAAAAGAAGAAAGAGTGGTGAGTGAAGAGAGAAAAAAAAACCGGTCAAAGTTAAGAGTTGAACTGCTGAGGATGAATGAAGTTGTTCAGAGATTCCAGTCAAGTGATGATGAATCAAACTTTTAAACCATCCTAGTTAGTTTGCTAGTTAGTTAGTTAGTCCAAAGAAATCATTAAAATCTAAAAAACTAAATTGGTCAAACTAATCACTGAAGCAAAGGATCGAGGCACCTCATTAAATCAAGTAAGTATCGAAAAAATTTAATCCATGACTTTAGACTACACCAGATGGATTGTGACTGAGCTGAACTTCCTTATACAACTCATTCACAGTTTGATCTGATTTAAGATTATCTAAATCGAACTTCAGCTTTCCAATTCCGCTGAAGGTCTTAGCCTAGGCATTAGACCATATTCTTCTCACTCAATACATCCCTTTTGAAGTTTCTCAATCAGAACCGATCCTCGTCTCTTTCTAGAAAAATCAGATCATATATTCATCATACTACCTGATTGATTTGATGAGCAGTTTTTAAAGTCAGTTTAACTGGATTGATCACTTCTTTGTTATGATGATCTTTATACCGATGTTCAAGTTCACCAAGTTCAACTCATCAAATCTGGCTGCCTAGGCAAGTAGTCAACAAACCAAAAAGATAGTTCCATCATCTATCATTGGTTTGATCAGCCCAAGGGAATTGACGAGGTCTATAATCAGTAAGAATTCATAAGTTTGAAACTCTCAAACTTGGTATATTCTTAGGAGCATCTTAAATTCAAAGTGTTTGATGATCTGAAATTGTCAAGGTTCATGAATAAAGTCATTGAACTTCATCCCAACCAATCTTCAATCCGAACCTCAATCCAAACCTTAAATCCAAACCTTGGCATTTGAAGAGCGAGTCAGATCACATCAGCCACCTCCTAGAAAATTCAATAGAGAAATTAAAAGTGCATTCCAATTTGAAATAATTGATGTTCAGATAAGAAGATAGGAAAGATTAAGATGATGAAAGATACATGAGTGAGAGTGATATAATGTACATGAGCATGAGCAAACGGCAGATAGATAAGAGACATACAACAGTAGAGAATTAAGAGAATAATGTTTAAAATTCAAAGAAGAACAATGATAAAGAGATGAGATGAATGGAAACCTATTGAGGGGATTTCGCATTTGCACGTTTGAGAGCAGCAGCCGCCGCAGCTTGTTTGGGATCCCTCGGTTGTTCTGTTTCTTCCATCACTGAATCATTGAGCTGATGACCGAGTGTGTTGAGAGTGTTGGAAGTCTTGCTCGGAGATGAAGTTTGACAATGATGATTGAGATCTTGCTCTGGTTGATAATGATGACCTAGATCACCACCCAGTCGATGAGAGGAGGCTAGAAGAAGACGATCATGTGCTAGCATCATCCGATTGATGGATGAATCGAGTTCTTTAAACTCATTTCTGGAAACAAAAAGAAGTCAATCTTCGAAAGCCAACACATGCCTCATGAACGGATTACAAAATCTCATTGTAGAGTGTCGTGAAAGACTCACAGATGATGTCCAAATCGATTATGAGCTAATTCGTGACAAAGTACTCTTCTCACCATCGCATAAGACCTAAGCCCGTCCAATCGATCGGTGAGAAGTCGAAGTTTGATGGATTGTCCACTGTTCTCATTGACACCCAAGATTGTAGGATGAGTGATGGGATGTAATTCACCCAGATGAAGAACAGTGAATTGATGTTCGATCATCACTTTCTTCACTGAAGGATCTAGTGTGAGTCTTTCGAGTAATGCACGACGTTCAGTTTCGAATTCTGAATTAGGTAAGATTTCGATTCGATAAAACTTGAATGGAGTTTGATCTCTTTGAGCTGTCGGCGTTCGAAAAAGAGTGACTGGATTGAGATTGTGATTGAGTTGAGCTTTGAGTTTTTTTTGTTTTAAGATTTCAAATGCTTCAGTTCTTTTAACATCTTCTGATGAAGTGGTGATCAATAGAATCTTATAATGTTTTTCTTCAAATCCAAGAGATTCGAGTGATTTCGAATCAACCGAACTGGGAGAGATGAGAGAGTGTGTTTTGCCTTTGATGATGAGTTTGAATAGAGTGGAGGGTGGTAAGTTGAATCCGATGATCGAATGACAGAGTTCGTAGAGTGAGATTTGGAGTGAGATTGAATGATAGTCTTTTGTGGATTGATGATGAGTTAAGCTGAAGGAGAGTGAAGGTTGATTTGATTCTTGATGATGGTCATCAGTCGTCGCCATTCTTGCTTTGGTTTGGAATAAAAAAAATGAAATTGATGAAAGAAAGTGAAGAATTGAGATGTTCTCTATAAACCCATATATACTCTCACTAGCCCTGTCATGTAATCCCATGATGATGACTCATCTCTCTGACTCATGAGCTCTGGGGCTATGACCCGGCTCCGGAAGCACGGGGCCGGCCACGTGCCTCCGGAAGGCCCTGGAAATTCCCGAAGGCTCTCAGAATTTGAGCGGGTCGACCAGGGCACACCCTGAAAGGTAGGGCTTGGGGCTCAGCGGGGTCTGGGTCATTTTGGGCGCAAAAAAAGGTAGAAAGGGGCATAGTTGTGGGCATACATTTCAGGTTCACGTGTATCTACTAAGATCTTTGTATCTACTATTCAAATATAAGAGACAAATAATGAACTACTACATATAAATTCATCAAATAAACTGCTTCAACCAGCTTTTGAGACATACTTGAGCCTCAAGGTTTTGGGTAGTGAAGGAAGCACGGTGGTCACTCATGACACGCAATGCAGCAGAGAAACTCCTTTCTGATGCAGCACTAGTGGCAGGTACAGCAAGCATAGCTCTGGCCATACGAGCTAAAGTGGGCCAGTGACGTTGATTCAACTTCCAGTAATGCAAAACATCACATTTCTCATCTTCTTGAGGTGCCGTCAAGTACTCGTTGACCTCGTACTCAATAGGAATAGTCTTGCGGCGTTTAATAAAATGTTGAGGTCGATCAGGGTTGACCTCTTCTTGAGGTTCAACAATTTCGACGTCAGGATTGTAGACTGGCTTGAATTTGAGGGCTTGAGTGGTGAAGTACTTGATTAAGTCTTCAGGACCCCAAGCAAGAGACTCCAAAGTCGGACCCTTGACGGCAGTGAGTTTGAGTCGGGGATCGAGTATGGCAGCACAGATGTAGACTGCTTTCTTCTGAGCAGCTTCTTGATAACGAATGATCTTCTTCATCATTGGCATGATGCAGACTGTCAAGTCCTTGCAGTTGGAGTTGTGCCAAGCCTAAGAAACAATAAAAGATGTTAGTGACAATATCAAAAATGAATTGATTGGATAAGAAAGAAAATAAAAACTCACTAATTCAAGCCGTTCCACTAGCCATTGATAGTCTGGCATAACGTTAGAGAAGGTAGGATACTTGTGACCTTTGATCTCCTTGATGACATGAGCAAGTGGCGATAAGAATCGGACAATGGTCTTGACAAGGTTCCACTCGGTGTCGTCAAGTGAGAATGGTTCAAGAGAGGGGTTTCCATCACATACATAGTGAATGACTGGTTGAAGCTCGACAAAGCGTTTGAGAGAGGTGTGGGTTGAAGACCATCGAGTCGAGACTTCATGAACCAATCCAACTTTCCGTTTGAGTTTGGCACAACCTTGAATTGCATTGTCGAGGGCAGCTTTGAGTTGAGAGCTGTGCTTAATTTTCTTGTGAAAAGATCAAATCCGAGTTAAAACACTCAGGACAGCTGAATGTGGGGTTGATTCGGTGAAAAGGGGAACAGAGGGTTGACCAGGGATGTTGGGATCAAGAGCATTGACCGGAGTAGGGGCAGTCTTGGTCTCAAACACAACCATCCCAGCCTTAGCCACCAGGTTGATGACGTGGGCAACACAACCGTGGAGGTTTTCGGAGGCGTCAAAGGTCGGAATCATGGTGGTGAGATTTTGCCCCATCGTGGTATTGATCGACACATTATCGGCGGTGATGCAAAAAATCTGTTCAGATATATTAAACTTGTCCAAGATGTGCTTGAGGAGAGTGGCCAGATTCGCACCGGTGTGAGGTCCGTCAATTGGTTTCAAAGCAAGGATGACATCCTTAATGTTGAAGTCGGCATCGATCCAGTGAGCGGTAACTCCCAGCATAGCAACGTTGCTGGGAGAAGTCCAACCATCGCATGTGATACTTACATGCTTGACTTCTGAGAGAAGATTGATGACAGCACCTCAAGCAGATCAATACTTAGCCAAGATGCCATTGGAGATGCATGTTTGCTTTGATAAAATGGCGGGAACCGCAAAGTTGATCATCGTGAGGAGCTCGCGGAATTCGTCGGCGTTGACTAATGAGATTGGGAGCTTGCGATTGACGACTAGACGGATCAACGCATCCTTGAGATTGGCGCGATTGAGGGTTTTAACCTGGTATAAAGAAACAAACATAAGGACATTGAAACAAAAAAATGAAAGGATCAAAAAAAAACTTACTTTGGTTAGTCTTCCATCCGTAAAATAAGCAGCCATAGTATGTTGATTGGTATTGACCGGCGGCTCAATATGGTGGCATCGTGAGAGATGTCTAATCATAGACTTGGTGCTCCCAGTCTTGTCGATCGCCATCTCCTTGTTGCAGATCATGATACGAGCCTTGGGATCTTTGGGATTGTTGGTATAGTTATCGGCAAAACCTTCCTTGGCTCGACAGACGTTTCTAAGGGTTCCATTGAAGTCTTGCTGGCTGAAATAATGCCACACCCAAGACAAGCGAACTACAGTGGTAGTATTGGTCTGGGCAGTGTTGGCTTCGGAGATGGAATCAGAGGGAGTGAGACTAGAGGGAGGGCCGTTAACGGTGGACATCTGGGAAATCGGATTTGGATATTATAAGGATGGGACAGGACCATGGAATGCGCCTGCAGAGGGTAGTGACGTAAATTCCGACCTTTTTGTAACAAGGTTTTGGGGTACTAAACTCACACTTCGCAATTGCTACAGGGACTCAAACGATGCCCACGAAGCAGGGCATTCGAATGCACCAACTTTTGGACCTATAGCACCAATACTGCCGGAGATATTCAGTTGTAAAGCTCAAAAATAGGCCAAAAACTGAAGGTCGGAATCAGGCCTCGGAGGCCCAAAAATGTTTTGCGCCTTTGCGTTTTACGCCGAAGTGAGCTAAGCTACAGAGCTCAGACCAAGCACTTCTGATAGCCCTTCTCCATGCGCATCTTTTGAGGTGCCTGGGACTGTGGGAGAGTCAGTGATGTGTAGTGTAGAGCCTGAAAACAAAAAATAGGGCTACGTCACTACCCTCTGCAGGCGCATTCCAGGGTCCTGATGGGACGGAGGGTAATCTAATATAAAACTTTATTAAGGTTTGTATGACGTGATAACAGGTATACGACGATAAAACGGGCATTAAACTTAGTATAAAGTCCCACGATGATCGGAGGATACTTGTTGATCAATGTTAATCTTCAACTTTTTTTTGAAGGAAAATTCACGGGCATCCGGCCGGGCGGGGCCCCCCGAGACATCGGCGGGGCTTTTGTGACTATCATCACTTAGGTTTAGGTGACCCGGGGCGCGTATTGTGGGCTTTGAGAATATGTCCAGGCAGCCTCGGGCATCCGGGGCCAGGGCCGGGTCATAGCCCTAATGAGCTCATCGTGGTGGTGTTTGGATTGATCAGATTCAATCAGATCAACTCAGTCAGCCAACTCACATGATTGCCCATCAACATCTCTCTGAATCCAACTTATTCGATGATCAAGTCTTACTCAGCACTTCTCCCTTAAACTTACAATCTGCAATCGATCACATCTCAGGTCCCAGCATCGGTGCAAAGGCAATCTTCATCGGTTCCACCAGAGACTCATTTCAAGGCTTGCTTTTCATTCTTCTCACTCAAGAACAAAGACCATCAAACTCACTCAAACCGATTGTTCTCTGTTTGATGATCTATACAGGACGTAAGGTCACTCATCTCTCATACGAATCTTATACTTCATTGGCTATCAAGACAATGCTGAAGATCATCAATGAAGCAAGAACTCATCACACTTCAACCCTTCAAGCAAGTGATTCAAAAATAGTCATTCATCATCTCTTAGGTGAATGTCCAGTGGGAGAAACGAGTATTATCATTGGTGTTTCATCAGCTCAAAGAGTAGGTGCATTTGAACTTTGTCAACTCTTACTCGAACAAATCAAGAAGGAAGTTCAGATTTGGAAACAAGAACATTATGATGATGATGATGGAGAACCGTGTTGGAAGGAAAACTTTCCTTCTTCTGATTCAATCTGAGAATGTAAGTTGTTGAGGAGAACTGGTCAAGCGAAACACGTCATGTGATGAAGAGTCTGTCTGTATACTACATAAAAGGTCAACTTGGTGATCTTTGATAAGTTTTGTATATGAAGTTTTGCAAATTCATTTCCTATGGACATCCATCTTCAATTTCATTTGACTTGATCAATTTGAACAATCTCCATCGCAAGCTAATCAGTTACTCACCAAGTTTTTGATCTTCCTACTCACCTTCATGAAGTTCTCTACTCAACCTCAATCTTCCAGGATTGCTACTCTCTTTTTTGAAAAAAAGCATTGTGCACAACTATGGGTGCCTTTAAACACGACTCGTAAGAAGCGAGATGGAGAATGCATCTTTTGACCCCTTTCGAAGAACAGTTTTCAAGTCTTGACTCATTTAATTCAAGCCCATCATTCATCAGATCTCATCACATATAGCCTTCGCTTACGGATGATCTATAGCTCAATCGTATCCTCAGTATTTGTACCCCCGAAAAAACCTTATGGACTGCGTGAGGATTTCCTTGATTGATGTTCAATCTTGATCATCATTGTCTTCTTTCTGCTTTCCCCGCCATTTTACTCGAGTTTGAGAACCGAGATTGAGTCAAGCTTTTGTGATATTGAGTGCTGTATTTTCAATCACAACTAGGAGGTCTCCACACACACACGGCGCATGAGAAGCGTTATAGAGAACGGATCATGAGAGCTGCGTAAATCAGCCAGGTAGGGTCATGTTGTACTCTTTCCGTTGGAATAAAACGCAGCACAAAATCTGGTTTCAAGCCTAATATACTTAGGAAGAAACTGAAGTCCCTCCATCATCAGATCTTACTTCATATAGCCCTCAATCACGGGTGAGCTCTGGTTTGTACCCCGACAAGTGTGATGGACTGCGAGAAGATGTACTGATGGTAAATGCCGTAAAACTCGGTATAGACACTTCCTTCCTTAGCATTCCTCGATGAATCAGTCGATTCGGATCGGAGGTATATCAGGCCTTCTTGTTCCCCAAACCCTTTTGGTTTCTACAACATCTTTCTTTTCTGTTGATCTATTTCTGATTCAACGATCAAAATCTCAATTCCATTGTTTTACAATCTCATCTATTCCTCACTTATCAACCAATAGAGCAGCTCGAGAGAATTTCTCTTACATTGAGAGATTTTCTGATTTAACTTTCAAGTACTCTTTTACCTTCGATCTTCATAAGAAAGACCTGTAGAGAAGTGCTTCATACTTCACTCAAACATTCTCCATCTAAGTGGAAATAGGTTCGAATTCTTGGTGTCACCATCTGTGTCCTAATAAGCCTTGAATGTGATTTTTATAGTTTGATTACTTTCCTACAAAATCAAGACTCCTTATTCATAAAAAGGTAGAATATATCAAAAGACAAACTTGGAAGAGACCATGACCTCAATCTTGAGAGGTTGGCACAACCAAGGTGTTGTCCTTTTTATGATACTTTTGATGATCACCAAAAAGATGGCAGTCGTGGGACTTCCAACGTTCCCAGAAGGGATCAATGTTGGACACGTACTAGCAAAAGATTTGGATGGAGAAGTGGAAGTCGCCAAGAAAGGGACGCATAGCGATGTTGTTCTTGAGATGCAAATCCCGGATCATCAGAAAGACTTCAACTTTGACTCACAAATAAGAGATCATGAAGAGATAGCAGGTCGGGAACATGACTCTTCTTTAGCTTCTCATGAAGATCAATATACTTCATCTTCAGGTATGATCATCGTTTCGCTCGATGTCGATTTGTGATCCGTTACTGATGATGATGAAAATGTGGGAATGAATGAAGAAGGTATTATGAATCGATCTGAAAAGGAATCAAATAAAGCAAAGGATTTGAAAATACCTGAATCTGTAGGAAATTTTGATAGAGTGATTGAACCGATTCAATTAGACTCTGCTCCTATCAAGCTAGCCAAATGGAAAAGTCGTGAAACTGGATTGAGTGTTGTTTGGGCTGAAGCTGATGGTAGGTACATTGTTGATCGTTCTTCAGAGGTACAGGCTGAATTCTGACCATCTCTTTTGTTCAAATTGGCAGGTCCACTGGTCAATGGCTATTTCACTGGTATGTTCATCATTGACCTTCATTACCTACGTTCTTTGACTGAAGCAAGGGGCTCGCCTATCAAGTTGCTACAGAGATTTTCAATGATTCCGGGGTTCCTCACACCCTTGAACATCTCATTTTCCTTGGATCAGAAAAGTGAGTAGATAGTTTGACTTAGCTTCTCCATGAATTCCCGCTCAATTCTTGTTTCTCATAGGTATCCCTACAAAGGAGTTCTTGATAGTCTGGCCAATAGGTCTTTTGCTACTGGAACAAACGCCTGGACTGATACTACTCATACTGCCTATACGGTCACTACGGCTGGATCGGAGGGTTTTTTGAGATTGTTACCTAGTAGGTTGTTTCTTCACATCTAATCGATCAAGGATGGCAAACAGATTCACTTGATGATCCCTTTCTATCCAAAAGTCTACCTCGACCATAGTGAGTTCTGCAGGTTTTCCTCAGATATTGATCGTTACTCTTGCGGATTTGTTAATCAGTCCGCCTTTTCGCCTAGTTCTGTACGCAACCATCACTTCTTCAGGATTCACAACTGAGGTGTACCACATCAATGGAAAGGGAGAAGATGCCGGAGTGGTTTACGCTGAGATGCAAGGACGTGAGAATAGCAGCGCTGATTTGATGACTTTGCGGTATGACATTTGTTCAAATTCAATGTTGGATATGATATTTTGTTGATTGGGTCTGCGGATCTTAATCCACCATGTCAGATCTCAGAGGGAGATCTACCCAGAAACAAGTGCTTATCGAAGTGAGACCGGTGGTGAAATGGCCGCATTACGGGTACTGACAGTTGACCAAAGTGAATTGTTCCAGTAAAAATCAAATGCTTGGGTTGGGTTCCTGATCATTCTTTTTAATCTTTAGTTCGCAAATACCACAGTGACTATTATCGCCCACACAACCTACAACTGATCGTCACTGGGAAAGTCGACCCTAGAGAGCTTTTAAATGTTCTACAAAAAGAGGTGGAGCCATCCCTTATCAAGCATGGACATAACAAAATTCCCGAGGGGTGGAAGCGTCCATTCCTAGAGACCGCTAGTAAGGGAGGGGCAGTACTGAGGGAAAATAAGATAGTGGAGGTCCTCTTTCCCGAGGAAGATGAGAGCATGGGGGAGATAGAATTCGGATGGGTGGGACCAAACACAAATGTAAAGACCAGGTTCTTTGGCTTGTTCTGAGTTTTTGAACTCATTCAATCATATCTCACCTTTCAGGATTACTTGCTTCAAGACGCTCTTGATCTACTGGGAACCTACCTCACCAATACAGCCATCTCTCCCTTGGCAAAAAAGTTCATTGGTGAGGAATTCAGTCCGTCTTGACAACAAGGAAGGATGCCCCGTTGTTTACTTTTTTTCCTTTGCGTAGAGATTGAGGAGCCGCTCTGCACTGGTACGCCTAAATCAAGCTTTTTCTCGGGTTTGGAGTCTCCACCTGAGTGAAATGTTGACTGATTTTCTGCTGTCCTTCTGCATCCTCAGGAATCACCTTTAACCCAATTGATGCTGAAAAAACTGTGATTTCGGCCTACATGGAAAGTGTTCCTGTTGAACATTTATCAGACCTTGACAAAAAGTTCAAAGATGCACTTGCTCATGAAGCTGAGAACCTTGATATGCAACGTATGCGGATGATCATTGAACGTAGTGCTCTTAAGATTGCCAATCAATTCGAAGTGGATCCGCATGAAACACTTGCGACGGCTATCATCTCTAACTTCCTGTATGGGTCAGATGAACACCTTGTGGCCAATCTATCCACAAAGCTTCAACGCCACAAGACTTTGGCCGGCTGGTCCAAAGACCAGTGGTCTGCTGTGTTCAAAACGTTTGTGTTTGCAAACATAAATCGTATGGAACTCAAGCTGATCTGTATTTGTTTCTTTTCGTGTCCAACATAGATGGCTTGTGGATAGTCCTAGTGTCACTGTGATTGGAAAACCATCGGCAAATCTTGCAGACCAATTAGAAGCCGATACCAAGGCTCGTTTAGAAGCTACCAAAGAGAAGTATGGACCTGATGGTCTTAAACAATTGCAAGAAACTCTCGAAGCAGCCCAGAAAGTCAACGATACTCCTTACCCTGATGAGATGATGATCAACTACCCTATTCCGAATGTGGAAAGTATCAAATGGATTGAAGTCGAATCTGCCCGAGCCGATGGATCTTTGGAGGGTAATCTGCAGACCGAACTTAATAAGAAAGATTCAACCTCATTACCATACTTCATCCAATTTGACCGTCAGTACTCCTTTTTTTGTTAAAAAATGGTTCTTGAAGGCTGATCTATTTAAAATATTCCCACTTGATAGATGTCAAGTCCGACTTCATTACAATCTCTGTCCATTTATCTCCTACTGACTTACCAGCCAACCTCTTCAAGTATCTCTCCGTCTACCTTGCTTCGTTCTTCTCTTTACCAGTCAAAAGATCCGATGGCGTTTTGCTCCCATTTGATCAGGTTGTCAAGGAGCTGGACAAGGAAACCATCAAGTATAATGTACGCATGGGGCCTTCAATTGGACAGACTATAGAAATCTCTTTCAGGATTGAGAAGTCCAAATATCCAACCATGATTGGTTTACTGAAGGATCTTCTTTGGGGAAGCGAATTTGACCCTGAACGGTGAGGAAGCTTTTTCAACAAAAAAAGACCCATGTACTGATATGCAATGCTACTTGAGTTTAGACTTCAAATCACTGTTGCCAAGGGTTTACAAAACATTCCATCTATGAAAAGAGACGGAGAGATCGTTGCTGGTGCATTATATGAGGAACTTTTGTATTCACATGAACTGGCACTAAGCTTGTCAACTAATCTGTTCAAAAAAGATGAATGGGTACCTGAAATCATGGAACAGCTCAAATCACACCCTCAGACAGTTATTGAACACATGAACCAATTGCGCGAGCACTGTGAGCTATTTTCTTTGATCTCATCATGATACATGGAAATTGATACAGATCATGATTTGTCTTGACTTAATTTTTAAAAGTGTTACAACCTTCTACTATGCGTCTTAGTGTTGCGGGAGACATGAGGAATCTGCAAAATCCAAAAAGAAGTTGGGCAGAGCATTTTCAGAAGATTCCGGTATGAGCTAGTTTCCATTGACTCTCCTTTGTTCACTCACTGACTTTTTTTTGGCTATGCAGTCATCAAAATTGAAAAAGCCTCTGTATAACCACAATGTCCTCAGTGCTGATGGCCTTGAGCCATCGGGTAAAGCAATTGTGATGAGCATGCCCTCAATTGAGTCAAGCTTTGCTTATCATGTTGCCAAAGGTTTGTAAACTCAATGAAGTTGAGATGTGTCTTTGCTTGTCACTCATGCACTAATCTCAATGCTTCAAATCTTTAGGGCCTCAAGGCTTTGATCATACAGATCGACCGGCCTTGGCAGTAGCTATCAGTGTGCTGAATGCAATGGAAGGCTACCTCTGGAAAGCTATCAGAGGAAGAGGACTTGCTTATGGAGCTTTTATGTATGTATACCCAGAATCAGGTCATGTTTGTATCAAAATCTACAGTAGTCCGGATAGCTGGAAGGCTTTTGATGAAGCTGGGAGAGTAATAAAAGATTTGATCAGTAAAAAGGTATTTCCCTCTCAAGACATTTCATCTCTATTTTTCCAAGTTAACCAACAAAATTTCTTCATACTGTATCCTTGGTTTCATTCCATAGCACAAATTTGATGAGCTAACACTAGAGTCAGCTAAGAGCAGTTTGGCATATACAACTGCAGCAAGGGAATCAAATGTGGTTGATGCGGTAAGCGGAATGGTTTTCTATCACGTTTGCAAATTTATTGTATCATGAACTCAACAATGAATATTTTTAGGCATACTCAAGCTTCACCAATATGGCACTCAAAGGAATTTCAAAGGATGCATCAAGAGAACTGCTAAAGAAAACTAAGGTCAGGAGATTGTCTTGATTTGGAATATCTATGTTGTTAATCAGAAGGCTTACATCTTCATCACCCCAGGACATTACCATTGATCAAGTGTTGGAAGCAATAGAGAAATACTTCTTACCAATCTTTGATGCAAAAACCTCACTTGCTGTTGTGGCTAGTTCACCAGGTAAGGCAGAGAGTACTGCAGCTAGTCTTGAAGCAGCTGGTTATCGAGTTGAGCAAAGGGAATCAAATGCTGCATCAGTAGAAGATGAAGCCAGTGAGATGGATAGCATGCCAGCCAATGATGAAGAGGATGTGTCCAATCCAACCCATGCAGGATGATGTGTTTTGATTGCACCAATTTGCAACACATCTTGACATATGTGAGCTGTGTTTGATTAAAATCCTGTGTCTACCATATAAAGAGGTGGGCACAGTGAGGATATTGAACAATAGAGAAGGGAACACCCTCTATTCTCTTTTGAGTTATGAGATCCTTCTGTTCTTACTGAATTGTGTAATGTCATAAATCATGTCCTTTTTCTTTTGGTCAATCAATATGTGGGTGTGATGGCTATACTTTGAGGTTCTGCTATATATATTTGTTCAATCTTCTCTATCAATGTTTTCCTTTTCTCATTCAGTCTGACTTCAGTTTTTTTACACCAATCCATACTCCTCTTTACTTCACTTGTGTTTCTCAGTAGCTCTCTAAGCACCTCTTCTGTTCATAAGGTCTTTGTTAATGTTCCCAGGTGCTATAGAAATTCATTCTTACTTTGTTTTACTTACACAGATAGGTGCTCTTCTTTACTTCAGATTTGTGTTCTCCAGTCTTTACAGAGAAATTCACAGAACATTCCTCAGAACACCAGAAGGCCAAATTTTGTTGGGGTATGGGGTTCTGACACTCTGGATATGACATCTCACTCAAAACTATCTGTACATCTGGCTAAGATCTGGATCTTGTTTTTAAAATTTTAGTGGGATCTGGGGTTCTGATTTCCAAGTATTTCTCCAACCTGCTAAACTCCAGGTTTCCAGCATCCAGATAAATGTTTTAACAATCTTGCTGAGATGTGAAAGAAACCATATTTGTATACTCTAAGAGCATCTCCACCAGAGCTAGGTAAATTGGACTCAGTTGGGAGTCTTTCACAAGCTGTCACCCACACTATCACTCACTAGCTGTGGATGATTGAGTGTGTGGCTACCACCAGCACTATACAGTTTGATTTCCGCGGGTCTAAGACCATCACCACCGGTTCAGGACCTGAATGCGTCATACAGCCCAATATTTTTGAGATTTCACACATTGTATTTGACATTCAGGTTACGAGCCCTGCACCGGTCCCTCTGGAAGGCATCGTACACCTGCCAAATTCCTGTGATTCTTTCCTTTCTGATAGTTCCGTGTGATAAAGCGGATGTGATCAATCGACCAAGTTACCCTTTTGGTCAAAATTGAGCACAAAAGGGTGCGATTCGTGTGAGAAGTATGTCATATAAGCGATTCAGGCGTCCCCGAAAAACCTCAGGGAGCACGCCGAGAGACCTGGATCGCTTCTCAAATACGATCTCACAAGTGGCCTACGGTGGGACTTGAAAACCCCGGTGGCTCACTATTTCTGAATGTCAACCCTGGAATGTCACTCACAGCTTACGTTCCTATTACGTTCGATGACATTCCAGGGTCACCGGTGGTCATGCTCTAAATCTGGAGATTGCAGTAGGTTGTGTTGATAAGGATGTGAGACCTGGTCAAATTGGGGTGAGAAACTGTCCAGATACTGTCCAAAAAGTGTCAGAGCAGAGGTTATGTCTCTTGTGTATGGGCCCTTTCATGTAGTATGTGAAATATGCAACCTTTGTGGGAAGAGATCTCAGTTTACATGCCCCTGTGGCTTGCATCTGGGTGGTAAAACATCAAAATCATGATATGGTCCAACAGGTACCTAGCCTGGGTGGAAATACTCTAAGTCCATGGTCCCCATCAACAGCATACAACTTGGTCTCCTGGTCACCCAATTGGGGAAAACCAAGGTGCAAACAAGCTGGAATATAAAATTGCACTATGTCTGGAACCTCAAGAAGCATGAATAAGTCAAAAATCACATTAATCTTGGGGAGCATCACAAAAATGAAAGTTGCATGCTGTGTGAGAAAAAATATCACTTTACATGGCCTGGTGCCTGACTCTGAGGTCAGGATGCTAAAATGTCAGATCCATGAAATGTGCCAATTGATAGAGCCGTGAATGTATGATGAAGGACAACCAGAGGAAGATCAGCCTACTTATATGTGAAGTGAGGATGGTGAAATGAAACTTTTACAGTTGAAGTACTGGTTTTCAGCAATGATACGTGCTCCTGGGATTTGAACCCAGGATTGGTATACAATATCGGGTTGGATGACAAACCTCTCGAGCCCGAGTATTTTGCGAGGGAGAGGGACGGGTCAAGTTTGGTTGAGTGAGCTCTTGGATCGAGAAAAGCCGGGTGTTTGAGTACTTGGTGGTATGGGTTTAGACAGGCTCAGTGAAGACTTTAATATGTAGGACCATTCTGGTTAGCTGACTCGATCGATCAAAGAAGACCAATTCGACTTTAACGTATCAAGACTTGATTATCAAACCATTCAAGAACCAATGGGTGACATAGAACGTCGACCACCGATCTTCATGGGATCATTCTTCCTTGGTCATCCTCGATCTGATTACAAACCCTACGATCATAAATCAGCTCTCACAGCTGCTGCCAAAGCAGGAACTTATACCGGGGTCAGTCAGCTATCGATTCACTTTTCGAACTTCAAGTCTGGCACAGTCCTTTTAAGTTAACTTTCATCTACGAATTCAAAATAGCTTGCAGGCTCAATAGTCAGTGCTATTCATCATGGTGTCATCGTTCCTGTAGATGGTTACAAAGGTTACTTTGCAAATGTGACCAAATTCGCTGCTATGGCTGGTCAGTGATCAACATCAACTCCAGTGACAGACAAAGAACATTTTTCGTCCATTCGGCTCAACAAGAATTCTTCTTTTCAGCTGCTATTGGATTCACATATGGGGGCGTATCTGAGACGGTGGCTGGGTTGAGTAACATATTGAAAACGATCAGAAAAATGGCTCAACATCAATTGATTCATGAATGATTTTATATCTTTGAATAATTCACAGATTGCGAGATGAGAACGATCCTTGGAATGCCGCCGCAGGAGGCTGTGCTGCCGGTTTTGTTCTTGGTGTACGAGCAGGACAGCTACCGATGGTAAGAACGTTCAACTTACGAATCAACTCATCACGATAGTCATAGATCTTTCAACCCATGGACTGATCTTCTTTGGATATAATTCCCCCATCTTTTTGACTAGGCTCTTGGAAACTGTGCACTATGGGGTACAGCCGCTGGAGGGTTCAATTATGCTGGTGCAACTCTTATCCCTGCTCATATTCGCTTATCAAAAGCTGAGCAACAAGCAATGCGGCTTGAGATTTTGGGAGAACCTAAAAACCCTTTACCATCGCAATGAATCTCTTAGATCTTTTCATAATCCCTCTTACCCTCGGAGTAATCTCCTGATTTAGGGGATCCTGACCCTCGCCTCTTATGACGGATTCCGTGCCCAAGATTTCACAATTTGCTCGCTCTCATCAATGTTCATTATCCATTTGCGGACTTCTTCACCTCTGCTCTATGATCCCACTGTAAGTTGTTTATCATCATGAGACACCTCGAGACGTCAAACCTGGAATCTCAAGAAAAGCATATTTCAAAAGCCATGCAACCTGAGCTCAACGAGCAAAAGAAAGAATGGAGACTTAGTGAACTCAAGGACATCGCAAGTTGATGAAGCTTGTCTGAATGAGATCAACTCTGCATAGGATTGGTTCTCGTCTTACATTTTTATCCGAAAGACACATTGTGTCCGACTCCAAGTCAATCCCTTTTTGTTCATGCATGGACCAGAAACACCAAATGCGAGCAAGTACTGTGACGTACCTCTATACGAGTGACTCGCATTTTAAACTCCCTTTGCCAGTACCTTGATCGTGAAAAGAATCCACTCAGACCACTAATCTGAGACCATACTTCCTAACCCCTCCAAAAGGTTACCCAAGTTTCCGAGTTTTGGTCTTGAGCTCCCCCTTCGTTTCCTTACTTCCTTAAACAGGCTGATCAGAGCGAGCAGAAAGAGTAGAGGGAACTACGATGAGAGATTGAAGAAGTACAATGGGAGTAATAATGAGTATGGCAAATGAACGCATGTTGAATACTGAGGAGTTGACTGATAGGTTTGTGTAAGAAAATTTGCGGTGACAGTTGATGGATGGTTTGATGCAGTTGTTTGTTTGATCACAAGGTGGTTCTTTGAGAAAAGTTTGATAGAATGTAGAAGGATGTGAATTGCGGGGTTCGAGTTGCCCCCAAAGTGCCCAAAAGTTTATTACTTTGGCCTCCCAGCTCTTCAAAGAAAGATTTTTTTCAAAAAAAACAATCAGTATGAATGTGCTGCTTAGGCGGTGAGTATTTGCAAGCTCCACTGTGTCACACTTTGTTGTTTGAAAAGGCTGTGCTAGGTGAGTATCTGTTGTGCTTAAATGTTTCAAGTCTCATCTTACAAATCGAAGTTTCTAATTCTCAATTAAGTTGGGATATACTTCTAGTCCAAACCTTGAGGAATTCCCTCGCAATGCCGACACACCGGGTAGAGGATTAATTTGCGCGTTTCTTAAATTTTGGTAACTGGTCAATTTGGGATTTGGCGACGTGGCGACAGAAGTATATTCGTTAAACTCCTTGTATCACCACCTCTGTCTGGAGGACAAGAAATTCCGACTGACTATAAAGCCACATAAATTTACGGCGCCCCATTGAACCTCGTGCCTGCTAAATCGAGCCTTCAATCACCTATAGAATTGTCCATATCGTTCATCAGCTGGGATTTCTCACACCAAATTTCATTTCTCATTTGATATAATTCCTCAATTCTCAACATTCCTAAAGATAATTCGTACAATATCATCAGCACTTCAATATGTCCTTAATTAAATTGATCGCTGCTGTCTTGACCCTTGTCGTCATTGAAGCTGTTGTGGTAGTCGAAGTCAACGCGGCCGTCGCTCAAGATATGTCGCCCATCAATCACGCCTTGGCGCGCCGAGACCTCCCTCCTTGCGAGCAGATTTGGCCCACAGAAAACGCCCCTACTGAAGACCAACGAATTGAGGACCTAAATGCGGACATCACAGCAGTCAAAGGCCCAGGCTGGCGTCCGTCAGTTTGCAGTAAACCGTATTGGAACTGTGTATAGTAAGTCAAAAGTCTATGCAAGTGATTGACATCATTTATTGATGTCAACATCTTATTGTCAGTGTTCAGGCGGGGGTTAACAACCCTAGAGGCGGGTTTTCTTTGGCCGCCAGTTTTCCACTCGATGATGGTTGTGAGTAAGGATTTATGTCAACCGACCCTACGGAGAAATCATGAGCTAATCAACTCCCAAATAGCCCATGTTGAAGTTTACCGGTACTGGCAATCGACGATCCAAGTAAGTAATTCATTTAGTAATGTACCTGTCTCCAATCGAACCGCCAATGCTGATATATCTTTAAAACCCAGTGGACTGCGGATGGTGGTACCGTGAACTCCTATATGGCACATGGTGTTGATTATGTCTGCGTGAAAGGTACGATGGCAGTTCAATTTGTGTCGAGCGGAAGAAACCTTGTTGGAAACCCGGAAACTCCAAACGAATTTACCTGCGAGTGCCATTATCCACTTGATGAGGATAAAGTCATATTCCTCTATTGATATATATATATATATGAGAGCTTTCTATGATTATCTTGAATAGTATGTGGTTTTGAAGGTGTTTCCTTTTTGAAAGTTTAAATCAATCTGATACCTTTTCTTCTTGACTATCAACAGTATTAGTCCTTCTCACCCAACATTAATAATAATCACGTATATCATTGTGGAAAGACAGCCCGATAATTAATTTCAACACATCGGATCACACTTCATTGATTTAAGCCCACTTTGTAACTATCAAACAAACATGAATTTCTTCAGCTATCTAAATACTCTGCTTAAATTTTAAATGATAATGTCTATTTTTGTAAATATGTAGATCTGTAAGCTCTGAGAAGATGATGTGAAGATGTGCTTTCACGTGTTATGGGGTCATCAAACATTTCTAACTACCATATGATCATCCAAATATTGTAGTTATCTTCTTTTTCTGTATGTTGTTAATTTATACTTGTTCCGTTATCTTTGTCAATATCAACCTCTATAATTATCTTGAAGACTTATGCGCCTGTCTTTACTTCAGAGAACACATCTGGAGGAGCTTCTGAACGGGTAAAGTTTTGCCCTTAGGTGGTCTCTTTGGCATCAATTCGCGGTCTTGGTTAGAGTTACGTATTGACAGATGACACCACAAGTTCAACACAGTCAAAATCAAGAAAAAAAAGAAGTTGAATTCCAAGGCTACTTAATCATCTTCATATCTAGACTTTTTACATGATAAATAGGAAGAAATGACAAATCAAGAATGTGAAGATAACTTTCTTGACATATTTTGTATCGTAACTAAAACTTCATTGAGCAATATGGAGAAGGGTTTCGTATAATTCAAAGTAATGTTTTTTATTCTTGTCACAAGTTTTCATACTCAGATATTCTGGTGCCTCGGATAAAAGTTGATCAAAGTTGACAAGCTAAAAACATCCGGTGATTGTCAAAATCCCTCTCCAATGAAAAGGATGACGAAGATAGTGAGAGACAACTTACATGCTACATGAGTCAACTTGGTCTCCTCCATGACCTCTATTTCTTATTGTGAATCCAGACAATTTTATCATCATCAAGGGGATAGTGACAATCACAGGTGTACCCATCACTATCGACATTTTTGGGGTCGTAGATCAGGGTTGACTTGTTGCCTAACCACGTTACTCCCATGGTCCCTTTAACGCAAGAGTAATCAACCCCGTGTGCCATGTATGAGAGAACGGTACCACCATCACCTGTCCACTATTGCCAAAAATCAGTCAGTGTGCATGCTTCTTATCTTTATGTGAATATTAGTTGTAGACCAGGACAGCATAATGATCTCGCTGACCTTAACCGTAGACTGCCAGTATTGATAAACTTCGACACGAGCGGCTGTTTAGACGCCAATCAGTACTACATAGCATTCTTCTGAGTAGTCGGCCTATGAGAGTACGTACTATTATTGTCAATTGGATAACTGGCGGCCTGATGAAACCCACCTTTTGGTTGGCTTATATTTGGCTGAACACTGAAATAATACCATGTCATTAGTATATAATTTCAACCCCATCGGATTGGTAGCCTACTAGACGCAATTCCACAGCTTATCATTGCAAAGATCTGGACGCCAACCGAAATCCTTCTTTTGCCCTTTGGCCACGTTTAGAGCGTGTTGTCGTTCCTTGTCACTAGGATACGGGTGAGGTGGCCACTTCTGCTCACAAGGAGGAGGCCCTCCACGAGGCAGCAAGGAGTGGGTGAGGGGGTAAGTTGTTTGGATGAGTGATGGTAGCACATCATTCAGCATAAAAGACTCAATGATAAATATGGTGAAGAGCATAGTGAAAAGCTTTGGGAAAGCCATATTGGATATTTGAGCTCGTAAATGTAGTTGTGGTGATAGGATGATGAGCTGAGGAAATGCACGCTTTTTATATTGAAATTGGCATGTATCATTTGGCGCGTGAGTGAAGGGTGAGATTTTTTAAATATATCGAGCGGTGTAGAGCCAATGTACTAGACAGCTACCCAAGGACACATCCTAGCTGCGTTTGCGCATATCTTGAACGCGCAATAACTACAGATCAGATGGCGGTGTACAAACAAATCCGTGCAAAGTTATTTCAGACACCGCGATTCGAGCCACATATGCCTTCGATAGAGGTCAGTAATACAGAGTATTTTATATTCAATCCATCGAATGATAATTTCTACCATCAGGCTATTGAACTTGATTAGATTATATTTACACTCACTGGTGGTGCTCGACTGGACACGTGAAGACCACAATATACTGGATACAATTAAATTTCGCCAATATCACAATATTGAATTTGAGGTAAGGAAAGCAAATTGAAGATGTTGTTACCAATCCTTGGTGTTCTATATTGCTTTACTTGAGTCTAAAACACGACATCAGCGCAGCCATGTATGTGGGAAATGACACCAGACCCTGATATCAATAACATCATATATGTTGCGTGACCTGACTGTGCACCGTTCCATTTATCACACATCCCGACATAAGCTACAACAAGATGATAGATTGAGATCACAGAGAGGAATAACGTATGAGCCAAGCCGCAGCGCGGTACGTTCCGGTCTAAGCTTTAAGTATACCATTGTTCTTCCCAGTGTAACCTGAGAACAGCCGAAAACATTCTTGCGTATCTCCGAACACAAAATACAGACGAGTAAGTGGATGGAGAAGGGCAAGTGAAGACAACAAAATATTTTTTTGATCATCACGCAGTCTCATTTTTTGATACATTATCCCCTTACCTCAAACGCCGTCTAACACCATCAAGGAAAATGGAATATGATGGCTGTTGTTCTTTTTGAATTTTTTTCTTCTTTTCTTACCTAAATCACCTTTAGAATTCTTTGACCAAACAAACAGGCGGCGAGTAAATTGATGTCAATGAAAATTGAATATAATCCATTTATCTTTGTATGTAAACATAAAATCAGATACATCTCAGAGAAGGAAAACTTCATCGAGGGATTCATCAAACTCATAGCACTAGAGTCTGGAAGGAAGTCACTCAGAGTCACGCAGTGCACATGAATGCGGGCGCGTGTGGACTCCGTCAATGGACTCTGAGCAACACTCGGCGCACTCAGGCACAATTGGCAAGATGTTTTATACAACACCCACCTAGATCTAACCCATGAGTCATTATAATCAAGTTTTCAACATGCAAGGACTCACTTTATTCTTATTCTTCATTTTATCATATTTCAATGCAATACAACAAGGAGAAATCAAAACACCAAGAAACACGCACGCCTGTCAAAGAATAAGAACCAGTGAGCAAGAAGGAAAAAAAATTAAATAAAACAGAACTTCATATTGAAAAGAAAAAATTGAAGAAGAATGAGAAAGGAAAAAAGAAGAACAACAGGAATGAAATCCAAAAATGAAAAAGAAAAATATGGAAAATGAAATCAATCAAATTTAAGAAACGTTTAGATTCTCATCAGATAAAAGATTTTGAGGTAAGATAGGAGAATGTTCTACATTTAAATTAGGTGAGTTCAAAGCTGAATTAGAAGAATTTAATTTAGGTGAGTCTCTCCAATTAGATTGAGTACGATCGACTTCACCAGATCTACGAGTAGGGAAATGCATCTTTGAATCTTTCTGTAAAGAAGTTCTTCTACCACCTGGAGGTGACCAAATTGTAGTAGTGAGTATAGGAGAATGATTTCGATTAGATCTTAAATTGTTATGATTAGATGATTCCCAAACTACACCGATACCTAAACCAGATGGGATTGGAGTCGAAGAGACTCTTAACATCTTAGTGGTTAGATTATTGACACCTAAGAAGGATGTTTCTGTGGCTTCTCTTCTCATGGATTTGGTTCCGACTGCTCCTAAGTTGATACCGAAGGTCGGACTGACATTTGTTTGGGGTGATCGATTTGGTGTGGTCGAATTTGGAACCCATGTTGAGCTTGGTTGAAATGAATTACTTGGTTCGATGGAAGGAGATACGCTTGGTGTGGTTCTTGATCTAGTGACTGTTAAATTGTTACTTGGTTGTACGCCGATAGGATAGTTTAGGAATGGACTAGGAATTGATTGAGGCATTGACTGATGTAATGGTTGAATTGGCATATACTGTTGTTGTTGAATCTTGGTACTAAAAGATCAATAAATCAACAAACATCAGATGATATATGTCCAAGTTCTATTGAGAGAATGAATGAAAACGTACCCAGATGTAGATTTAGCTGAAGGATTACTAGAATTACCTTTAACGGGTGCTCCACCAGGTCCGGTGATATCTAAAGCTGCTAAACCTTTGTTTGATCTACCTAAAATATATTCCACCTTTTCACCATCTAATAAAGATTTAAATCCAGCATCACATTTGGTGATACAAGAATAATGTACAAAAACTTTTTTGCGAAAAACGAAAGAGAAAAAATCGAAAATCAAATTTTAGTTTTCGTATTAAATTTGATTTGAATTTATCAAAAAGAAAGAAAACCAAACTATCTGTTCCTGGATCACCATCCATAGTAGGAAGCTCAGAAGGATTATCATCTTGAACTAAAATAGAAATCAAAATGATTTTTTTTTGATAAAAACATGAACAAATTGTTAAGTAAAAGTGATCAAGGTGAAATTGATAGAAAAATAAGATAAATTAAAAATTACTAAACTAAAACCAAAGCCTTTTCCAGCATTAAAGAATTTACAAAATCCAGACCTTTTAGGTTGAATTTGAGTTTGAGCCACCGGAAGTTGTTGTAAAGGAGGATTAGGAATAGTGTAGGTACTTATCATATGAGGAGAAAGAGCCGATGGATGATGCGGGTGTGGATGTGGATGCGGGTGAGCAAGATGATGTGGTGGTGGTGGTGGCATCATCATCGGATGAGGAGCGTAGGCTAACATGATGGGAGATTGATGTGATGGATGAGGATGACCATACATGGCTTGTGGTGGTACACCCGTTGAAGGATTCAAAACAAATGTTGGACGTTCGTATGACATTTTTCCTTCTTTCTCAAAGATATCGACTCTGTTGATGATAACTGTTTCCTTTATATTTAAATATTTATTGACGTTGTGGGTTTTTTTTGGTGTTGATTTTTTAAAATGATCGACTTAGAAAGAAAGATAGAAAAATAAATTAGAAGGGTACTCTTGCTTAATAAAAAGGTGTTTCGAAAGAAAAGAAAAAAAAGGGGGGTAAGAAATGAAGTGATGAGATGAAAGAAAAGAACAAAAGTATATATAATTCTCTTAAAGTGCTTTAGATGAATAACGAGAGATAATCATCAAAAATAGATCGTGAGATTTATATCAAGTATCAACGCTTATCATCCACATCCACATCGTTACATTCAACTTTTGCTCATACCCGTCATTGGTCAGTTTAAGGAACTATTAGGATGGGTTTAGACCATTAAGAAATGAAATTGATCTGATCACAATTTACACCTCCATCGGTCCTGATTCATGATCAATCCTTTGGAGATTTTTTTTTGTATTTTGTATTTCATATCAAATTGACTACTAGGATTATAAAACTTAAACAAACCTTTTTCATCTCCTTCGCTCACGAGCCTCCCTCGACTAATTATGAGGAAGAGGTAGGGAGTTGGTTAAGTTTAACTAAGATGATATTTTTATGTATGTATGTATCATTGTTTTTTTTTTAATTTGAAGACATATCTCGTCACAGAGTTCTCCTCCCAGTGTCTATTATCGGTTGATATCGGCTGAGATCACATTTTTTAATCAAGTAATTCTAAACTCAACAAAGTCCTCAATCACATACGCTTGACAGTGAGCTGTCGAGTGGTCTTTATGATTGCGCCACCGGCTCACTGACCGGCTGGACGTCTGGTCATGAAGTGTGTGAGTTTGTAGTACTTATGTAGCTTCGAGTGATACGTATTTGAACTCACTCTTTTTCACTCCTTTGAGAGTTCAAATTGGATATACTTCGAGATAAGTCCTTGAAACATCAATCAAGTGTTTCTCCTACATTTTGGGACATTCACATTTTTGTACATACATAAATTTCTTCAAATCATCAGGCCAGATGATCATGGAACATTCTGTGAAGTTGTATGTTTAGGTGATTAGATACCTTTTCTACGTACACACCTACCTTCTTTGATGATTTTTTCCACACTTCAATCTTCAAAGGATCCCGGTCTACACTGGGAGGAGAATTCCGTCACTCGAGCCAGAGTGTGCACCAAATTAGTCAGAGTCACAGAGTGCATCCGCATCCGCAGTGACTGCGGTGTGACTGCGGCCGTGTGTGCACTCCGTGACTCTGAGTAACACATACCGCACTCCGCCCCAAGTGACATAATTCCCCTCCCAGTGATAGACACCCCCCATCTCAGTCCATGCACCCCCTTATAGGCCTATGCAGTCATAATACAGTCTAGGCTTTTATTTTTTTTAAAAAAATGTATTTTGATGATATTTGGATAAACAATCTTTAGGTTAACTTGTGGGATTAGCTAAAGATTTAACTAGAGATTTTGAAAACTTCACAATGGTGAAACTTTGACAGATCTTTGGTTAACTTTTTGTTAAAAAATTGCTAGCCTGGGTCAAAGTTAACCCAGCGTAGCAATCTTGTTAGCTAACTTTTATTGCCTCAAAGATCACACCACCACACCCTACATTCATCATTTCCCTTCACATCATTCCTTCTTTCACCCATTTTAACATTCCAGATGGATCAACCACAGCTCAACTTCAACAACCCAATCAACAACCTGATCAAACATCTGCTCCCACCAAGAAGTATGGTCACAACTTTGTGATGGTTGAAGACAAGGCTGACAGTGGAACAAACCTGGATGGCTGTTTTTTTGTAATCTTTCATCATACAATTTTTCTCCTCCTTAAGATGTCCCATTTTGTTGAACATGAAGTATTATTAAGAATTGGTTCTGTCTCTGACCCATGGTTCTCCACAGATCTTCACAGAGTCACAACATTGTACAACCAAGTCATCTGAGTCATCTACTTGCTTGAAGGTGCTGAAGACAGCAAGCAACATGAAGCAGAAAAATCACACTGGTGTAATTCTTTTGTAGAAAAGAAAAACAAAGAACCCAATAAGGAAATGTGACCTTAGAAATCTGTAGACTTGTGGATGGGACCCAAGAGTTAAAATTTTTAGCTCTAGCTTAGTGACAAGCCACTGTGGAGCCAGGCTTCAAAGTGTGGGACAACTGTTAGCTCATAGACCTTTATCTCCAATGACTGTGAGATTCTGCATTAGATTAGTTGACCATGGCTAAAGATCTTTAACTTAGGCTTAGCTAATCCCAATTTTAACACAAACAATTGTGGATGCTCTGAGCACTGATATTCTACAGATCATCAGGGATTGACACCAAGAATTCCCTCCTGATCAAGAGTGATGTGTTGAGGAGAATTTGGCAAGAGTGATTGAAAATCCATCACTCAGCTAGCATCAATCAAGACATGTGTTGGACCTGAAGGTGCTTTGAACATGAACACATTCCCTCAAATTTTGAGCCATATGAAGCTCAAAAAAACAGTCTGGAATGTAGGTCTTGAT
Organism: Melampsora americana; assembly: GCA_022264835.1. NCBI lineage: Eukaryota > Fungi > Basidiomycota > Pucciniomycetes > Pucciniales > Melampsoraceae > Melampsora > Melampsora americana. The sequence continues at coordinate 1,527,437 of JAIFHY010000013.1, read as the reverse complement.
GACTAGCTTGGTCACCATCAACACAGATGTCCACATCACCCTTTGAGATCAACAAGCTAGACATTGTAGAAATGCCATTTTAGATAGATCAGTCAAGCTTGTTAAAAAGATTGAAATCTAATACTTTCTTTGAACATATCATGAATCTCAAGCTTGTTTGATGTGTGTCAATCCCCCCCAACTTTTCAATTTATTCTAGTCAGTCTTTAAAAGATCTAGTCTCCATTCTGACTATGCTAAAACACCATCATGTTCTTCTTTCTTGTATACAATCCCTTCTTTCAATACATTCACACACTTGTCTCCATTCCTAATTGTTTGTTTTCAAAGGTTTCATCATGAATACTTATACACTGTTTTTTAAAATCCATTTTCTTTTTTCAAGAAATCAAAGCTCAAGACTGTATCATGTCTATCGAGGCCTGTAAGGGGGTGCATGGACTGGGTGTGTATGCTACTTAGATATACAACAGATTCTTCAAGATCTCTTGACTGATGTTGTGGTTGGGAGTGTACTATGTGATGGGTGAGTGTGAAGTGATAAAGTGATGGAGTATATGGTACTGATCAGGCATATTGCAAGTGATTAGTGAATATGATGTTCTGATTATCAGGATAGAATGAAGAAGTCTTTTAGGATGACTTAGGATGGAAGATTTGAACTTAAGTGAGAAGCATCAGATGAGATTCAAGAATTTCCAAAATTAATTCAAAAAGAAATTAAATTATTTGACTTTGATCCAATTCTCAATCCAACCAACCAAGCAAGCAAGCATCCTACCAAGCATCCATCCATCCATCCATCCATTCAGATTCTATCAGAATGTCAGTTCAATCTCAACAACAACAACAATCTACCAGAACCACCAAACCACCAGTCTCATCATCATCACATCATCATCATCAACCTTTCAAGAGTTTATTAAAGAAATCATCCAAACCTAACAGATTAGCTTCATCCTCAATCAAACCATCCACTGAGAATAGTAGCAGCATCAGCACTACCACTTTAAAAAACAGAAGAAGATCCAGTTTATCAATCCATCCATCTTCTGCTTCTACTTCAGCATCAAATCAAGATCAACTTACTCCTTGGATCGAATCTGATTTCAATTTACTTCCACCCTTACCATTGAGTGCAACTTCTCTTGAGCTTGGATTTCCAATGGGTAAGTTCACTTCACTTGACTTGACTTCAATTCAATTCATCATTCTTCATCCTCGGATCCAAGAACTCTCTCAGATTATCACTCATTCATTTTCTCAGAGCCCATTTCAAATTAAATCAAACCAACTACACCCAATTCATTCTAATCAGTCTCAATCGATCCTTTCACCAATTCTCTTTCAATCCCCTACCCTCCTCATTCTCCATCGATTTCCCATCTTTCTTTCTTTGATTGATTGATTGATTTGACTTATCATCACTCTTTTCTTTTGTTTTGATGATTTCAATTCAAACTTCATTCATCACAGTCAACCCAACTCAACATCACCCATCATCAAACCATCATCAAATCAAACCATCCACCTCAACTCTCATTCAATCCAAGCACTCATCTCAAAACACTTCAACTCAAGATTCACATTTACTCGTCAACTCATCATCCTCATCCTCATTCGAATCATCAAACCAATCATCATCATCATCAACTCATCATCCATCGAATCATCATCAAACCAATCATCATCAAACCAATCATCATCTCGAATCATCATTTGATTATAAATTAAATTCAAATCTCATCAACACTCCTTCATCATTCTTACCTCCTTTTCCTCCACCTCAATCAACTCAATCACCATCTCAATCTCAATCTCAATCATCACAATCACAATCACGACCTCAATCACAATCACAATCACAATCACAATCACAATCACAATCTCAATCTCAAACATCACAATCACAATCACAATCAAATCATCAAGACCATCATCAATCAATATCTCATCACTTCAATCCTCAACTCTACATGTCCTCTCCTTCCTCATCTCCCTCTTCATCTACCTTTTATTCTCCTGTTCTGAATCCAATCCAAATCTCATCATCCAATCCTACTGCACCTCATCTCAACATCCCAATCGAACCTATCTCTTCTTCTTCATCACCCACAAAACACACCACCACTTCATTCACATCAATTCATCAAACCAAATCAAAACCATCTCATTCGATCTCATCTTCAATTCATCCCATCATCAATCTCACTTCTGAATCACATTCTCCTCATCAAGAACAACATCCACTCCATCGCTCTCAACATGATCGAATGGATTCAAATCAAACCACTTCAACCACTCTCACCAATCAACATCCATCCAAAACCGTCCTGACCGTTGCTCTAGCCAAAGCTCAATCTGCTGTCCTACTCGATACAGCTCTACAGATACCAGAAGCGATCGAAGCTTATACTCAAGCTGTCCTCTTACTAGAAGAAGTGATTGAAAAGATTGAAGAATTAGGACAAGAACGGGAGAATCGAGAATTAGAATCCTTATTACGTGATCAGACGCGTGATAAACTTTGGGCAGACGAGCTTTGGTCGAAGTTTGGTTCGAGTGAGGTCCCCACTGAATGTCAAAGACAAGAAATCGAGGATCGTTTGAAAGATCGTGAAGCGAAATGGAATGAGAAACGATCAAAGATGGAAAAGCGGAAGAAAGCAAGGGCAGATGAAGAAGATAGATTGGTGGGAATCGTAAGTGATCAGTTCATCTCACTCTTTGCATTCTTTGAATCGAATTGATCAAGTTTTTGATTTTTTCTTTTCCTCTTAGCATAATACCTATGCTGGTCGGATTCGTGAACTTGAAGCTGAACTAGCTCATGTGAATGATCACTCAGATTTAGCTGACGCTCTCAGTCATCATCAACTTCCTCAACATTCAACTCGTGACCCACACTTTCAACCTTCGGTATGTTCCTTCTCTATCCCTTTGGTTAGCACATTCACTTTTGTCTCTCGTCTGATCCTCGTCTGATCTTTTTTGGATCTTCTTTTGATCTTCTTTCAGGGAATTGTTCCACCTCTTCCACCTTTACCTTCTCACTCATCAATCACACTTTTGGAACAATCAAATCATCCGCTCAAAAAGACTGACTCTCGATCCAATCTCTCACAGCCTTCGAAATCCTCCCTACGTAAAAACTCATCATCTTCACTTTTATCACCTTTACCTCTTCGAGACCCGGAAGACCATCGGTCTTCTTCATCCACCGTTCTTCCTCATCCTGATCAACCCGCTACGCCACAAGAAGAGTTTGACGTCCTCATGCCACAATGTGAACGTAGATCATTTGGTTCAGACTCGACTACTCGAGAAGCTCAATCTCTCAATCATCACTCAATCTCTTCTTATCGAAATCGTCCATCTTCAAGAAGACCCTCTCTCATGCGTCAAACTACGACTCCGATCATCTCATCCCTTCCTCAGCCTCGTATCTCAGCTAATTCAATAACACCTGCCAATGATGATGATGACGATGAGACAAAGGACGTTGTGCCTGATCATCTCGTCAACTCTAGTACATCTCATTCATCTAACCTTAATCATGCGCAATCATCTCATTCATCGAAATCAGTTCGTGATCGATCATCTAGTAGTGTATCGGGTACGAGTATCTCGAGACTTGATAGAATGCGTTCAAACGAGAGCATGACCACCTCAACTCGTACCAGTGTCTCCTCGACTGCCTTCAAACCTGATTCTACCTTACCTCCCTTACCTCAAGCCTCTGCTAGCACGATTAACAATTCCACTAGCAGCCCTAAAAAAGAAACTCATGAAGATCATCTTGATCATCAACTCAAATCCAACTCAAAGTCTTCTTCTTCAATCTCTCGACCAAAACCGTCCGAAGTACCATCTGTACCATCTACCAAGACTCCTCAAACACCTCGTAGACCACTTACTGGACGAAGCGAAAAATCAATCTCAGTTCGTGAGCCAAATATTCCCTTGCCCACACAAACTAGTCAAATCCCACGTAATAATTCCAGTACGACTCAAACTACTGTTATCCTTTCCACTGGGAATGTACAAGATTCTGGAACCGATAAACTATCTCTCAATGTCTCATCCAACAACAAGGCTTCCATCACTCCACATCCTCGAAGAGAACCTACTCCTCTTCAACTTGATACACCACACAAACGGTCTCATCATCATCCGAAACTTTCAAACGCAGGAGATGAAGTAGATATAGATTTGCCATCAGCACAAGACACATGTTCACCTGGAACAGTTTCAATCATTCGATCATTACCATCACCTGAATTACCTGAATCACCAAGAGTACCTACAACTGCACCACCTGCACCCAGAGCGGTTAGTTTGATTCCAACAATCTATAGTAGACCTTCAAATGCATCAATGATGGCCATCAGTTCAGCTACTCCCTCTCTTCCGATGCGATTGAGGGCTTATTCACAACCAGGTAAACGTGGAGCAGTGAGTGGTTCAATTCAACAACCAGCTTTTCCAAAGGAACTTCAGTATCGAGCTGTTAGTAATCCAAGTCATCAACATCTTAAATCTTCACGGAAGAGTATCAGTCAAGTTTCATCCAACTCTCTCATTCCTCCTCACAAGCATCCCCAACCTGGAGGATACGCACAACAGCCAGCTAGTGTATATGCACATGCATCTAGTTCTGTTCCTTTTGTGGTAGGTGGAAGCGGATCGACACCACCACCGGGCGAATTAATGCCGTACCCGACTAATCCGATTCGAAGACCATTTCATCTGATGAGACAAATCCGAACCACCATCCTCACAGGAGCCTATGTTTCAAGTAAATTATATGTACCTAAACAAATGTGGCAACAAAAAGGGATCAGATTGAACGCATTAGAATCGAAGATGAAATTGATTGAATTATTAGAAAACGGATTAGATTTATTTGAACATGATGGGAAATTATTTTTAAATTTGATGAAAGGAGGAGGAGGAGGAAGTAGTAGTCTGAATTTGAATTCGACGAATAAGATGAATGAATTATTAGGAGCGACTGAACGATTTAATAAACGATTAGAAAGTTTTCATGAAGTTTTAGATGGGATTGAGAATGGATTGGCGAAGAAGTTAGGATTAGGATCGTATTTTAAATCGTTAAAGGAAAGTAAAGAGACTGATGGAAATCATCATACGACCACCACTGGATTCGGAGTGGATCCGAGTAGTAAACGATTTGGAAGTGGATTGGCTAATAAGTTGGGAAAAGGATTAGATCGGATTGCGATTGGTAGAAAGTAAGTTGAAGAAAAAAAGATTCAAATCGGATGATGAATTGATGAAGTTTTGAAATTGATGTGGTTCGATTTTTGGTTTTTTTTTCTTGGGTTTAGTGCTGGTGATTTGATTGGAACTTATGTTGAAGGGATTAGTAAACTGTTTGCACATTCACAAATCATTGGTAAGTCAATGGAATGAGTTTTTTTTTTGGATTTGTAAAATGCCAAAAAGAAAAAAAAAAGATTGGACTTTGAATTGGAATTGATTGACTTTTTTGATGAAAAAAATAGATGCACATTTATCATGTTTAGGAAATTCGATTTATTTAGATAAGATTGGAAAAGAGAATAAAGTGTCGATCGAAAGTAAATTAAAACGAGTTTCTGAGTTTTATTCGATTGTGGTTTGTAGATTTGTTGTAGCAGATATGGGAATCTTATTAGATGTAAGTCCTTTTTTTTTCTTTCTCTTTTTTGATGTTTTTGATTGAAAGAAAAAAAAAAGAGATGGGATTGATTGATTGATTTTTGATCTTCTTCTTCTTCTTCTTTTTGACTTTGATGTATATAGAAATTTGTTAAGAAAGGTGGAAATTGGTGTTCTGATTAAACTCAAATCAAGTTGGATTTTTTTTGTTTTTTCTCCTCTACTGGATTTTCAATCCTTTTGTAAACTTCTCTTCGATTTGAAATCAGTTAAAAAGAATTCAATCATCCCATTAAGAATTAAATAATGAAAGAATCAAGGAGGTTTTTTTGATCCTACCTTTTCTTTTCTTTTCTTTTTTTGGTAGTTTTGGTAGTTTTGTAATCAAGTTTTTTTATTATTTGTTTTTTTTTCAAATCAAAATTCATCTTTTAATTCCTTTTTCTCTTCGTTTTTCTACCATTTGATTTTTTTTCCAAATTCTTAACCATTTCTTTCTTTGTTTGTTTGTGTTTTTTTTTCTTCCGGACTTTTTTTATTTGTTTGTTTGGTTTTGATTTACTTAGTTTTTTTAACTTTTTCTTTTTTCCCTATTAAAATCTTATTCTTATTCTTCTTATTGTTGTTTTGTTTTTATGTTTTGTGAATTATTTTTTACACTTTTTATGATGAACAATTGCATTGAATTTTTTTTTTTTTTTTTTTTGGATTTTCTCATATTAAAAAAAAAGAATACAAACCAAAGAAAAAAAAATTAAATTATGATTAAATTGAAAACTTTTTTAAAGAATTCGATTCGGATTTTTCTTTTTCTTTTCTTTTTCTTTTTTTTTGGTTGGAGAGTATATAGAGATCATTAGGGAAAATTGGATTGAGATTTTTTAAGGGATTTGTTTCTTACTCGGGTTTTTCTTTTTTCAATATTTGGTGTACAGTGGGTAAAGTCAAGAATGTGTAAATTTCACTTGTTGGCCAAATGATACACAACTAAACTTTGATGTTGGCCCATGATACTTAGACATCTGAAATGTGCTCATTGAACTTGATTTAAATATGTGGAGGACATGTTGAAAAATATACATATTTTCAAAAAAAATTGGCATCAGATTTTTGAACCTAGCACTTCCTAGCACTGAATTAGGTGGATAGCTGAGTACATCAGGTCAGCTAGACACTTAGGATGATGCCTAAATTGCTCCTGAAGCTCAATTTTGGCCCCAGGGATCTCAAAATTGAGTGGTTCCCAAGGACCCAGGAAGGTCAAAAACAATGAAAATCAAGTGCTAAAAAGAGATTTTTCCTCAAAAGAAAAACCCCTCAAAGATTTTGGACCCAAAGCCCTTTTGTAGGCAGACTTGTTACACATTCTTGACTTTACCCACTGTAGAGGATACTTGCATCATCTTGAACAGATTGAGTTACAATCCTCACATTTGCATCAGGCCTCTCTTGATGACTAAGTATTCACTCTATTTCACTTTGAACCCCACACACCTTTTCTGAAGAAGTATACTGATGATCCAAAGCAGGATGATATTTGATTATCTTGATTTTCAAAAATCATTCACTTTCTCAATTCAAATCTATTGTCATTGTAATCATTTTAGATCATCAGTTTAGATCTTCAGTCAACTCCTTTAACTCTATTGGATAATCTCACTTTTCAAGAAATCCTCTTAAAAAGGGCCTTCCTTACTTAGTTTAATTTTTTGTTTCTTTGTTTCAAAACTGATCTATAAATCACATATTTCAATTTGCTAAACAGAGCTAGGTTAACTCAAATCTGAAGATTTTTAAAGATCTAGGTTGATCTCTCAACCATAGCTAAGCCTTCTTACCCTCTACTCTCTATTCTTTATCTCACTGACAAATGCTTCATTTCAGGTTTGTGAGCATCAAATTGTTGAATTGGATTTAATTCTAAGACTAAGCTTTTGATTCCTAACAGTCATCCGGTCTTCATCAAGAGGACTTCAAACTCAATTCTTCATCTGATGTTAAGCCAGTGAAAAGGTGATATTTAGATGAATCTGGGAATATGGTACTGGTGATGAGAAATATGATTTTATTTTTTCAGGAGTCCAGATTTTCAGACCTAGAGATTAGGTCCCTAGCTAGGGAATTAGTTAGGTACTTAGACCTACAGTAGGGGGCAGCCAAGCACTATGGGTTGATACTCAAGTACTTTAAGGCTGAGCTTTGTGCTGAGCATATTGCATGTTTGGTATTGTGATACAGGAGAGTTGTGATTTTTGGCTTAGAAGTAATCTTCTGGATTCTAAAATTAGACAAGAACTTATGGATTTGAAAGCAACTCCAAACTCCAAGATTTCAATGGGTTGAGATTGCTGATGATGGATTTTGGCCTGCTGCTCTTGTTGATTTCTTTGGGCCCTTTTTGGAGCACTGACCACCATGATGGTCTCTTGAAAAAAGGCAAAAGATGTGCAAAAAGGAGTCAGTTGATGGAAATGAAGGGCAGTGACAAAGGTGAAAATCACCAAATGTTGTCAAATGGAAGCTCTGACAGATTGAGATTGAAGAGAGACCAGACTGAGAGGTGGTATTCCACAAGAGCATTTCATGAGGCACTATTGTACATATGTCAATGCTATGTTCAGGTGACCTAAGTGGCAGATGATCTCCAAATTCCCTTTTCTTGACAAAAAAAATCAAAACTTTACACCCTAGCACTACCCCTAGAACTTATATACCAGCAAAAACAATTACCAAAAACTATCAAAATTTCTCAAAAATCGGGACCCAAACCTCTATGTGTGAGGGCTTGGAACACATACTTGGGTTTACCCACTGTAGTACAGGTGTTTGTGGTAATGCATGCAAGCAAGTCAAAGACAAGCTGGTCAAATACTTACAATGTGAATCTGAAATTCTCCAAACACTAATCTGGACCCTCCTCATCCCAAATCATATAGATCCCATCTTCTGCCAGGTTGAATCCCAAATGGATGTTGAAGGTGCTGCCAAACTTGCCTTACATGAAGAGTACAATCTGTGGCAACCAACCGCAACCACCATTGCCAAATGGAATAGAAATCTCAATTGTATCAGTTTCAACTTGCCCCTCTCCTATCATGAGTCTCAAGGATGTGTTCTCTTTAATTGACACTTGTTCCACTTCTCTATCAAACATCAACAATCAAATGGAAAAGATTCACCAGTATCTTCCACATCAAGACCCGGTCCTCCCAAATGAGTCAATTGGCCAATTCCGGAAGGTATGTCTTTCATGGGATGTAAGTTTTTGATGACCTAACTAACCACTCTTCATCACCTGTGATCATATTTAATGTATTTCAACAAGTGGCACTCTACCTATGTTGGCTCAGATTACACTCAAACGCCTGGCAATCTCATCAGCTTCAGCTTCTGTCTTGAGTGTGTTCTCCATCTTGAGGAACATAGAAATTCCCTCCAGAGGCTGTCTTACACCCAAATAAATCATAAAACTCATCCTCATTCAGCACTGGCTCACCAATCACAAGGATACAGTTGATGACACAGATCTTCAATCCTAACCTCCTTCTTTTGTATTCAGTCTACTGTCATGATCAACACTCCTATCCCCAAATTTTTTGTTTTTATGCCTCTATACTTTTGGTTCCTATGACCTTTATCAAATATTTCCACATGCAACAGATCACTCTATGCTTGTCTTGTGTGTATTTTACCTGGAAGTAGCCTTACTCTCCTGTATCTGTGTGTGGTTTGTTTTAACCTTAATAAAGTCAAAAAGCACCCTCCTATGGTCTCCTCTTATCTTCTACCTCATCTTTTGTGATTGATCAAAAAATCAATGACTCCATTTATTTGTGATCCATCATTGAAAAACCACTCATGCAGCACTCACCAAAGCAAGACTATCCATGAATACAGAGTATACTCACCAACCAGGCATCAGTGAGTCTCCACTGAGAGAGTCCTTATTGCATGAGTACTGCCTGTAAGTGGTCATTTTCTGAGTTCTTAGTACTTGCAGGCCCAACCAGACCAAGTCCTTGTACCCAAGCCTTTGATGATGGACCAAATCTCACTGTCACAGGCTTCCTGGGTATTCTACTATATGTTTACAGATGAACAAGACACTCAGTTGTGTTATACCCAATCCTGAATCCCTCCCCTTACAGTCCTAGGCAGGTTTGATAACGTCTTATCTTAGGCCATTGATTTTTAAAAACATAAATCAATTTTTGTGATAAAGCCAACCCTAGGGCTGAATCTACCTTGAGCCAATACAGAGAGGTTGAAGCAGACTGAGAGACTTCATGCCATCTTTTCAAGAGTAGGTGTATATAAAGTCCCTTGCTTGAGTAGGCTACTACAGTCTGTAATTAGTGCTATGTGGAACTAAGTTAAAGTTTTTGATTGAGTTTCTTAATCAAGAAGAAATTTTAAACTTTCAAAAACTTTGCATCTCTCTTCTTCTTATTCTCTTTATTTCCTTTGTGTGAATTTTGAAAACTCACTCAATCACTAAATCTAAACAAAAAGGTTTAATCAAAACAAACCATGTCAAATTGATGATGATCTCTATGGTTTCCTGTGAGTTCACTACCACCTATAAATCAAATCAAGTCTTTTTCCGAATTGGCTGTACAAAGCCTGTGGTGATGTAGATAGGTGAATTGGTGACAAACGATCCTGAGTTTGCTGTACATGTACTATCTAAATATCTAAGTAGAAGAGTGCGGAGATAGGTGTTGTGAGTACACGACTGCGTCACAGCAAGTCACGTGCAAGTTGTACAGAGATTGTAGATATTGTAGTCCGTTACACTCCGGCGGAGGCTTCCTTCCTCACTATTGATTTGTGGAAGCCGAAGCTTAAGGAGTCCGGACTAACAAAACTCATCGTCCTATTGCTTATAATAGGCAGATGAGTTGAAGATGGTTTGAGAAGTGATGAGACAGTGAAGTCGGAAAACCTTATTGTGATATGAGTTCCCCGCCGATTTGCATAAGTTTTGCGGGAAAGATTGGTAAAGCTTTTCTGGATGGGTTGGATGATGATGACAAATCAGATCGAATGATTTCTCTCAACACACAACACTTCTGTGTAGATCCCCCCCAAGCTTAATTTATAGAAGACTTTCTTATCTGCTTTAGTTTGATTTCTTTACAATCAGAGTCCTTCATACCTCTCTTAAACTAAAATACATCCTTCAATCATGACTTGGCCAGAGTTAGCACCACCTCCGATCTCACCATTACAAATTTATCGTATCCTTTCACCCAAAGCAGGTTTAAGAGTTTCACCATTATGTTTAGGTGCGATGTCAATTGGTAAAGCATGGGCCGAACATGGTTTAGGATCGATGAATGAAATCGAAAGTTATAAATTATTAGATGAATTCTTTAAATTAGGTGGGAATTTTATTGATACGGCTAATGGATATCAAGATGAAGAGAGTGAAAGATGGATTGGATCTTGGATGAAGGTTAGAATGATTTTCTTTCTTTCTTTCTTTCCTTTTTTCTTTGTGGGTGGGGAAGGGGGTTCATGAGTCAGTTTTCTAAAGATTTAGACCTTTGCTTTTCTTTTCTTTTTCTTTTTCGGGAACAGGAACGTAAGAATCGTGATCAAATAGTGATCGCTACTAAATTTACTTCATTCTATCGTGGAAATGATCCAGCAACCAAGATACGAGTCAATGTGAGTGACTTTCAAAACCTTTAAAAATCTCTCTACATCTCATTCACCATTTGATTTTTTGGTCTGGATGAATAAGTATGGAGGTAATGCGACTAAATCTTTAAGACTTTCAGTTGAAGATTCATTAAAGAAATTACAAACGAATTATATCGATCTTCTTTATCTTCATTGGTGGGATTGGACCACTTCGATTGAAGAAGTGATGCAATCTTTAAATAATTTAGTCAAAGAAGGAAAAGTAAGTAGGCTCTCTGTTTTGTTTTTTTGATGATGATGATCATCTATCTTACTTCGATAGTCATGGATGATTTGTTTTTTTCTTTCGGTTCTTTGGTCTTTAGGTTCTTTACTTGGGTATCTCTGATACTCCTGCTTGGATCGTTTCAAAAGCCAATCAATGTTGGTCATCTTCCTTTCTGATTTGAAAAACTCTGTTTTAAACACTGATTCTCGCTCGTTTCCTTTCTTTCGAGATCGTCTTAGATGCTCGAGATCATGGACTTGCACAATTTGTTGTTTATCAAGGTTTATGGAGCGCAATGTTTCGAGACTTTGAACGTGAAATCATTCGTAAGCAATCAAACCAAAACCATTAGATTTTATATGTTCCCTCAAACTGATCAACACCATCATTATCCCTCCATGGAATCTCCAATGATATCATAGCTATGTGTATCTCAGAAGGAATGGCTTTATGTCCATGGGGAGCGTTAGGATCAGGCAAATTCCAATCTAAAGCAGACTTAGAAAAACGTTTAGCAAACGGAGAGAATCTAAGATCGATCACCGGTCCAAGTCAACAAACTGAATTAGAAAGAAAGATTTCAGAATGTTTAGAAAAGATTGGAAAGGAAATCGGAACAGATTCAGTCACTGCTGTTGCATTAGCTTATGTATTACAAAAAGTTCCTTATGGTTAGTCACACCTATGGACGTTCTTGAACAAAGTTTTTTGAAGAACTTGATGAGAAAAGTGATCTAAACTTGATTTACTTTATCTTCTTTTTTTTTGGCTTTGTAGTTTTTCCTATCATTGGAGGTAGAAAAATCGAACATTTACATAGTAATATTACTGCTTTAACACTTCGTCTTACAGAAGATCATATCAAGGAAATCGAAAACCAAACTTCTGATTTCAAATTAGGATTTCCATATGATCAAGTGAGCATTGATCTCATTTTTACAAATCTGAACTGATCTTAAATGATTCTAAACCTGAATTTTTTTGGGTCTTTCTGAATAGTTCGGTGGGGATGCGGCTTTGGGTGGTGTCACTCCTTGGCACTTTGATGTGGTTGGAAAATTTGAATTTGTCAAACATCCTCAGGTAAGAATTTCATACCAAGAGTTTTTATAAAAACAAATTGAACTTGATGAAACCTTTTTCAAAAATGTTTGATCATTTATAGGCTATCAAACCATCGGAGGAAGTCTTGAAAGGCGATGAATAAGGAGTTTCTTGGATAGCTTTCCAGTTGAAGATATTTATCTATACACGTTGATTCTTATGAATTTTGAATTAGTTTGATAGTTTGATTGTTATAGGATTGCTTTTGATGATCCAAGTTCCTTATTGATAGTGTTCTTGAAAAAGAATGTATGTTATCCTATATGTACCAAGTTTATATGCTTGAAAAGCCAAACTGCTAAAAAATCACTCACGATGAAAGTCGTAGACACTGAGGTACTTTACATCATGTATGATACGAAAAATTAAAGAGCTTTCTTGGACAAATGTAAGTGTTCAAGATGTGATGGATTTTATAGTGTTAGCTTGACGTTGCATCAGAATTTGCTTCAAGAACTATTGATTGCATCTGGTGATTTGCTCAGCGCGGTTTTTACTTCTCGTGGTTGGTACCAGTCCTCTTCATAAGCTTCAAAATTTCGGTACATACTGGTGAGTAGGTACCCTAAATCGACAACTTTTCCTGCAAACCCACACCAATGTGGATGTCTTTATAACTCTCAACTCAGAATATCGGGTGCACATACATCCAGATACCTGGAAGTGTTAGGTGGATATCTGCCTCACCATCATGACTTCACAAGGAGAACTGGAGCAAGAAGTAAAGTTACAATCTCAAGGCAAATAAATAGATATGATAGAGGTCGAACCTTATATAAAAGTTTAGTATATCCTCTCGCTTCATTGGTGGGTTTATTTGCGGGACTATGTATATGTATAGCAGGCAAGTGATAGGCACACAAAAGGCGCATACAAGGAAGACAGGACGAGAGGGGAAAGATAAATGATTTATGAGATACCACAATAAAAAGAGCTTGAGGGGCGAGAGAAGTGACAAAACAGCACAAACAAAATTGCCTTGCTTAGGATTTTCATTCATTCAGGAAGACAGCTCACGATAACAAGGACTTTTTTCTTTTTCTTTGGTAAGTAGTGATGAGGCTATGTGTTAGCCATGTGGCAATAAGATTTTGTTTCAAGGAAGATATCAGAGCAAACAGTAAGTGATGATTTTTTCATTGGCTATCTTCTTCTTGGACCGTTCCAACTCGTCGCTCCTTTTCGCTCTCTAACAAATGGGACGAACAATCAGGCTTTGACTTCGACGGAAATTGAGCAGTAGGCGGGAAGATCAACAATTACCTAGCTGATTGTAAAGCAAGAAGAGAGCCTTTTCATTGGCTTCAGATGATCCGGTAATTGTAAACATGCGTTCACCCGTGTCATCGTGAGGAGTTTTGGCAATGGAGATCCGGGAGCCTGACATTCGACGGATTTCGTTGATCTTGGCTCCACCTTTGCCAATGATACACTGTGGTGAAAGACGTGAGAGATGTCAGTTATAGGTATGAATGTTTCGATTGGAAACGTCACTTACGCCGACCATATCAGCTGGGATCGAGATGTTCTGGGTACGTAGGAGGCGATCAGCAACAGGAGCAGGAGCAGATGCAAGTGAGTTTTCTCTTGAGCGATGTCCGTTCTCATTGCCGTTCGAATGATAGGTTCCGTTGTGGGTGCGTCGTCCAGTAACGTCTCCAGCCATGTGACCACCACTCGGTACACCGCTCCCAGCGCGACGACCACCACCATTACCATAGCCTTGGCCGCCAACCCCAAAACCACCAGCAAGAACGCCGCCGGGATAAGCTGCTGTGACGCCATCAGGGCCAAGTGCGCCAGGTTGATATAAGACGGTTCCGTGAGCTCTCTCCCAATCCTCCATCAAACATTTTCCAATCTCATAGATCGCAACTCGGATGGCTTCCGGACTGCCTTGGACCTCTACAACTCGCTCGGTAGATTGAGGTAACATTTCCTTACTGGCTACCATCCTGACACCGGAAGTATCTTGGATTTCTTTGATCTTGGAGCCCTGTCGTCCAATGATAGATCCCATGAGATTATGAGATACCAAGACTCGGATCGCCGTCGTCGTGGCAGTTGGAGGTGGCACGGTGAGTGAGGGATCGGTGGCGGCCAATGGGTTTTGTAAGATTGCATCGGCTACAATCGAATAAGCCTGATGAAGAGTTGCGAAATGAGTATGATTGATGATTCAACAAGGAATATAGAAATGAGAAACTCACTTTGCTGACACCTTCAAGGCCACCACTGACGCTGAGGACTCGATCATGAACGCCTTGGACAGCCTTACTGACGCCAGCTTTGGTTCCAGTCTGTTCACGGATCTCAGCGACCGTCTTGCCACCCTTTCCGATGATCACACCCGCTGGAAGAGCCGATGAGAAGATATGAAGTAATAAGTCAGCGAAACATTCAAGTAAGTGTATGAGAATGGCTGAAATGTACCTTCTTTGGTAGAGACGAGGGATCGTAAAGTGACGTTAGAGGTAGGATCAGCGCCGGCACCGGTAGAATTGATCGGAAGACCATTGCTACGAATGGTTTTGTCGGGTGGATTGGAGAGAGTGGGAGATGCTACGGTAGCCATTTTCCCAGGTGAGGAATAGAGAAGAGAGAGAGAGGAGGGAGAGAGAGAGAGGAGAGTTATGAAAGGGTAAACGGATGGCAAATGGTTGAAGAAGAGGGAAGAACAAGTCGTGAGGGAGACGAGGAGGATGAGAAGGAGATGAGAGGGAGAGGGGGAGAGCGAGAAGGATGAAGGTAAGAATCAAAAAAAAGGGAAACCAATTGAGGAGAGAAGAGGTCAAAGAATCGAATTTGAAAGGGGGGATCGGGTGGGTTTAAATAAGATCAAAATGGTAAAGAGACAAACCTACCGATCACACATGGTCAACAACCAAGTTAAACTTCATGATCCTTTCTCTGCACAGTCACGCAGCAATCTCAACTCTTTCAAAATTCTCACTTTCAATTCATCATCTGACACTTCATCATCATCATCATCAAGATGTCTTGTTTCTTTATTCTCGAGTAAAAATACTCATTACCATCAAAACCATTTGTTTGTATCGCTACAAAATGAGTATTGTTCGTGGACAGGCCAAAAAAGGTGCTGACCAAAAACACAGGGTCTGGCCGGGAATTGAACCCGGGACCTCACCCAGATTGGTTTCCTCCCCGAGAGGAAGGCAAACCCTAAGGGTGAATCATACTACTAGACCACCAAACCGATGACGGAAGTTTCTGTATTACGAATTTGTATGTGTACTTTTACGTTGAACGTCAAGCCCGCCAGAGCCCATCCACAAATCTCAAAGCCCCAGCTTACTGTCCTATATAAACCACGACTCACGGCGCACCAGGTTCAAAGATTTTAAAAAACGCTCGAAAGGATCTTGAATTATGGTGACTAGGTTATCAGCTTTTCAATCAAACCCAGCTAGTTTCATTGATCACACCATCTTGAAGCCAAATGCTATTGAAGGTCAGTTTGAGAGACTGGTCCTTTAATTTCATAATTCATGAAAACTTATCAATCTTTTGAATTTTTTTGTTTGTTGAATATCTAGATGAAATTATTCAATTATGTCAAGAAGCCAAAAAATATCAATTTAAATCAGTTTGTGTGAATCCGTTTTGGGTAAAGAAATGTGTGAATTTATTAAAAGGTACAAACGTATTGGTTTGTACAGTGATTGGATTTCCTCTAGGTGCGAATTCGATCAAGGTCAAAGTGCGAGTGATTGATATTGATTGATGATTGAACAAAAAAAAAGGAAATCTTCGAGGAGGAACAGCTAATCTTCTGATCCTATCTCTTGACTGAATTTTGAAAGGCTTACGAAACTAAGACGGCTTTAGAAGATGGAGCAGGTGAGATTGATATGGTGATGAATGTAGGCAAATATCTTAGTGATCCGTCAAAGGCATCAGAGACCCTCGAAGAAGACGTGGGATCAGTGGTTAATGAGCTCAAAGCAAGTTCTGTTCCATTGAAGGTCATCATCGAAACTAGCTTATTACAACCTCAACAGATTCAGCAAGTCTCTCAAATCTTGGGCGCGATCAAGGGTGTAAGCTTTGTTAAAACCTCAACAGGTTTTACAGGTCTAGGAGCTCAACCTGAACATCTTCAATTGATGAGAGAAAGTTTACCAGAAGCTATAGGGGTCAAAGCGAGTGGAGGGATCAAAACTTTGAAAGATTGTATCAAGATGATTGAAGCTGGAGCAAATCGCATTGGAACCTCATCAGGAGTCAAGATCATGGAGGAATTCCACAAGAATGAAAGTTGATATCCCCTTTTTCATGTTCTGAAGTTTTTAACCCTGTAGGACTCTGTTTTGAAGTCCAATCCTCTATGAAGATGGATAGATCACATGTCTTCTTGTGATTAAATTAAAGCTATTGGAGATTGTTTTCCATAGATTGATACAAACTTGACGTCTCTCAGAGACACATAAGATAAGGAAATCATTAGCTTAGGCCATGTTTATCTGTAAGCAGGAACCTTGATTCTGACAATCAGGGTATACCTTGAATCAGAGCCTCAGGCACTACCTTACAATTTCCTCTTCGTATTCTCTTTTTCTCTCGCTGAACTTGGATTGACTTTCAACCTTTTCAGACCGGTACATAACCTCCTGCAGCCTTTAGCAGTTCCTCTGGATATTGTTTCTGAATGGTAAGATAATTTTTGATGTCTTCAGATCTTGCTGGACAAATATCACTGTATACTGAATGATTTGTTTCTACAGCTGAGTCTGAGCTTGATGAGCCATTCTTTTTGATACACACATAGCACTGCTCCCTCCCGAGTAGCGGTTTAGGTTTTGTGCACCTGTGACTCCAATGAGGTTCACCACACCCAGCACAAAGTGGTTGGCTTTCATAGCACCATGCATAATGATGGCCCATCTGTAGACATTTTTCACATTGCTCTGGGTATTTGTAATATCTGTAGCCATAAACTCTTCTTCCAAGAATTTTAATGCCCTCTGTCTGTACCCAGTCAGCAAAATGTTTACTACAAGTGCTTAAGACCATCGATTTTCCACTTGAAGCTGTTTTGTAGCGAAGTCCATCAATCTCTCCTGGTTTGATTTGGTTTTCATAACCAATTTGATGGATCAGATAATGAGTGTTGGTTTTTGGACCTAAGTGTAGGTTTGGTAAAATGATGTTGTATACATAAGGTTTTGAAGTATAATGTTTGTCTACCATTGGTCCCCAAATGTCCATATGTTTCCATAGCCAATTTGCTGCCAAGATAGAGTTTGCTTGAACCTTTATAGATCCTGGTCTGATATTCACAATATCACAGACACTTATTGGCTCATTTTCAATTGATGCATTTAATTTCCTCAAAGCTTGGTTGATTTTTGAAAGGGCCTCTGGGTGATGTAGAGTCTTGAACCTTGGTCTACCTTTACGGTTGAAGATATAGAAAGCTTTGTTTGTGATTACCCTTGGATCTGAATTATGCTGGGATGTGGTGTCTTGGTTATTTGAAATACCAACATAATCAAGGTCAAGCTTCATTGGAAATATGAGTGGTTTCAATCAGATTATAAGAAACCTTCAAGATATAAAAGCAAAGATTAAAACTCACTTTGAGGTATCCATCATTTTCCTTGTAGTCAAGAAAGCTCTCTAGATGGCTGTGTTTAGGACTTTGGGGATGAAATCCCCAGTAGTATCTGGTACAGGTACCTGTGATTTTTGACTTTCTTTCCCAGCTATTTATTTCTTTGATTAGGATATTGAGGATCAAAGAGAGAAATAAAATCCATGAACAAGACATCTTTGTATATTGTTGAGTGAAAATTTTATGGATAGAAACATATCAGGAACCTTTTCATCTTACCTTAATCTCAGATGGATGCACAAAGGTTTTGTGACATGATTTACTCTTGAAAACTCCCTTAAACAGACTCAAGAATAGATGATGCATGTTATACAAAGTAGAACACATTCTACCCAAACACTACGGGTTAAACATACTACATTTCACACATACTACGGGTTACACACTACGGCTTAATTGCACTACGGGTTACATACACACCTTACCCTACATTGCTCCTTCAATCACCTGCAATTTCCTATCACCCACCTTGTACAAACCATTAATATTCTCATCTAAAAACACAACTTTCTCTTTATTCTCATACTCCACTCTATCATCTCTACCTAATATCTTACTACATCATAATATTTCACTTAACTTACTAAAACCTACATCTTCCACCACTTACTAACCTACCGGTTTCATACCACGGGCTACACGTACTACGGGTTACTTCCTACGTGTTGCGCACACTACTGAAATCTCTCTGTTTCCTTGGGCCCCGCCTGTCCTTGCGCCCTGCGTTGCATTCCACCGTGTGCTTTGTTCAGCCCTACTTTGTTTCCCTACATCGTAATACTCCACTCAACTTACTAACCCCTACATCATAATATTCAAATCAACTTACTAACCCCTACATCATAATATTTCACTCAACTCACTAACCGCTACATCATAATATTTTTCTCAACTTACCAACCCACATTTGCCGCCCACTACCCTAACGTCTACGGGCCACGGGCCCTTTGGCCCTCTGTTTCCTCTTGATGTACCTCACTTTGGCCTTGCCCTTCTTGGGGCCCACCGTACCCTTCACCCCCAATTTTCCTTGGGCCCTGTGTGACTTTGCGTCTTGCCAATTACTTGGGTTTATCTTCACTTGCGCTACACACACTGCCATTACTCCAACCGCCGGGTTATACCTCCTACGTGTTACGCACACGGCTGCATCACCTGTGTGTTACTGGGCCCCGTGTGTCCTTGGGCCCTACGTTGTCTTCTGTCCTCCTTTGTCCTTAACTGCCCCGTGCCTAATTTTTCCCTGCTTGTACTTGGCCCAAACGTATTCTTGGCTCCTCCGTTGTTCGGCCCTCTACTGTACGACACACTACGTGTTTTACGCTGTACTGCTTAACCACCTTGGGTAACCCTTGGGCCACACGTTCCCCTTGGCCCTGTGTGCACTTGGGGCCTGCAAATCACTTGGCCCTATCTTCACTCGCACTTCACATACTACGGTTGCGCCCCTCACCGGGTTATTGTACCTACGTGTTATGCAAACTACTAGATCACCTGAGTAGCCTTGGGCCCTGCGTTGACCTCCACCGTCGCCTTCCTTGGGTTGTACGTTGCAACCAATTTTATACATCCTACTTGACTTGGGTTCTACGTTGTCTTTGGTCCTCCTGTGTCTTTACCCCCCCTGTCTATTCTTTGGGCCTGCTTGTCCTTGGCTCATATGTACTATTTGCTCCTCCGTTGCGTTGGGCCCTTCTCTTGTATGTCACACTGCGGGTTTCCTGCTGTACTGCGCAACCAAACTATGGTAATTTTTGCCCCTGTGGTCATTTGGGCCCTACGTATCCTTTGGCTCTTCCGCATGTACTTGGGTGTACATTTGTCATTGACTTTGGCACTCCAAATTTATTGGGCCTGCATATACTTGCGCCCTACAATGCCTTTGTCCCACGTTCCTTTGGGCCCTATGTTGACTCCAGTCCCACATTAATTGCATCACCTGTGTATTCTTGGGCCCTACGTTGACTTCAACCTTGTGATTATTTGTGCCCTACATTGAATTCAACCCTGTGCTTGCTTGGGCCCTACGTTGTCCTTGGTCGTATAACTCCTGACCCCATCCTGTGTATCCTTTGGTCCTGCTTGACCTTGCCCCCTACGGACCATTGGCTTCTCCTGGCTCTTTGCCCCTCCTTTTTTACAAATGCCACCTGAAAATGTGAGACTATGCTTTATATTTGATCAGACTCAGTGTCAGAAGGGCACTGTGCTTTACATCAGGAATTCCTTTGTCATGGATAGCTCCTCGCCAGAGAATTTTAGGGTGCATTTTGGTCTTCCCTCCAAAACCTGAAGTAGACGACTTACCTAAGCATGCAGGCAAACAATTATGTCAGACAGAATTATTGAGAGAGAACAAACTCTACAAAAGCACATGATAAAAGCTGGTGAACAGTTGTTTAGTAATCTAGGAGATGAGTTCTCTGTCTATATTGGACATCAGTGATAGAAGACTTGAAGACAATAGATCCCATGTAGTGAAAGTTAAATGACTACATAGTGAGATAAGTGAAGACTGAAGAGATCATGTCATAAGGGAAAGCTAAGGCTGTATACAAAGCACAGAAGGCAAAGATGTGATGCTCTGGAAGAATATAGATGAGAAATGCATGTTTTGTCATTACTGATGGAGAGGCATTAAATAGGAAGCTGTCCTTAAATGGACACTACCTCAGAACCCATGTTGGGGGAAGTGATCTAAGGATGTTTTGACCATGAGGGAATGTGGATTTTTGGCACAAGCATATCTGGAAATGCCTTTCAAGGATATTGAGTATGTGTGAAGATACCATAAGAGATTGACAGTCATCAGGTCTTTGATTTGTTTGTTGATCTGAAACATCAAGAATGTCATCTATGAGAAGAGTTGTTGAAGGTGTTTGGACGGAAGAGTGCTTGGAAGAGAAGTGGGTTTGGCATTGGTTGATTTGGAAGAATTTAGTTCACTTGTAAGGTTGAATGACCTTTTTTGAGAATGATGAGATGCTTGTTGGTTTAAATTTCAAATTTCAAATTGACCAGACCAAACTACGTTATTTTAAGGGCGCGTTTACTTAAGCGATTTTTCGTGAAAAATCGCATTTTGTAAATCACAGAAATTGCATTCTGTGAAATGCGTTTGTTTTTTTATTTACAAGCATTCTGTAAATCACAGAATGCTTAAAAAAAGACTTTTTTTGGGTCTTTTTGAGAATGCTCTTGTAGCGCATTCTCGTAATCGAAAATCACATTTTGTGATTCCTTCTTTTGTCTCAAATTGGACAAGTCCAATAAATCTTTCTATCCACCATACGAACCTGTCAACACTGTGACAAGTTCATCTTCGACCACTCTCTTCGACCACTCCCTTCGACGACTCTCTTCGACCACTCCCTTCAACCACTTCTCTTCAATCATTCTCTTTGATTGATGATTTGAAATGAAATGATTTGAATGGAATTAGAATTGAAATGAATTAGAATTGAAATGACAGGTTTGAAATGATGAGATTTGAAAGCTTTGAACAGCTTTGAAAGCTTTGAGATAGATCGGTGATATCAGATGAAGAGCGATGATCACCCGTCTTAGGGGTGTTCTCAAGGTAATCCTCAAAAAGCTTCTGTTCGTTCGAGTAGATCGATAGGGAAATGAAGGAAGGGAAATGAAGGGACTTGGCTCGAAGAAGAATGGCTCATGGATCAAGAATGATCATCTTGATCAATTGCTGAAAACCGTCTCTTAATTGTGGCATAATCAAACGCATTTTGACCTCTTTTTTTTTCAAAATGTCAAATTTCCTCAAATTTGACTTTTTTCAAAAAAACACTTTTCTACATGTAGAAAAGTGTTGTAAGAATATGCGCTTTCTCAGAAAGTGCGTTAAGTAAACGCGCCCTAACTTTCACTCAACCCACTTCAGATTACCATAAAAGGAAATTAATCTCATCATCAACGAAATCAAAGAAACGAGAAAGATAAACGATCGATCGATCGATTGATGGAACATGAGTGAATCTATTAAAACTCCTTCAAGACCTCATCTCAATTCAAAACAAAGCTCATTACAAACTCATGATCCTGAAAATATTAAAGTCATCCTTCGGTAAGTTCATCTCATCACTCACATCTAAATCTGATCATCAATTCTCAACTTGCTTTCGGATTAAATGCTTTACTCAGACTTAGACCTACTTTACAAGTAGCACTTCAGACTTCAGATCGAGCTTCTGCTTCTCCTAATTTGGTATCACGTATCAGGTCAATCCCTCTTTACGATCAACCAGTCGAATGTCCATATACACTTCAACCTGATCAAGCATCAATCTTGGCCGGTGGATCTTGGTATACGTTTGGTCAGTGAATTTTTTTTTGAATGGTTCATACAATCAATTTTCTAGGCCTTCTCATTTAAATCTTATTTCCAACTGAAAAACAGCATCATTTATCTAATTCATCATTTGCCTTACAACCTTTCACATTGTACAAACAGATGGCGTTCATACACCTTCAAGCAGTACCGGTGAAATTTATGAAACTCATTTGGCACCGATGATTCGAGATGCAGTAGAAGGTTATAATTCCACACTCTTTGCTTATGGAGCTACAGGTAGTGGGAAGAGTCATTCGATGATCGGAAGTGAAAAAGAGATTGGAATCGTTCCTAGAGCGATTGATGAAGTGTTTGATCTGATTGAACAAGATCAAGAAAGGGAATATGTGATTAGAGTTTCATATTTAGAAATTTATAATGAACAATTAGTTGATTTACTTTCGATTGATCAACAACCGAATTCGATACCAAAGATTCATGAAGATCGTCAAGGTAGAATCTTCGTTAGGCCCTTGGTTTCTACACCTTGTGCTGATGCAGAGGATGTGATGAATTTGTTAATCTTGGGTGAATCAAGACGAAAGATCGAATCAACTGAATGGAATCAACGCTCTTCTAGAGCTCATGCAATTCTTTCTTTAGTCATTGAAAGTAGACCAGTGATCGGTCAGATTGGATTTCCTATCACTTCGGATTCAATCAGAGAAGTCACACTCAATAGTCAATCTCGTCAACACCTTTCGGTGAATTCATCAACTCAGCATAGTGAAGGACATCATGAGAATTTAGAAACTGAAATGTTCCTTGGTACTGGACCTGGAAAACTTCCTATTACACCTAGCGTTGCTCGATTTAAACAACTCTCCAGTAAGGCTAATCCATCACCAGATGGTAGCATTAGAATCAGTCAATTGGTAAGAGTCTCTTTCATTGATCATCAAAGGCAACAGAATTTGTTTGATAATTGGTTTTGTATGTATCTTGTATAATGGACTCCAGAACCTCGTGGATCTAGCTGGATCAGAGAAATTGACAGATAATGAAGCAAGAAATAAAGAAGCAGGTTACATCAAAAAATCCTTACTAGCACTCCAAACAGTAGTCTCAAGTTTAACCGAATTAAGTAGTTCAACTTCTTCAAGTAATTCAAATAGTCAAAAACACCGACTCTTACACATACCCTATCGAAATTCACAATTAACTAGATTATTACAAACTTCACTTTCAGGTAATGCTAAAGTAGCATTCCTTTGTACGATTTCACCTGATCCAGATTGTGAGGTTGAAACACTTTCGACTTTAAGATTTGCTGCTGGTGCCAAAAAAGTGGTGACTAAGGCTGAATTAGGTCAAGTGGTGGATCGGGCTACTTTATTACAAGCTTTGGAATCTAAAGTTTTGGAACTTCAAGCTGCTCTGCTAACCAATGCTGATTATACTGAGGCACTCGAACGTGAACGTGATGAAGCTATTGAAAGAGCTGATGGGGCTGCAAAGATTTGTGATGATGTACGCAGTTGAATGTTTTGCTTTCAGTTTGAAGTTTTTTTTTTTCAAGCAGTGACATTTCTCAATTCTGATTGTCAAACGCTCAGTATGAAAGCAAATTGGCCGAACTAGAGACACTAAGAACACCACTGAAAGAACAACACGATCATCTAAGAAGATTAATCTTAACGGGATCACCACATAGTTCATATGCCAATCAAGTTACAATCGATCAACACGCGCTGAGTCCCAGTACGGCTGCTACCGTTGGACCACGAAGGAGATCAACTGTGAAGAGAGCTTCTAGGTTATCTGAAGTGGCTATCGCTACTCCAAATTCTACACCCGGATCTAAAGTTAGTTGGAAGGAGTTATTGTTTGGTGATAGTGTTTCAGCTGCTGCTGTATGTTTCACCTCTTCACTTATCTGATCTGCTTTGAAGCCGTTCAACCCATTGACATTTTGTTTTAACTGTGTCTTTCATTCATATAAAGCATACGAAAAAAGATGTGGTTGATCCAGAGATTAAGGTAGAAGGAGATGGAAGATCACAAGATACACAAGAACTTCATCTAACGATTGCTAAGCTTGAAGCTACTTTAGCTGAATCTGAAGATACCCATGCAGGAGAAGTACGAGAGTTTTGATCACTCTTTTCTTGATTGAGTGATGTGTTTTTTTGACAGCTAAGCACGTTTTTCTGGGTTCTAGGTGTTCGAACTGAGGGCTGAGATTGAAGGATTGAATACGACGATTAGGGAGATGGAAGAAAGAGAAGAAGCAAAAGTGAGTTAAATGACAGTAATATGATATATTTATATGGTAGGGCAAGGAAAAGGTACTGATGAAGTGATTTCGGTTTGGAATCAGATCATGGATTTGAAAAGGATTCACGAAGAAGAGGTAGAAGAGCTCAAAGGACAAATCTCAAGATTGACATCTAGATTAGAAACAGAGGTATCTCTTGGTACCTTTCTTTGAAAATTCAACTCTGAAGTGTTGATCAAGTCAACTAAGAATCTCTCTCCTTCGTTTGCCTTGTTGGATGTGTTTTTCTAGAGGATAGGTAAATTGAAGAGTTTGATGGAGATCAAAGGTCAAGAAGATGAAACTAGAAGGTGTTCAGAGATCACCTTGAATGGAGAAGAATTAGAAGATGATCGAATGCCAATGGTCGAGATCAGTCCGAAGAAGAAGAAAAGAGGTAGGGTAGGTAAAAGTAAAGAAGGTAAGCCTAAGATGGGTTCAGAAGGAGAAAGACCTACGCAACAAGTGAGAAGGTCTACTAGAGTGAATTCGGCGAATAAAGGAAATGATCCAAATGAGAATGATGGTTGAAGGTTGAAAATTGAAGATTGAAAGTCGAAATTGATGGTGTATATTAAAAGTTATGAAAGTTTCGGGTTTTTCTCAAGTGTTTATTTAGGTTCCTTTTGATTTTCTTTTGAAAATATTTTAAAATTCATAAAAAGGTTCGAAATCTTTAAAATTTGATTGTTTTGTAAATATATGATCATCATTTCAAATCGTCATTAACTTCTTCTCATCTCTTTTTCAATTCTAATCTCATTCTACATTTTTTTGGTCTTTTTGCACTTGTCGTTTTGTTTTCTTCTTCTTCTAATGGACTTTGAAATTGTGATTGATCATATACCTTTCTCTTTGATTTATACATGTCTTCTGTTTTTTTGGTAGATCATTAGAATTTGAATCAATTTGATTGATTGACTAAATCTTTTATGGTTTTTATGGTTTTCTCTCAAAAAAAAAGTAGGAGTTCTTTTCAAATCTGATGGAATTCATTGTCAAGATTTACAAAAAAGAGTTAGATGTTCCTTAGAATGAATTAACCTTTCAAAAATAGTGTTATGAATGAGACTTTTTGAAAAAAGATGAGATAAAATGATTTGAATCAGATGGATGGATAGGTTAGTTATAGATTATATATGGAAATGATCCACTTTGAATTAAAAAAAGTTGTAAACTTGGTTAGAAAAAGAATGATAAATGATGATGATGATTAGATTAAAGTAGTTTGAATTTTCAAGGATGAGAGAATGGAAAAAATGAAAAAAAAGTCAGAAGAAGAAGAATTTAAGGAAAGATTGGAAGATAGAATAATATATTTCACAAATAGATAGAAGAGATTTAAATTAAATTAAAATTGAAGTTGAAATTGAAAGGAAAAACTTACTACTAGAGGACAAAAACTAAGGTAAGAAAAAGAAAAAAGGAAAGGTATTGAGATTAAGTTGCGATTCCAATCAATTCTTTATGATCAGTATTAGTAGTATTAGTACTACTATTACAAATTTGAGCTTGTTGTGCAGATTGAAGTGAAATCAATTTAGGTTGACTTGAATTGAATTGATGATCATGATCATGATTTAAAAAGAGATGATTTGTATTGAAATTCGTATTTGAGATTATATTTGAATAAGTAGATTGAATGATTGATTGAGCTTCTGATTGACTATTTGGAATGACTTTGATTGATAAATTCTTGAATTGTTTTTCTTTTTTTGGTTTGAGTTTAGGTATCGGTCTAGATTTTTTTAATTTACGTCTGATTGGAGTTGGAGTTGGAGGTGTTGTGGATGTGGTGGGTATGGTTGATTTGTCTTCTTGATGTGTAGATTTCTTAAAGATTTTTAAACCTTGGAATCTCATTTTATCTTTTTGGTTTAGATTTGATTGAGGTTCTTTGGTTTGATGAGAAGTTTGAATTGGATCAATTTCTAAAGTTTGGGTTTGGTTTACTAAAGTTTTGCTTAAAGATACGTATGACCAAGGACTCCAACCCATGAGTAGTTCTGCAACTTCTTTAGAAAATTCTGGATTAGGATGATCTTCAACTTGAGTTAAGGAATCTGTTGTGTTTGCTAAAAAAACAGATAAAATAAAAGAGTGAGTGATTTGTAAGTATATAGCCCACTCATAAGACAAAGCAAAAAAGCTTACCATCTACTAATAACTCTTCTTTAATTTCTTCAACTCTTTTTCTTTCTTCAATATTTTCTAAACCCAAATTAGGACTTGGAGGGATCAAAACAATACTAGGTAAGGATATCGAATCAAACTCATATGATTGATGATCTTCAGAACTCAAATTGATCAGATTTAAATTATCCTTTGCCTTAACAGCCGAACTCCAATCGTCGTCATGATCACTAGGGAAGAGTTGAATCGATTTTGATGATGATGGATTAATGAAATTCACAGCTGAGGTCTTGTTACTTGCCTTGGTGATCTCGAGATCTGAATTTGGACTTGGTTGGATATGATTATATTGCCAAGATGAAATGCTATTTGGAGTATTTTGATGGTAACTCGTACGACCGGGTCTCAGGCAATCAGGTATAGAACAGTCTTGAGGTGGAATGTAACGATTTACGATTTGATTTGAACTCTTAAAAGTTTGATGGATGGGTTGTGATGGGTTGTTGGGTTGTTGTACTGGTCGCTTGCGTGGTGGTCGCTTGATACAGGTAGTGAGAGTTTGAACTGAACTTGATGGGCTACAATTTTCATCAATCTCATTCAAAGCTTGATTCTGATTTGGTTGATGATCAAGTTTCTTTGGAATCAAATCGGATTCAGTCAAAATACTTGATGAGATTGAATTAGAATGAGACTTTTGAAGTAGGATCAGAGAGTTGGTGTGATTTAGGATGGGTCGCTTACGACTCCGAGGAGACGGTGGTACAAGAACTGAAGTCATCTCTAGAATGCTTTTTAGAAATTGATTGATCTTGATGAAAGTATTGAGAGATAGAGTGCTAGTAGATATCAAAGATGAACCAATGATGACTTGATTCTAAGGTAATATATAGTCTTTGAGAGAGAGAGAGAGAGAGATATCAACAAAAGGAGGGTTGACTTGGTGATACTGGAGAGAGAAATGAGTTGAATGAGCCAGCCCTTTATGTTAGAGCAAGAGTTACGGGTTTGTTGGATGATGATGATGATGAAGTTGTAGACAGAAAGGAGTGATCTGTACTATATTATCAATCTATCAAAAGGATCATATTGGACTTTCTCAAAATGCTCATCACCTTTCATTTCTCTCATTCCGAATGATTGTCATGAATAAATGAACTCAAGTGACGAAAAGCTTAGAAGAAAGCAAAGTAAGGGAAAGAACATTTTCTTAAAGCAAAGGTAGTCTTGATCATTTTAAAATCTGATGAGAGTGCTTTTCAAACTTCTCAAACAATCAAAAGGACATTTTGAATTTTAAAAGAATTGACCATGAAAAGTCAATCGAAAGGAATTGTTAAAGTAATCTGCCAGAGTCCGAGAGGTTGAATTGAAATCTGATGATGAATTCCTTATCATGAGCCAACCCCTCAAATCAATCCACTGGAATCGAATTGTGAGATGACTGTTTGCTAATCGGCTGAGCTCAAATCCTCCCAAAGAAATCTATGTAAAAAGTGAATTCTAAAATTAAAATTCTCATTTGCTTATCAAACTCGAAGATTCCTCAGATTTTGTTCTTGATCTACACTTCTACTTAGAATCTTACGTCAAACCCTTTCGCCTAGATCACACTCGCGTGATGAGAAAAAAAAGGGCATTCCGTTGCGGGCTTTGAGAAAGATCATGAGGTTGAAGATCTGATGACTTTTTTTGGGATTTGATATAAATTATGAGATGAACTTAAGTTGATGAATGAGGATGGATACCCTACTTCCACTGTCAGTAAAGAAAGAAAAAAAGGGTGAATCCAAAAGTGAGTGACTCTCTATAACTTTCAATTTCGCTTCATCTCACCTTTTTCAGGAAAAGTGCTCATCTCGAACCATTCCTATTCCCTATCCCTCAAACCTCATCTTCGTCGAAATCAAAAACCTCCATGAATTTGATTTCCCTAAGTTGAATTTCAAGTTTGGTTTACATCTTCATTTCTGATTTATTTCTACTCATCATTAGCCTCGTAACAAATCTACTTTCTTCATTTTCACATATCTACTTCATCCTAGGGATTCGGTTCGAGATTTTTTAAGATTCTATTTTGAATGTTCATTTTTTTTCCAATCCAACAAAGAAACTTCTTTGATTTATAACATATTTTGATATCACACTGATCTTTAAACTTGGTCTCTTTAACAAATCAAAAAAAAACACCCCAACTCATCACCCATGTCGTGCCTTACTCCCCTCTTAAGATCACCTAGTCGTTCATCTTTACTTCCGGCCGAACTTGCTCAAATTCATCTCAATATCTCTCAAAACTTGTAAGTCATACGGTTGGTTTATTTTATTTTTCTACCACTAAAAGAACGGTATCGGTTTCATAAATTGCTCCATCTGTTGAATTCTTTTCAAAAAAAATCTTTGAGTATCAGATTAAAGGAAGCGCAATTATTAGCTCAGGTTGATACGATCGAAGCTGAGTGGTGAATAATTTTCACTTACTCACCATAAAGATAATTGTGACTGGCAAAGCAAATTGAATTGCAGTTGATGATGATGATGATGATTTTAAGTCAACAAGCAGAATTAGAACATCGCTCAATCTTAGAAGAAATTCATTCGAATTCAACCAACGAAACATTCATCAGATTTGATACACCCATCTCACCCATCTCAACAATTCGAATACCATCACCTCTTATACCACCTTTACCATCTCCTATGGCTCCTCATCTTTCATCAAGAGCCCCAGTGATGATCCCAGTAGGTGAAAATAAAGATTTATCACCAACAGCTCTATCAGTCTTGAAAAGTTTATGGTCTAAGATTGGTTATGAAGGATCAGCTTTTTCTGGTATGCAAGTTGAGATTTCTAAAGAATTATCTCGAGCGGATTTTGCTAGATTTGAAAGACAAATGCTTTGTAATGAAATCTTGAGTTTAAAACAAGAGGTAAGTTTTACATTTTTCTTTTCTTATTATCTTTAATTCTGATGAACTTAATGATAAAGTGGGTTTGATTTCATTTTGAATTTAGAATCAACTTATTCGAAATGAAAGAGATGAATATCATAGAAGAGCACATATAAATCAAACAAATCTATCAAAAGTGATAGAAGCAGAAGATAGAACGTTTAAAACCTTAATGTCCGAAAGAGAAATAGCCAAGAGTGCGATCCAATCTGCACAACGAGGAGTGGAGAAAATAGTTTTAGCAAAAGATAAAGAGATTCAAAGATCAAAAGCTTTAAATGATGAATTAACTAGATTAGATCAAGAACGAATTTCCGCGGTTAGGTATGCAAAGAATGCAGAAGAACAAGCTGTGATGGCTAATTTGACTGCTAAAGCTGCTACTGCTGTTGCTGTGACTGCAGTTCAATCACATCCCAATACACCACGTGTTTCTTCATACAATCACCCCAACTTAACTTCCTCATCATCTTGGGCTACACCAAGTGGATCTTATGCTCCTTCACCATCTTTATCTTCTCGATCTCCTTATCCAACTCATTATAATTTACAAAACTCTAGTTCTTATCATCATGGGATTGAATCGGGTTGGAGTTTAGATGATGAAAGGAAATTGATGGAAAAGATTAGAGAAAGAAAACTTGCTTCACAGGATAGAATGATTTCAGAAGAAAGAAGATCATTGAATGAAAAATTATATTCTAGATTAGAAGGTGAAAGGTTGAGTACAAACTTGGTCAGTTTCTTTATGTATGAAAAAAAAATCATTAAATTTCCAATCTCATTGAATTTTGTTCAAGAGTTCAATTAACTGATAAATTTGTTTTTTTGGTTTACTGATCTTTGGATAATTTTTTTTCATACTTATCTTTATACGGATTTGAGAAAAGCCTAGTGGGTCACGTAATCTATCACCTTCTTCTTCTTCTTCAAATCAACAAGATCGTCCTCAAACCCCTAAAAGAGTAGATTGGAATAATCCTCTAATAGGATCTAGTAGTACTAGTGCCAAAAGATATTGATAAAAACAGGTCATTTTCACTCAAATTTCTTTTATGTACTATCTTGTCTCATTCACAAAAATACCTGTAGTGATATGTTGTGGTGATTTACAAATAATTGAGTTCTGTTTTTCTGTTTGATGTATTTGTTTTTTTGTGGGAATTAGGATTTAGAATTGATTGATAATCGTAAAAGTGGATTCTTAATTATGTACTATCTACTGACTTGTTTGACCAAGAGTCTATCACATATGATGATCTTGAGGAATTAAAAGTCGCTTGATTTATTCATAACACTCAGGGACAGACAGAGAGAAAGATGATTAGCCAAGTGTTTCTTTTTCGATTGCGATCTCTTGAAGGGTGATGAGCAATTATCAGTCAAGATGACCAAGAGCCATGGTTTCAATCTTATCCAGTCGTCCGTTTTACATAATCAAGCGTTTGTTGTCAAAGCATTTTATAGCCCAAATCCTTGTACCTGGGTCATCTTCAATTAGTTACTATCTCTTATATCCTCTCGTTAACTTTACTAACGATAATCCTGAAACCAAGTAAATAAAATATAAACCCCTTGTAAATCATATTCGTTCTTCCACTTCAAACATCTTCTTCATTGCATCCATCAATTTTTGATCTTTACTTGTTCAATCATCTCAAAGAGAAATTACTCAACCTTACCTTGTAAATTTTCTATTTTTTTTTATCAATCTTTCAATTTTGTGAGTTGATTTTAAACGTTTAAGAATGTCAACTTCATACAGAACAACTGATGAGAATTTTATGAAATTGTCTGGATCAAATAAGCTTACCATCAGGAATGGTCACACTTTCTAAAAATTCTATTCTCTTCAGTAGAGCTCAAGTAAGAAGTCAAGAAGCCAATTTACAAGATCAAGATCGATCGTTTAGTTCTAGAAATAGTATCTTACTCGCATCAGGATTTCTATCGATCTTCTTCCTAATCAGTTCAATTGGAGTCGGAATTTTATTTTATAAATCTAGAACAATCAAACCTAGTTCAAAAGTTTTAAAACTTACCAAAACTAATCAACAAAGTGATTATTCAGATAGTCATTTGATCACTAAACCTGCTGATTGTTGTCGATCGATTGTTAAGGATGATATGCGTGCAGATTGTATAAGAGGTCATCCGATTCAACTTCGAACAAATGTTAATGATATCAGATCTGAATTAGACTCACCTATCTCAAATCGATCAAGTCTTACTTCACCTATTGAAATCTCTAATGAGAGAAGAGGATCAATGAAAAATTTACCACCACCTCAATATGCTAAAATGGATCCAGAGACTACTTTTCTTACTTTATATCCTAAATCACGTTTAGTTCCTGAAGAATTTTTATCTCATGAGCAAGGTCAAACTTTGGCATATATCGAATGGCCCTTGAGGGGATAAGTGTAAGTTTTTGTTTTTCTTTCTTATCGTCTTTGATGACTTTCTACTCTCACTTCTACGTGTCAAACTGAGATTGAAATTTAACTCTTACATACAACCTTTTTGAATCCATTTGAAGTTTTAGTTTCAGCGGGTTATAATTATTTGATCAGGAATTTGATTGTAGTGTCTGTTGTTTTTCTTTTCAATTTACTCTGGTTGTGCTTTTGACCACCTTCACCTCTTATACTGGTCCTTCAACAACTTGTCAGACTGGATTCTGGAATGTATATGAAAATGTTTTAAGATGTTTTGAGATCTTCGTAGAGTACAAATGGTCATGATGTCCAATCATTTCCCTGCCAGCGTTCGAGTGTCCTCGGACGGCCTCGTCGGGGAGGAAAGAGCCCAAGGGGTGGATCCGAGAATTCCTCGGATCGTGTAATAAATACTTCGGAAGCCACCTTTCCCACTCAGATGTCTTGATGATCTTATGTGAGTAGAAATCCACTGTGCTCAAAGTCCACTCATATTTCCTACGTGTGACTGCTGACTTGGACAGATAATATAATTTTGATTGATCATCAAGGTGTCTGAAAGGCGTCTCAGCACAGCCGAAGTTGAACGGTTGTCAGGGCTGAAAGATATCCATCATGCGCGAAAGGTCTCAGCGAGCCCTGTGAAGGAGACGTTCCATCCTTCTTCGTATTGACCACAGTGCGCTTGGGGTCTAATTCCGATGAGCTTTTCATTGTTGAAGCACCACATGTAGGGCCAGACCACCGAAATACAAACGCGAATCGCCCTGCCAAAGTTTTATAATCGTGACTGTTTCGATGGTCGAGGACGGCTACCACGAGGATCGGTGTCTGCCTCTTGCTGGCTAAGATACGAAGAGTGCTCAACTTCAGCTTAAAGACTGGAAGGGCATGAAAAAATTACAGAAGATCGTTATGCGACGCGAATCTCTGCATTCGGAGTCAAAAGGATGCGAATGCGCACAAGGCTACTCAAACCGTTCTCACTGAGACCGGCTCGAATTCCAAGCTGGCTGTGCAATGTGATTATTAACAGGTAAACAATGGACCGTAGCTTTCGAACTTGATCAGTTCCTGGGAGTTTGATAGCAAGGACGCGATGGATCAAAATTGATACCCACAAGAGCTTATAAAGGATGACTCGAACATATCAATCAAGCCCCAACTTGAGAAAAAGATATCTCAACTTGGATTTATAGCTTATTTGGATTCATCTTCAAATCTTTTTCTCTTCTTTCTTACGATCTATCAAGGTTTTTACACCAAGAAAATTGAAGAAATGAGGTTTCAATCTTTCAGTTTGACTTTATTAGTCGTCGCTATTTTCACTATGGAGTCATTTGCTTTACCGCAATTTGCTAGTCGAGTAAGTGAGATTTAATTAGCGCTTCATCGACGATTGGAATGCTTGTTTACCGGTATTTTTTTTGATTTAGATTCGCACCCGTTCTGGTGTTCAATTTCCTAGTAACTCACAGTTTGCAGCGCGAGGTATAACAACACAACAGAACATTTTCAAATCAGAAAGTAGTTCCCGGCTAACTTTGATTTAATTGATTAGCTACGGACGGCTTACTTCCGAATGTTACGGCAATAATCAATGCTATTCCCAGTGAGCAGAACGACTTTGACTGCATATAATTTACTACTTGCTTAATCGCTGAACCAATTTGACATCATTTGTATAATAGCCAGCTTTAACTTGGCACCTGTTATCAGCGTAGGAAGAAAAATTATTCCTGATGCGGCTCATCCATTCAGAGTAAGTATTTCGACTTGAAATATTAGCTCAGGCAGTTTGATGACCTTTTGTCTCTTTTGTTGAAATTAGCCACCAGGACCTACTGACGTTCGAGGTAAGGAATCGGTTCTTACATCGCTCTTAGCCTCCAAGCTTAGCTGAACTTTACAATACCTTGTTCTTGGTCTTTCATGGTCTCCTTGGTAGGCGGATGTCCAGGGTTAAATTTGTTAGCAAATTATGGATATGTGAGTGATTGATATGCTTGACTCGGA
The DNA here is from genome assembly GCA_022264835.1 of Melampsora americana. Lineage (NCBI taxonomy): Eukaryota > Fungi > Basidiomycota > Pucciniomycetes > Pucciniales > Melampsoraceae > Melampsora > Melampsora americana. The sequence continues at coordinate 1,492,973 of JAIFHY010000013.1, read as the reverse complement.
ATTCTCGACTCAGAGATCCACTCACTGAAACGAATAACTTCGTTATGTAGCTTCCTAGGAACGGTATTACCGATATGACTACATTGCTGTATGCGTCCGAGGAAGGTTTAGGGTGAGCGCTTTGTATATGGGTTGTATATGCTGTCTATCCTGAGAAATCGAGCTGATACCATACTCTTATGTTTGATAGCATGGCACCAGATCTTGCTGCAATATTGGTCGCCTTTGCTTTGAAGACTTGCGTAGATTTGACGACGTGAGTAGAGATGTTTGATTTTTGGAAGTTTAACCATTAGAATCTCGGTTATGTATCCTGAACAGAAATCCGTTGTATGTCTTTATCCATTTCGTTTAGCTTAAAGATGTCTATCGGTGACACCGACTCTAGGACCGATGGTCCATTGACCTTTTTGTTAGGGAGAGCACCTGGGTTGTTTGCCCCTGCAACTCACAACGAATATGAAGGTGTTCAGTTTTCTTGTATATCTTCTTCGTTTCCTTGTGTAAAATTCTGACCTCGAGTCCTCATTAGTTGATGGATCTTTAGCAACGGATGACGCTTACTTTGCGGGAGGCCAAACCAATCAGTTCAATGGATCTAGATGGGGAATCTGGTATGATCTTGCAGGTCAGAGATTTTAAAACGAAGCTCAAATATAGGATTTCTTTTTGGATTGATGTAATCGTATCTACAGAGGATGAATATAACGGGACAATGCCTCTTGAATGGAATGGGGATGTTAGATTCCAGGAGGTATATTCTCATCTTTGACTACTATGAAAATATAATGAAGCAATTGACTCAGGCCTGCTGCCATGGTTTCTATTTGGCATTTCAAAGTACAACTTGTGTCGCAATTCGAATCCTCAATGCCATTGGGTGAGTATCACATCTAAAAACTCTGCTTTAAGAACGTGAAACTGACTCCCTTGTTTGGATGGCTTTATAGGCTCTCTTTGACCAGTAAGCAACCTCTTAGGTTTGGTTTTCTCCTTTTCTGAAATTTGGCTTGATTGGATCGAAATAGACTTGCTTTCTATATGGCCCAAGCTTTGGTTCCGTCTATCATGCCATCATCTGGACCGGATGGAAAACCTGGACCACCATTGGCGGATTCTATCAACGAGTTCATGGGAATAGCTAAGCATTCTGATGGAACGTTTACTCGTACGAACGAGCGTCTGCCTCATGGTCCAGAGGGTGCCTGGTTCAGAAGGGCTATACCCCTTACAGTAGGTTTTAAACATGAAGACTCATATGTATAAGCTTTAATGACGTCTTATTGCTCTCCAGGGGACCGAGTTTGCTGCTAATGGTGCTGCCACTCTGGCTCAACGTTAGTTTCACGTTCAGATTTTGTGGTTTTGGGATTCCAAACTCTTTTCTTGATACTGACTGATTCCAATCTTCTGTAGAGTAAGCTACTTTCCTTATATCGCTGTTCATTTTTAGATTTCCTTCAATGCTCTCGTTTTACACATTCTTATCCTTTTGGTTGCTCGCGGATCTGAACCTTGTTGTTGTGAATAACAGTCCTGTAAGTCTCTCATTCGTTCCTGACACATTTTCCACAATACAATATTGATCTAACAAAACATATCAATAGGTCCAATTTGGTTCCAATGGTGGAACACTCGGAAATTGGAATGCTGACCCGACCCAACTTCCCAACGTGATTGCCGGTCCTGGTCTCGCCTGTTTATTATTACAATCGGTAGGCATCATTTGAGATAATAGAATCCTTTTTTTTGAATGATGCTAATCCTCTATTTGTCTTTGATTTTTTCAGGCTCAAGACCCCAGTGGGACCAGATTTCAAGGAGCGGCTCAAACTTCACTCAACACCTTACTTCAATTTGTTTTGGCGCCTGTCAAGAGTCAATTGGGATGTTAGGGTCTAGCTGATCTTTTGGCTCCTAGTTAAAATTAGTATTTTGATTCATTTTCACTTCTGATTAGGTTTGTATTGTTAGATGATATGTATAGTGGGTCCATTTAGCTAGTTTTCGTTCATTCCAAATAGGAAGATATCTTTGTATATAAGTGGATAGTAATTATTTAGGAAATTTCCGGTACCTACGGGTCCATGTTATTAAATATAGTATTTCAAAATCTTTAAGTCGAATGAAATAAAATATTTTGTCAATCAGCGATCAGAGTCAGACGCAGTCGTGTGATTTAAATTTGTCAACGTACAAAACCCACAGAAGCTTTCAATGAACGTATCTTCAAGAATCGACAGATAGACACAAAGACCCGCAGGCATTTGAGTGCATCGCCAAATACTCCAACTCGACTTGGCGGCTTGAAAACCGCTGGGTTTGGACATCAATAATTAAGGAAGACGCTCCTAGAAATGTTCCTTCTTCCTCTCTTTGAATAATATGTAATCTTCCCAACCTTTACCTTCGTGATTTGTGTCCAATGACACTAATACTCCAAACAGCCACAAAAAATCTCAATCCCTGAGGTGAGTCACGAGGGGCGAGGAGACCATTTGGCCCTGAACAACGCCTCGGGTCAGCTGCTCGGGAGTTTTCCCGTAGGGGACAATTGGCCTTTGAAAGCTGTCTGCCTCGGATCATAGGATTCGGAGCAATTTCGAGACCCCGGCTTCTCAATTGGAGAGCTTTTGACGGAACACTGATCGGTTGAAGTTGAACTTGAAGCCTCACCTCAATAAGGGCTCACTCTTTCTTTCCTTCAAGGTTGCACGTTCTTGAATAACATTCTCATCATCTCACCCATCTTAATTTTTGTCTTATCCTGGAATAAGGTCAATCCTACAAGGAAGACCAAAGTTTAGCTCGTCTCGAATGGCCCTTGAGGTACTGCCTGCGGGAATGCCTAGGCTTTGAAAATGGGAAAAGTTCTCCGACCGGTTCAAACATGGTCCTACATGGTCTCCGTGAATTTGAAATGCTCTTTTCAAACCCAAGAAAATGCCTCGAATCATTTGGCGCAGGATATTTCTTATCATCAACGTATCTTACAAGGACAAGTTTGAGCACAACTGAATGGTTTTCAGGGCTCAAATTAATATACCTCATGCTCGAAAGATCTCACCGATCCCCACAAAGAAGACATTCCATGCTTCATTGTGTTGACCATAGTGCGCTTGAGCTCTTAACAAGTCAAGTGACCGTTTCGTGTTTCGGGTCTAGACCTCCAACATACCAACATGGACTTGTCCTGACAAAATTCTACGGCTGTGACTTTCTCAATGGCCGAGGACAGCCGCCACGAGGATCGGCGTTGTCTTCCTGCTTGTGGAGATCCCAACGGTGCTTAACTTCTGCTTCCGAGCCCAATGGAACACACATCATCATCATACACTCCAAATTTCTTCACTCGGAATCAAATAACATGGAGGCACAGAGTCACGCTCGGCCTGTCCTTATTGCATTCCAGATCTTTGCAGCTCAACTCTAAGCTGGCTATTAAGAGATCTTTGACATGTGATAAAACTGTAGCATTGTAAAAAAAATCTTGTCCTGGGAGCCCAATCTCATCAACGTAAAAAATGATGATTTCTCCCTAGTGCCAACATGAGCCTTTAAAAGACCGCCTTCAACATATCTTTCAAGGGCCTCATTCAGAAAAAGTTAGTTCCTGAGCAAACTTACAAATTTGTAAAATCATCATCTTCTACGGAGGCTCATCTTTTACTCTCTTCTATATATTTACTGCTTCATATACAAAACTGAAAATGAGGAGCAAATTCTCAAGATCGATTGTATTGGTAATCAGTACTTTTACTGCGCATATCCTTGCTTTACCGCAGTTTGCTAGTCAAGTTAGTCAAATTTATTCAGCACGGTCATCGATTGTTAAAGTATTTACTGATATTAAATGATTCTTCATCAAGATCCGCACACGCTCCGGTGTACAATTTCCCAGTGCTTCACGCTTTGAAGCCCGAGGTATGGAAAAAAGAGGATGAGCATGCATAGATTTTAGCTCATTTTGATTTCATCTTTCAGCCCCGATCAACTTGCCTATGAATTCAACCGCGATCTTGAATGCTATTCCTAGTGAGACAGATCTTTCATATTCTATTTTTCTTAATGTTCTGAAATTGAATCTTATTTGACTTCAATTTTTCTATCAGCCAGTTTCAATTTGGCGCCTGTTATAAGTGTGGGAAGAAAAGTCATTCCTGATGCGGCCCATCCATTTATTGTGGGTATTGAGACAGCTCAAATGTTGTTTTGTCTTTTGAAACTAGGCACCCGGGCCCACTGATGTTCGAGGTAAGGGATTTTTCATATCGCTTTTCAATTTTGGCTGAGTTGTGTAACATGTTGTTTTGTCTTTTGGGGGTTTCGCAGGAGGATGTCCAGGACTGAATTTGTTGGCCAATTATGGATACGTGAGACTTTTGATTTGTATATTCTGGGATCTCAACTCTTCAATTTACTGGCATCACTTGGGTCAATAGATTCCCAGAAACGGGATTACCGATATGACTACATTAATGTACGCCTCGGAAGAAGCTTTAGGGTGATTACTTTACAATACATCCTAATTCATTCACAAAGATTACGAATAAGACATTGATCATGTTTTCATTAGTTTATCGTCAGACTTGGCTTCTATCTTGATTGCCTTTTCTTTGAAAACATGCGTGGATTTGACAACGTAAGCACCACGTCTGGATGCTTTGAAAACAAAGCAATATGGCTTTGAGTATGCATTCTGATTGAGGATGTTTTTGACATTTTCCTGCTCATTTGATTTAGCCTGAAAATGTCTATTGGTGACACTGATGCTAGGACCGATGGTCCATTGACATTTTTATTAGGAAGAGCACCTGGATTGTTTTCTCCTGCAACCCACAACAAATATGAAGGTCTGCAGTTTTTTTGTATAACTTCTTCAATCATTCTTATAAATTTCTGACATTGAGCCTGTTCTAGTTGACGGATCTTTGGCAACGGATGACGCGTATTTTGCGGGTGGCCAAACAAATCAATTCAATGGATCTAGATGGGCAACCTGGTATCAGCTCGCAGGTTAGCGTTGTTCCATATCAAAAATTTAATCTCCAGGATTTGTAACCTAATCTGTTCACCTTTACAGAGACCCAATATAACGGGACCATGCCCGTTGCGTGGAATGGAGATGTTCGATTCATGCAGGTGCATTATCATCTCTGACTGGCTGAAGATGATGGTGCCAAAGGACTAACTTCTTGTTTTTCAATTCGGGATTTCAAAGTACAATATGTGCCGCAATTCAAATCCGCAATGTCATTGGGTAAGCACAAAATTTTGAGATGTCTTCAAAGTATTGACCAATCAACCTCATTTGAACGGATTTGTAGGCTGTGGTAGACCAGTAAGGCATCTCCCAAGGTTCAAGTTTCCCTCGCAAAAAACTTACTTGATTTAATTGACTCAGGATTGCATTCTATATCGCCCAAACCTTGGTTCCAACTCTCATTCCATCAGCTGGACCGGACGGATTGCCCGGACCAGCATTGTCTGATTCTATCAATCAATTCATGGGAATAGTCAAGCATTCTGATGGGACGTTTACTCGTACGAACGAACGCCTACCTCCCGGTCCAGAGGGCGTTTGGTATCGCCAAACAATACCCCTCACAGTAGGTTTCAAACCTATGAGCAACGGCATAGATAAATGATTGAATTTGTCCTATTTTTCAGGCGGCGGAGCTTGCTGGTACTGGTGCTCTCTCTTTGAGCTCTCGTGAGTTTTAAGTTCAACTTTTGTTTCCCTCGTATATCAAACTCTTTTGCTAATCTTGACTTGATCTGATTATCTTCAGAGTAAGCTATTTTCTTTTCGCATATATTGAGATTCATTCTCACATTTCTCTCGATACCCGCACGCTCTTCTCCGCTACATTCAAATATCCTCGTTTCGACAATCAGTTTAGTAAGTCTTTCCGTTTCCTTCCTGACTCGTTTTGACTCCCATTATATTGATCCACCATATCTTCTCATTAGCCCGAATTTGGTTTTAATAACGGAACACTCGGAAATTGGAATGCTGACCCAACTCAACTACCAAACGTCATCGCCGGTCCGAGCCTCCTCTGCTTGTTATTGAAGTCGGTTAGTACGATCTGACCTGTCGAATTTTGCTTTTAGTATATATATGGGGCGGTCCCGATCCTCAATTTTCTTTCCTTCACCTCTTATGCTAGGCTCTCGATACCAGTGGAACCAGGTTTCAAGGAGCTGCTCAAACGTCACTCAACACCTTGCTCAATTTTACTCTTGCGCCACTCCAGAGTCAATTATCCTGTAGTTGATTGTTTGACTCCAGTTTTTATTTGATCTTTATCTCATTTCTCTTTCACTTAGGTGTGTATCAATAGCTTATCTGATGGTCACGATTTTAACTAGATTTTTTCTCCGGATTCATGAAAATATCTTTGTATATAAGTTGTGGATGGTCTTCGAGTAAAATTTCAGTATCTACCTTTCTCTTATTCAACTTTTTTGAATTCTCAACAGACCATTTGAAAATCCTGAGATAAATAGGAACTAGTCAGAAGCAGCCAATCAATGTACCCAACTAGGAATAAGTGTAGAGTGTTTGATAGCCTTAGGGATAGATGAACACTTCGAATCATGCAATAAAAAAAGTACTGGACTCAGGAAGCTGACTAGAATATACATTAGGTTTTGTACGATGGTCTTCTGGCGCCATATCATCAGAATGATAGTTCATTCTTTTTTGATAAGTTGGTAAATTAAACAATGCGTATGGATCTGGAAATATGGGGGCATAAGGCGTAAATAGTTTGACCCTACGCATATTATGTACTGACGCCTTGAATCATATCGAGAAGTAGCTGCCGCTAGTTCTTTTTGCCATGGTATATGCAATAGATTGGCTCATCTTTTGTGCCCTGGTCTTCTGTTAGAGTACTCGTCAAGTATATCTTATCGAATCGATTTCTTAGTACTAGCCCGAGCTCGGAATTCCCGTTGATTCGATATATAATTTTTGATACTTACATATTATTTAAAACTCAGTTTGATCACATTAGAATATCGGACTGTTATCAATTGAAATTTCAATGACTTGATCTCAGGATTCTCTACATAGTCCCCCGATCCATGAGATCTTGAACAATATAAAAGTTTCAATTGTGAAAATCTGTTTGTAAAGATGATTCATCACTGTCAGACCGTACCACGTTTTAAAAAGTGACACAACCATACTCCGTTTGTAGACGCATTGATTGATCCTGTGATTATGATCTTGTGACTTGATCAAACTCTTGAAAATGTACATCTCATAATTGCTTGTGATAAGAGCGTGCGCTGACCAATGCCACTGGTCAATCACGTTGTCCAATGCACCCAACCCTAAGTCTGCCTCCACTCCATGCTAATCACCAAGACATATTTTGGACAGGTGAAGACAAAGTTTTGCTTAGTATTGAAAGGCAATGCGATCCTGGAAGCACAATGTTATCAAAGTCAAAACTCTGGATCGATCACTAAGGCCAACATGAGCATTTAAAAGACGACTTCTACATATCCTTCGATAACCGCATTCAAAAAAGAAGTCGAATTCTTAGCAGATTTATACCTTTATAGCATTACCATTTTTTGCTCTTGTCTATTTCTCGTAAATTTATATCGAATACTAAAAAATGAGGAATGAATTCTCAAGATCGATTGTAATACTTATCAGCGCTTTCGCTACACACATATTTGCTTTTCCGCAATTTGCTAGTCAAGTTAGTCATGTTTAGTCAGCGCGTTGATTGGTTGTTAGAGTATTGACCTAGATTGAATCATTTACAATTTAGATTCGCGCACGCTCTGCTGTTCAGTTTCCGAGTGCTTCACACTTTGAAGCTCGAGGTGCGAAAAAAAATATTTACAAGGATATAGATTTTAGCTAATATGTATCTTCTTAGCCACAAACGGCTTGCTTGAAGAGGTCACGTCGATTGTCGATGCTATTCCCAGTAAGAAGATAATCTTTTATCATATCGATTTTGTTTGTTTGTTTCTGAATCATATCGCTCTCATCTTTCAAATAGCTAGCTTCAACTTGGAACCTCTTATCAGCGTAGGAAGAAAAATTATCCCTGACGAGGAACATCCGTTCATAGTAAGTCTGTCGGCTTTCGTATATCCGCTCAGAATGTTACTTATCTTGTGTGTCTTTGATTAAAATTAGCCACCAGGGCCTACTGACGTTCGAGGTAAGCTTACCACTATTAGGCTTTAAGCTTGCCTCACTCTGATCGCGCTGTGTTTTATGTCTTTTAATATCTCGCAGGCGGATGTCCCGGGCTGAACTTGTTAGCCAATTATGGATATGTGAGTTATGTGATCTCTTTACTCTGGAAAGCACCGGCTAAGATGAAATACGTTAATCAATAGATTCCTAGGAATGGAATTACCGATATGACCACCTTGTTGTATGCTTCACAAGAAGGTTTAGGGTAACTATTTTATATGATCCTTATCTCCTGAATGAGATATTGATTATGTTTTCATTAGATTGTCAGCAGACTTATCTTTAGTTTTGATAGCTCTCGCTTTGAAGACAAGCGTAGACTTGACAACGTGAGTATCAGATTATTGAGAAATAGGCTTCAATGATGCATTCTAAGCAAGGATGTTTTCTTCGTTCAGCCTGAAGATGTCTATCGGTGACACGGATGCTAGGACCGATGGTCCATTGACCTTTTTGTTAGGAAGAGCACCTGGATTATTCTCCTCCGTGACTCACAACAAATACGAAGGTCTGTGCATTGCTCGTAATCCTTTTTCGTTCACTTGTGTATAATTCTGACCTTGAATCTGGTATAGTTGACGGATCCTTAGCAACAGATGACGCTTTCTTTGCGGGAGGCCGAACCAATCAATTCAATGGCTCTAGATGGGCAAGCTGGTATCAACTCGCAGGTTAGAGTTATTCTGTGTTGAAGTTCGAGTCTTGAGATCATTCTTGACTCTGATCTCATCATCTTTACAGAGACCAAATACAAAGGTACCATGCCCATTGCTTGGAACGCAGATGTTAGGTTCATGCAGGTGCATTCTGATTTCTCATCTCTGACTCGCCAAAGATCATGGTGCCCTAGGAATTATAATTGATTATCTATTTTCTTATGTGGGATTCCAAAGTACAATTTATGCCGCAATACAAATCCTCAATGTCATTGGGTAAGTATCATATCTGGAAATGTGTTTGGACTATTGACAGGCTAACTCCTTTTTGATGTCTTCATAGGCTGTAGTAGACCAGTAAGAAATCTGTTGTTTGTCAAGTTTTTCTTACAAAAATACTTACCTGATTCGACACTATCAGACTTGTGTTCTATCTAGGCCAAGCCTTCGTACCGACTATCATGCCATCAGCTGAAGCAAATGGATTACCCGGACCAGCATTGGTGGATTCCGTTAACGAGTTCATGGGAATAGTCAAACAGTCCAATGGAACCTTCGTTCGTGGGCATTCACGTCTCCCTCCCGGTCCAGAGGGCGTTTGGTATAGACGAACAGTACCCCTCACAGTAGGTTTCAACCTATAAAAAATTATGGCATAAATGCATGATTGAAATCGTCATATTTTCTAGACTCTCGAGCTTGCTGCTCTTGGTGGTTCTACTTACGGCTCTCGTAAGTTTCCAGTCCAATCTTTTTCTCTTGAATTTAAACTCTTTTGATCATCTTGACTGACTTCAATTCTCTTCAGAGTAAGCAGTTCTCCTTTCACATCACTATTAATCCTTCCACTGCCCTCGATGCTCGAGTGGTCTTTTCTTCTACGCACTTATACCTTTTTACGCTTGCGAATCTGAACCTCATCGTTTTGATCAATAGTCCAGTACGTCTCCTAATCTTTCCTGGTTGGTTCTGCCTTTCATGACATAAATCTTACCAAATGATCCAATAGGTTGTATTCGGTTCCAATGATGGAACACTCGGAAAGTGGAATGCTGCCCCCACTCAACTTCCCAACGTGATTGCTGGTCCTACTGTCGTTTGTATGTTATTGGACAGGGTTAGTACGATTTCACGTGATGATTTACGTATTTAGTTCGTATAATCCTTCTCATCCCTGATTTTCTACTCTTTTACTTTCATTCTATAGATTCTCGATCCCAGTGGAACTAGATTCGAGGGAGTTGCTCTAACTTCTCTTACCACCTTGCTAAACTTTGTTCTCGCCCCTGTCAAGAGTCAAATATCCTGCAGTTGATTGTTTAACCCTGTTTATGATTCAATTTATCTCTCTCATGTCTCTTTTACTCGAACTCTAGGTTGTTTTCTTTGAATGCCTGAAGACGTCTTTGTATATCAGCTGAAAGAAGATCTCCTTCAAGTATAGCTATATTTCCTACCTTTCTGTTATTCAATGTAGCTCTTTCAGACTCTCGAGAGATTATCTGAAAGCAATGAAATGAAGTACTACTGGATCGGCATGAAATAATCAGCGGCATTGATTCAATGTACTCGACTCAAGAGGCTTACTTGATCGTACCAATTTGAATGATTCCCTTCTCTGACTGATGTCATACAAATAGAAAGATGATCACTATTACGTCGCCTTACTTTCTAGTTTATAATAAGTTGACAAGTTACATGATGGGTATGAATCTAAAAACACGAGGCTCAAGGCCCAAATATCTTCATGTGCCAGGTTTCAACGAAGTCTTGACTCGCACCCAGTAGCAGGCCATCTTCTTCTACTGTATAATGTGTCGTGAGCGAGAGGAAGGGACTTTGAGGCGGATGCCGGGGTAGATGGAAGTAAAAGAAAACTGAGAATTTTGACGAGGTTGCACTGGTTGAAGACCGCTTTTGGTGTGTGATGTTGTTGTTGTAAAGATTTCCGTTCAAGTTGGAAATCATCTCCTTTGAACTCTGGTAATGGATTAAGCTCAGTATGGGGGATAGATTGTGTTGTTTAGGTTCCTATCAAATGAAATATGATACACTATCTCAAAATTGATTCACATGATTAGTTTGTTGGACGATGTCCTGTTTGTGTATGATTATAAATTGCAGTCGATATTGGTAGTCCGTGCTAGACTACCTTACAAAATCACATCGAGTTGGAAATATATAGATCATCCCAGGGAGTTGATGTAGATAAAAGGGACACTTCCAAGCTTTCAAAGTCTTCTCCATGAGCAAATTCGCAAACATGAAGATTCTTTTCAATGAGGACGTTTTATAAGATGATGAGAGAATGTTGATAGAAGACATTTAATTCCCTAAATATACAAGATAAGAATAAACCAAGATGAATACTAACTAGTTGTGATACGAAACGAAACAAAACAAAAAACAAAAACTTCTTTAAACTTCAGTAATCAAAACCAAAGGATGAGAAAAATAAATTAAACTTTGTTGAAAACATTCAATGAAAGAAGTGAATTGAAAGCTCTCCAAGAAAAACACGTTACACCTCTTCGACAAAGTTGATTCACTGGCACCAATTGATCTCCACTTCGATTAATCCATCTTGTTATCTGTCCTCGAGGTAGACAGATAAGATCCGAATGATCAAATTGATCATTTTCGACGGACAATCCTCAATGGCTTCGTGGGTTGCAACAATCTCGGGTCCGGGTCCGCATTGATGGCCGCTGGTCTACCTCTTGAAAACAGTTTTCCGATAGGACCAGCTCCTGAATCCGTATGACCGTCGGTACTTCTTGTAGGTCCCCTAGACATCTCTGCTATTGGAGCGAGTATGAGAGATTGTAAGATTCCTAAAGACAAGGCTCGAGATGTTGGAATAGGACCCTTTCGACGTAAGAAGTGGCGAGGAGGTGATGAATTCACTTTGATAGGTGAATAGTGTGGATCTTCAAGAGTGACCCAAACCTCGGTTGATACCATTTGAAGAGCCTTTGAACTCGAAGACTTGGTTGAGCTTGTTGGTGTGATCAATTTCTCTACTTCCGGAACTTCTTGAGGGACATATTTATTGGATTCCGGAGTCGTGATGATCTTTTTGCACTTCGAAGTCTCAGCGGGTGGGTGATCTACTAGCTCAGGAGTGCATGGGCCCAAGTTGTGATAACGGAGTACGTCGCTGATCAAGTCGTCGACGTCTAAAGATTCCGTCTGACATGATGCTTCAGGCAATGTAAGATCCGAAGCAGAAGTATATTCCTTGCGCGTAGCGGGACCAAAGATGATGGGGGAATCAAGCAGTCCCTCGCGCTCTAGCCTTTTATTGAGTGCCGGCAAGTCGGCAATTTTGGCGACTTCATGAACCGATTGAGATGCCTTGTTATCGATCACGCTACCGGCCTGTGGATTCAAAGACAAAGCGGATATAGTTAGTCAACATGCACGAAGTAGATAATCACGTATATATTGGACGTCTCAAGCCTGACCTCGTAACAGCCACCTGAGCCACTGATTACACCATCAAACAGTGTACTCGCCGCAATTCGGTGGGATATGCTTGCAGGAAGAGTCAGCACTGGGAGTGGCATTGGAGGTGGCATTGGAGGTAGTATAAAAGACCGGGAATGCTAAGGATAGAATCATAGGATTATTTTGTGTTTGATTAGCAAACAGCGTTGCGATGATATGGGAACAAGGGTAGACCAAAGTGAAAAGAAGGCAATAGACTCACTTCAGCTTTATACGAGGACGACAAACTTATACTCGACTTTGACGGCCTAAGCTTATGGATCGCAGAGCGCACTCGAGTATGCACCTTGGTCTTGGAATCAGTGAAAACCATGGTGCTAGATGAAGCTTGAGATATTGAGGTTGTCGATGGGAGATGAGAGAGAGAAGTTGAAAGTTGGTAGTTTTTGGAAACGGAGAAAGCTAAGAAGTAGTTTAGAGGAGAAGAGAGAAAAAGTAGCGATTTAAGAAAAAAACGATGCAAGAATAAAACTCTCTGGAAGATAGTGACGCAGGAAGTTATAAAATGGTATCAATGATATTGTTTTGGTTATCGTAAAAAGATGATAATATTAGTTTGGGAATAAGAGTCTTGGGATATGAGAGATGGGACTTTGAAGGTCGTCTTTATATGCGATTTCAATCGTAGTGCCTGGAAAAGCTAACGAGATGATGTGGGATCTATCATGCAGACCTACTCCTCATCAGGTCGGAGGAATGTTGACTTTTTCCCGGTCATCGTATCAATTTTCAACCATCAAATACCTGCGATTCGCGGTCTTGTCACAGATAGTGGACCTCTCTTTGAATAGATTATCTAACAGGAATTTGACCTGAATAGCACTTTGACAAAGCGGGATCAGTTGCTCCATTTATTTCTCATGGCCATCGATCGGCCCAAGGATTTTGGCGATTTGAAGTGCCAACGGGTGCCTAGGAAGCGCCTAGGAAGAGTGAAATCAGTTCTTCTCTAATGGCCGCTATCAGGATTTTTCAGAAGAGGTACTGAGAACTAATCATGCATGTTGCAAGTGATAGAGCTTCCGCCCGGCGGCGTACCTGAAGAGTTAGGGTCGCATCATATGTCAGTGAGGTTACTTGAAGCAGACATCTATTACAAGAAACCAGATTAATGCTGTGAGTTTTTGAACCGCTAAAGCTCATTATCATGCCCTGCAAAACGGCTCACGATCCGGAGTGACCTTTCTGACGATTGAGTGGAATGTTTCGTGCCATGAAGTCAAAATCTATCCTCTCCCTATCGAAGCAAATTATAAGCTATTTTTGGATGTAAGAGCTGAGGTCTTCAATGCTTCAGACAGCTGATATAGGCTGCTAAACTTCAGGTCAACTCTCATTCCCGACCATCACACAGGATTTTCTGACTTCAGATTGTCAATCGCCCTTGACTCCTCATACCTTGTATGCAGAACGTCAACATTCACATCACATCCTTGCGGCCAAGTTCATAGGCATACATCGCAGGTGGCATCTATCTGTGATGAAGTCCAATCATGAGCAAACCATTTCGATATTGCTTTTTTGAATTTGAGGTTTGTAGCCAGATTGTAAGTAGCACCTGGAATATCAGAGTCAGATTGTCATAGATTGTAGAAGAAGCCTATCAGGGCTATCTAGCTACTGGAGCTGAATGCAGGCTTGGCTAATTAACACACTCGGCCGAAGGTGATGATACCCTTCAAAGTTGCCTTCCTCGAGCACTCTATAACTCTTAGAGGACATTGTATGTAGCAAAGCGTTCTGCCTATCAGCAACTCCACTGACTCTGGCAAGCTGATCTCGCGATCTCTACTAAAGCGCATATATTGTGAATTCTTGCGATGAGAACGTAAAAAAGTTGTACGGTACATCAAACTCGTGGGAGGACTGATATAAGGCCATCAAATTGTGGTATTGATCCATGTTTGGTACCGTCATTACAACCATCTGATTTGGATTATCAAAGCCATTCGAGAGCACATTGCACGCATCACTGTTGAATAGTTATGAGCAGCAGGGAGATGGCTAGTAGGAGAATATCTATAGTGAATGTAGACGTCTCAAACATAAACGCGACAACTATCCTCGATCGATGGACCAGAGCTGTGACCCGTTCAGTTTTGTGCTGGCTCTGGCACAATCGAACCGAGAGTTTTCATTGGGATTAGAAAGACTTGGTGCGGAATAAGAGTACCAAACAAACTAGGCGGTTATGCATTATCCGGTGACTGGTGGTCCTTGGAGGTGAAGTTATGTTTCCTCGACTTTTTCGCGAGGAGATTGCTTTCTCAAGTGGTTCATCAGTTGTCGGAAACTACAGAAAAAGAAACCAACAAACCAAAAGGGGGGAAATTGAAGAAATGGTAAATAAGCTTGTTGGAATGATAAGTTATATTAAAAATGGAATCGATTGTAGACAAAAGTTTGGAAAAGACTGACTAGACATCATCAAATCCGTCTTTTGAAAATACACTTTGAGGATTATGCCATGGTGCCCTTTGCTGAATTACTTTAGATTGGAATTTACGTCGATCGATTGGCCAAGGATTAGGATCATCCTTTGGAGATAATAATTTAGTAGATTCGGTGTATGGACGAAGCTAAAGGTTTTTTTGTAAAAAAAAATGATCAAATTCATATTCAACTTTGAAATTCAGTAAGTGTTGAATGAAAAAAAAGAAATGATAAGAAAGGTGATCGTACATCGGAACGAGTTAAGATTTGTTTAAAATCTAATACGGTCTCCGGAACGACAAAGGATCTCATTTTATCTGGATCAAGACGATATGTCTTTGCATATTTTCGACCAATTCCATGTGCACCTTGTGATTTCGGACCTAGAGCAGGATGACTACCAGTTCCTGATGAGCATATGAAGCATACAAAAAAGAGTCAGTTGAGTTCTGAAAAAACTTGGTTCAAACTTGTAGGAGGTAAAGTAGACCTTTGTAAAAACCTACGCCAGCTTGTTTTGATGTCAAGGGCGTTCGACGAGCACCATGAAGTATGCAAGAGGCTTTGAAGGACATGATAAAGTAGAGATTGAGAATGAGATTGGTTACAATTGAACATAAACCATGAAGTATGTACTTGACCCTAATTTCTGAGACAATTCAGTACAACCATACTCAGCATCACGATATAAGGATATCATCACTCTCAAATCACCAAGTTCACTTTGCTCTTGGTTCACAACAAACACATCAAGATTTGTCAAAGTCTCTGTGAGAGATGAGAGAAAGTTTTGCTGTGATTGAACGAAGGTGTTGGTAAATATTTTTTCTATGTACATATGCAATCCTACTTTCAAGTCTATCAAGAAGCCACTAATACTATGTGTCTCAGCTCATCAGAAGATATAGCCCTATGTTAGATTGTGGATGTTTCAATGGGATGCAATTATATCAGCAGAGCATTTTCTATAGAAAAAATTGTGTCTAAAATTGATGAAGAGGTGATGTGAAAAGAATAAACCCAACAAAATAAAAACTATGACACTCAAATGTGATATCAAATGAAATATTGAAGAATCAATAAATCACTAAACCTCAATGATTGATGTGATCTTTTTGAAAGTGAAAGATTATAACTAAGTGTCATTAAAGCAAACCACTTGATGTACATATCTAATTTTGATTAAAATCAAAATTCAAAACATAACTAAAAGTAAGAAGATTGAAAAAGAAAAGAAGTGGTGAAAAAATTTGATCAGTTGTGAAATGAGTTTTGACTGATAGAAGACTCTCTTTCTGGTTGGTTCTTTTTAGTGCTACTCAATATTTGCGTTCTAAAGAATAAGAACCTAAGAAAACATGCAACAAATAATAGAACCCCTGTTGGGCAGGCCTGAGGTCATCCAAATTGAAACTCAATCTAAATAAATTTCAAAAAAAAACTCTACTTTGTAAAAAAACTGAAAAACACTATAATGAGAAAGAACACAAAATTTTTAACTCTCTCTTTTTTTTTGAAAAAAATTGATAGTTTTAATTTTCCACTTTTTATTATACCCAAATCCTTCTACCTTTGTAACATTTGATTTTTCTTTTTTTCTTCTTTTCTTTTTTCTTTTGGTTGGTGTGGTTTAGTTGGGAAGAAAAAAAAAGAAGATTTAAATTGACATACAAGAGAGAGATAAAAGAATTCTAGGATTAAGAATATAAAATTTCTAAAAAATTTGATTCAAATCAAGATCTCCAGACTTTGTGATTTAATCAAGAGACATAAAAAAAATTATGGAATCAGTCAATCAATTTTTGATTTTCTGATCACTAGACAATTATGGTATATGTACAAATCTCTTATCTCTGAAATATCAGATAGGTTGACACTAGAGTATGTGTTTCACAGAACAACAGAAAGTCAGATTTTGGCAGGATCTGTTGTTCTGTTGTTCTGTTGTTCTGAATACTTTCTAATAACTATGCCCCTTTTACACTTGTGAGAGCATCTCCACCAGGTCTTGTAAAATCAGACCCCTTTGGTTGACTGTAATGTGACCAAATGACAGGTCATTGGAGCTTTGTGAAGTTTCCCATAAATTTGTAAAAAGTTGTGAAACTCAGTTGCTTCTAAAATGAAGATAGTTGTATCAATAGATAGCCCAATTTGTAGGCCATGTGTGGATACAATAGGTCATAGATCAATCATCATTTCACAAATCGAATTTGAAGAATTCAATTGACTTTTGAAGGATTCAATTAAAACCAATTGAATTTGAATCTCATTCAATCTTGTTTGTTTTCAATCAATTTCTTCAAAAACAGACTTTTCATTTCTTTTTTCCTACTACCACCAACCTCCTTGCCTTCAACCTGTTTGTCTGCTACAATGCAAGCGCACCAATACCAATCCAATAGACTTAAACAACCTGATTGGCTTATGTAATCAAACATCTATTTGTATGCAAATGATTGCCAATGCAGGTCAAGCTACAGCCAATGTAGCTCAACCCTTCATCTTGTCTGAGATGAATAATACCCACAAAGGCAGAGGTTCCAAACCCAGCAAAAGCCTGCAACACAGAACAAGACCACAAAGCTAGACACACCAAGTTGATCAGTGATTACTTCTGGCCCAATCCTAGTTACACAGATGACATGTTTTGTCAAAGGTTTAGGATGGGATCAAACTTATGGCTTTGAGAGTGGTAGATGGAGTTACAACCAGAGATGATTACTTTCCTCAGAAGCCAGATGATATGGGTAGCTTAGGACTTTCAGCTATGTAAAAATGTATGGATGATATAAGAATGATTGTCTATGGAGGACCTGAGGATCAGCTTGATGAAAACCTTTGCATTGTTGAATCAACAACTTTGAAGTGTTTGAGACATTCTGACACACTTTGGTGATGAGTACCTTTGAGAGCCAAACAATGCAGACAAAGCAAGATGACTTACCATCAACAAATCACATGGGTTTCTGGTCATGTTAGGATCTCTTGATTGTATGCACTAGCACTGGAAAAATTGCCCAAAAGCTCATAATGGCCAATTTGAGGGCAAAGAAGATGGTCCAACAATTATTTTAGAAGCTGTCCCTTCACATCATTGCTGGATATGACATTCTTTCTTTTGGCCTTCCTGGTTCATTCAACAATCTCAATGTGCTTAATCACTCTCTACTTTTTCATTACCTTGCAGAGGGCAAAGTGTTGGCTTATGACTTTGAAATCAATGGAAACCAGTCCAACAAAAGTCCATGTATGACCTACAGCAGATGGAATCTACTCAAATTTGGCCTACAATTCTACAAACGATTTCTAAACCTCAAGATCAAAAAAAAACAAAAAAGGTTTCTGACTGTTTCATTATTCCCTTTTTCTCACATTAATTTAATGACTGACAAAAAAAATTTTTCTTGTCAGCATTTTGAAAAGATTCAAGAATCAATACAAATGGATATAGAATGTGTCCTTGTGATCTTCTTTCTTCCTTCCTTTTTCATTCCTCATCTTTCTTCATCTTCTTTTTGTTTTTTGCCTCATCTCCCTCAAATCTCAAATCACACTTCACAACTTTGAAACCAGTATGGTTTAAACAAGTTCATGTCAAATCCTCAAGCACTCTGTTCATGTGGAAATCAAGACCTGATGATGACAATGAAGAGTCTATGAATTGATTTCATAAAAAGATTTCAATTCAATTGAACAAGACTCACTCAAGTCTTTAAACCTCTTCTATAAATCATTCAAAAGAATTTCTTTGGATTCAAGAAAATTCAATCAATTCACTTTTTCCTTAAACAAAACCCCTGAGAAAGTAAGATGATTAAACTGAACCATCTATAACTCAACTCAATCAATCATCTAAAATCCTAACCAATCTCAATTCTCACCTTTAGTTTTGTGTTTTTCATATTTAAATATAAGATTTAAATCAACAAGTGATTTTGGTGTGGAAAAAAAAACCAATTGTCCAAATAAGAAAGAAAGAAAAAACATCAACTTGTGATATATATCTATAAAAATAAAAAGTTTAAATCACAACAAGATTTTTTTTATGAAAAAAAGACTCATGAAGAAATCAATCAAAATAATAAAAAAAACTATAAGGAGAGAGAGAGAGAGAGAGAGTATAAAACCAAAGAAAAGGATTGTAGGTTTAAATTAAAGAGACTCTACTAGGAGGAGTGAAGTGTAATGAAAAGAAAAACTAATTGTATGATGCAGAGAAAAGGTTTAATGAGGCTCTATCAAATATAATCAGCACAACCAAAAGAGAAATCTACTCGACTAAAAAAGATTTAAAAGGAAGCCAAACACTTGATGATCAAGAAGATCAAGAAGAGAATGATGAGTTAATGATGAGTGGAACCAGAGAATCGTTTGGATTGTCTAACGAGTGAGTTGACGAGTGGAGGAGAAGCTGAGTTCAAGTGTCGAGAGAGATGTGAAGATTTGGATAGGTTAAACGAACTTGATCGAAAGAGTGAAGTGGAGTTTGATGAGGTTGAGAGAGGGAGTGCGAATAGATCTGAAGTAGGTGAAGGCCAACTTAGGAAAGGAGTGGATGGATTGATGATGGGAATGGTCGAGATAGTGACTGATCTTGATTTAGTCGGAAGAGAAGAAGTCAAAGTCACTTCAGACTTCATCCTCTCAAGCTCCAATTCACGTCTTCTTCTACGTTCACGTTCTCTACCACCCTTCATAGCACTCTGACCGACAAATTCACTCTCCTCTCCTCTTCTTCTTTTACCCCAAACTAATCGATATTGCATCGGTTGATCACCCGATTCGCATTCTGAATCACTACTACTGCAAGAATTTCCAAGATTTAAAGCTTTAGATTGATTACCGAGATGAGACATTCGAAAGTGACGACGAGTTTTGAGAGGTAGAAAGGGTTGATCGGATGAGTTTCTGATATAATCGACCGGAAAGGATCTTTTATTACGAGACGATTGACGATTAGAAGTAGGAGTGGGAGTGAATAATTTAGCAAGTGATAAGAATGGGATAAAAAGGAAAACTATAGAAAGAAACGGAAGAAAGAAAGGATATGATAAGTGAAGAGATTCGAAGGATAAGGTTTGTTTGAGAGGATAGAGAGAGAGGAGCTTACCGAGTAAAAGAGAAATGAATTTTAAAAAGTTGAACGGTTCGAAATGAATTTCGATGGGTAAGATTGAATTTGAATTTGAATGGACTGATGATGATGATGATAAGAAGACTGATTGAGTTAGATTGATTAAGTCTGACATTTCTTGATAAGATGATTGCTTGAAACGAGTTTAGAATTCAGTATCTAGAATCGAATTTGAAACGATGGGTGAAGAAGTTAAACTGTTTATGATAGTTCTTAAATGAAGTTTGATTTGTTGATTGAACTTGATCAGTTAATGAGATTGATTTGATTTGATTTGATTTGATCCGATCGAAGAAGTGTAGCTGTGTTCAGTTCAATGTTCATCATCCACTCAATTTAAATTTCCAATTGTTTAATTTTCTTTAATTTTTTAATTTTCTTTAATTTTTTAATTTTTTAATTTTTTAATTTTTAATTGGGGTAAATTCAAATTAAACAGTATCTTCTACATTCAATCAATCAGTCATAAACGGTACCGAAGCTTCAATTCCCCAATCCTCGCAAACTTCACTCATCGGTTTTACTCGAAACTTCCAACCAATCTCAAAATCAAAATTCACTTCAACTCAACTCATATCAAATCAGATTCATCATTCATCATCAAAAAACAACCACTCATCCAACAACAACCCATCAGACAACAACTCAGGCTCCATGAAGTTTGAGTTTGGGTTAGAGCTTGAGATTCAAGATTGATTGATGGACTAGGTGTAGGTTCAAAAATTGACAGAATTCTTGACAGGTTTTCATCAAATGTACAAGTGTGGTGCAGAGTCTTTTCTATAAATCATATACAGAAATGGGTGGTGTACTTTGGAATGATAGTGGATATTCACATTTCTGCACTCATTTGACTGCAACAATCTGGATGCCCTTAACAAAGTCTCTTGTGTGACGTCCCTCAGAGCCTGCGGAGAGGGACTTACAACTGATTGTTGTTTTTCAGGAGGAGAACACCAATGCTTAAGTCCTCTTAACTGGTCTTTTGTGTTTACCTGCTTTCCTCAACAATCAACTTGTCTTGACCCTGCAGAACAAGTTGTTTTAATTAACTATCTACATGTCTTTGTAGCTTTTTATCATGGTGTCTTGGAGGAATGAGGCCAATGAATCGGTCGAAAATGTATTACAACACATGGCTAGATGGTGGACTTTTTGGATGGCTTTGGACCCCAAGTTTTGACCTCCCAAGAAAACTCTGAAGATTATTCGACACACCTTGGCAACTAGCTTAGGTAGATGGTTGCAGAGCACAGTTTAAATTAAAAAAAAATTGTGAAAATTGTGTGCTGTAGGGCTTCTTTTGGGTAGTTGTCTGCTTTATTAAACTGAAAATACACTGTTTTTTTAGGTAGGGACTAGAAGTGCAGTATCATTTGTCCTACACAAAGTTCTTCTGGAACTTTTCCACAAAGGTTCCAGAACAGTTTTCCACAGAGCCAGAAGAGAAAATTTTGGCTGTGTTCTGGCTCTGTGGGCTTGTGGAAAAAAAATGATTTGAATGCCCTTTACCCCTAGGGGGTCCAGAAATACCACCCTGCACAGCATCTTGTCCTTCCCCCTCATCCACTACTCAGTTTCTTCACCTCACTCCCAGCTTTCACCTCCATTGTCATACACCACACACCACACTATGGCCCGAAAAGGACACCGCAAATGACTCAAACACTACATACATCAGGCAATCAATGAAATGAAAAAATATCACATATTCAAGTAGCAACTCTAGCCTTCAAGAAGAATATGGATGCAGAGAGTCTTTTTTTAATTTGATGTCTTCAAGCCATCATCATCAACCAAAATTCAAATACCAACCAACAAGCAGTGGGTGACGAGGAAGATCACTTGGATAATTTTGAGGGAAGGAGACCACTATTGGTCATCTTGCTTGGGGTCTTAGAGTTTCATTTGGCAATGGCTCAATCCCTCAAACTTTTTCTACTTGGTCACCGTCTTGAAAAACTGGTCAAAAGCGAGTTAGGTCGACTTGAAGAAGCCCTCAAGATCTTACAGTCCACTCGGTATGTGCATGACCAATCTTCACATCATCGTAAATGTCTCCGGAATTTGGCTTCTCCCCAAAGGCTTGTTGAAGGTGGCGATCCTTTCCTAGCAATTGTGAGTCTTTCAAAATTGTACTTCAAAAAAAACTCACAGTCTGAAATGAACTAATGATTTCTATCTTTCTTATGTTTTTCTGTATGATTTCTATCTCTCTTCCGTTTTTCATATAGGCTCGAATGACTCAAGACCAATTTTGGAACTTAGTGAAACAAATTCAGGACAGTCATGTGTTTCAGAACAGGTCCAATAACAAACAAGTTCCTGTAGCGTGGCAGATTTTGGTGGCCCTAGCGAATCTGGGATCCTCAGGAAACGGGGGGGATATCTTGCATCTTGCGTACATGTTCCATATATCAGGTGAGTCTCTTTCCTGTTCTTATCAATGATGTTCAAATAAATAATTTAGATCATGTCTCTGTAGAAGGAAGTGTCCATAATTGGACCAACCACTGTATGTATGCCATTCTTCCAATTGAAAACAAGTGGGTAAACTGGCCAGATGTTGACAAACGCCAAGATCTGAAGAGCAAGATTCAGGAACGTCATTTTCATGACTGTATTGTATTCATGGACGGCACTCTGGTTCCACTGGCTTTTGCACCACCACAAAATCCAGAGGATTACTGGACAAGAAAGCAGTTCTATGCTTTTAATGTCATGTTGATATGCAATGTCAATAAGATTATCAGGTATTACGACCTTGGACGGTGTGGATCGGCTCACGATCAACGGGTGTATATGTCGTCCGAGGTAAATATCATCTCCATATCATCTGTCTTGGAATGTGATCCCTATGCTGACAAGTCTTTGCTAGATTTATCGTCAACCAAATGATTTCATCTCTGAGGATGAATACCTTTTGGCTGATTCTGGGTACACAACATCACGTAGTGTCATCACACCTTTTAAAAGGGCACCCGGTCATTGGCTTCAAAACCATCAAGAGGCCTTCAATCCGGACTTAAGCAAAATACAAGTGATAATTGAGCAGAGTATTGGGATGCTCAAGGGTCGGTTTCAGTCGCTCAAGGAGCTACAAATTTTGATAACAGGTCGTCGTAGTGCCCAGCGAGCAAACATTTGGATTTGAGTGTGTATAATATTGCACAATTATACAACAAGCAACAATATCGACTGGCATGACAAGTTTGGGACTGTCGAAGAAGGCCTACTGGACACAGCAAGACAAAGGCAAGCACCTTCAAACACACCCAACCTTGAAGATGAGGTGCATCCTCAAACTGTTTGAGATGTCACTCAAAGGAGAGCTTTATTTGACCTTTTTGTAGCCAATAGGGGTGGTTGAGGGGTTTTTTGGGTATATTTTGAGTATGGCATGTACTCTGTCTCCAATTCTAAAATTTGTAATTCATCTATATTATTATTAAAGTGTTTTGTTATTTTTGTATATATTTTTTTTTATTAAAGAGGTTTCAAATGGTGTTAATAATTCATCTAAATTATTATTAATATTTCTTCATGATTTTTGTATACTTATGTTTTCATTAAAGAGGTTTCAGATGGTGTTAATAAAAAATCTTCAAATTAAGTAAAATTATTTAAACTACGGTTTTGAACTGAGAAAATTCTTCAAATTAAGTAAAATTATTTAAACTACGGTTTTGAACTGAGAAAATTCTTCAAATTAAGTAAAATTATTTAAACTACAGTTTCGAACTGAGTTTAGCATCTCACCTCGAAAACTCCGCTGCGGATTTTCATTTTGATTGAGTAATAGCACCCAATAAGATTCCAAAGGCTTTGTATTTCTTTTTCAAAAGAATCAAAATGATTCTTATTTTTTTTAATTCACTTGTTCTCATTATTGTTTGATCTCAATCAAGCAATCTCTTTTTTCTTGGCTTGAACAACTTCATTTAAATGAATTTCAGTAAATTATCAATTTCATTTATTTACAAAGATAGATCATTCATCTTAATACAATCTGGTTTAACAACATGGATGTAATGTAGCTTAGATGACTATTTCTACTTTGCTTGTGACTTGATGACATCAATAGAGTCTGCCTTAACTGACAGACTCCTGGATTAAGATCCGGTTTGCTCAGTATCCTGAGGAGCAAGGAATATAATCAACAACCAAATCTTACATTTTGTACGTAGTATACAAGTACAAAGGTGACGTACAATACTTGGAAAGACTTCCTCTGCCATTTCCTTTGCCTGCTCGAGAGTCAAGGTATTCTCAGCCATGACTTGAGCAATAAATTTACCTCTTGCTACCCTGTATTCCATGTCCATAGCACGTTTTGTACAATCAACATCCAATTGGGCTGATTCAACCTTCAGACTGTGTAGTTGTGCATCTAACTGAGCCTGTTTGATCTGATCTTCCTTTGATAACAACAATCGTGGGTCTTCTTTTGGCTTCAGAATGCTAGCTATGCTTAAGATTGCTTCGCCGAGGACGTTTGAGCTTTGATTGGCCTGGTTCATACTGTCTTCAAGGTCGGTAATGGAGGACTTCACCAAGTCGGAATTACGAGTGAGTAACACTTTGACTTGTGATTCAGCGCTACTTTTGTATTTGTAGCCCTTCTTGACTGATGGTCTCGTTGATGATTTGGAAACCAAACTATCTGGAGTAGGATTGATCGATTTTTGGGGGGTCTGATTGGCCGTTATCAAATCAGTTTGATCATCTACAATTGGCAAAAGTAGCATGTAGCATGTTAGTGTTTTTAATTTTAAAAGCAGGGAAAAAATTTAAAAGGAAAAAAAAATTATAAACCTTCAGATAGACCAACATCAATGAGATTGCTCATATCTTCATTTGAAATATCATGAATGTGTCGGTTGTTATCTGATTTGGTGTTGAGACAATGGTATTCTTCATTTGATGCTTCCAAATGTTTGTTGTCATTTCGGAGGGTTGGCAAGGTACATTGAGATTGATCTAAACCAACGTTGCCCTGTAAATGAGATTCGTTTTCAGTTAACCCCAAACATGCTAAGGAGTCATTTGGATTGTCACGCTGTGCACTGTTGACACTGGCAAGCCTTGTAGCCTTGTCTTGTTGACCCATGACAGGCTCTAATTTCCAGTAATATTTGCATCTAGCTTCAATATAAGCTGACTTGAATAGTTATCAGTGTAGTGAATAATCCATAAAGAGTTGAAAATCACTTACAAACAACTAATAGCTTCTTTCTCGCCACGTAAGCTGGATCCTCATCTTCCCACCCATTCTACTCCTTTTCTGCCTCAAGGGAGTTCATTGCACCTTGACCTGACTGGTCAATCCATCTCTTGGCCTCATTAGAATGTGTCTCAAGAAGACCGATCTGAAGATGGAATGTCTAATCAGCCTCATGTGCTTTGTATAACATCTAAGTGAAATGTAAGAGAAAAAGTGATGAAAAACAAATCACTTGCCTTGCTTGCCACGATCTTTCCACTACGGTCATGAATTCCATTCTTGAATAGGTAAGAAGTGATTATTTCAAGCGTCTTGGACCTGTAGTTATTATTCAACTTATATAGACTCCAATTCTCGTATATTGTAATCCAATTCAAGAGGATGCTGATAGCGCTCTCGCCCTTTTCATTCTTCTGATCTTCCCACCTCACCGGTGGCTTTTGACAAGGTGCATCTTCATCTAATTTTTGGACGTTCTTTCCTTTCCTTGGCTTCTTGACACTTGATGGTGATTGCAGGGGCTTGCTGGTTGTTGCTTGGACCTTATAAGACGTTGATGATTGTGACTTACCACCTCTTGCATCAGCCGGCTTTGAATTCTTCAATCGAGTCTTGGTGAACTCTACAGGTTGCGAGGCCGGTTGGGGAAGTGATGACATCAAATTAAAGGAAGACCCAAAAGAGCCTTGTTGAACAATTCCCAAGGGATAATTCAAAGAGCCTTGTTG
The DNA here is from genome assembly GCA_022264835.1 of Melampsora americana. Classification (NCBI taxonomy): domain Eukaryota; kingdom Fungi; phylum Basidiomycota; class Pucciniomycetes; order Pucciniales; family Melampsoraceae; genus Melampsora; species Melampsora americana. The sequence goes on along the minus strand of JAIFHY010000013.1, from coordinate 1,467,049 downwards.
AACAATTCCCGAGGGATAATTTGAAGCAATTTGAGTTGAGTAGTAGTTTGGTGATGTCGTGTTTAAAGGAAACGCTGGATAGGACTGGATGGTGGACGGATGAAATTGGAAGGTAACCGGTGTTAAGATGGGTGGTGGGATTTCTTCTTGTGGGGACGTTGTTGGGGTACTTGAAGGGGGAATCTCGTCAGGCATGGTGTGAAGATGGAGTTAGGTTGGTGTGGGGATTTTTACAAGCTGATCAAAATCCAGAAAGCCAGAAGAAAGCCAGAACGTGTTCTGGCTTTCTGACTTTCTGGAAAATTTGTTCTGGAACCTTCGTGGAAAAGTTCCACACCATTTTGTGTAGTATAATTGAATTGAAAATACACTAAAACAAAATTTTACAAAATTTTGCTTTGCCCATACTCTATTGACTGACCAAACACAACAACATCAATAAGAAGTAAGCAGGATGGGAAGCACATAAGTAAATCTATGATAAGCATCAGCAAGAATGTGACAATGGTCATGTTATGTAGTTGTAAGTATTCTAACACGTTTTTGTGTGAGGTAGGAAGCTCGGTAGTCAAATTCAAAGACAAAAATGCTGAGTTGTGGTGGAGCAAAGTCAAGATCCAATCAAACCAATTTTAGACTTTCTGCCATCATGTGTTTATCCAAACCAGGACAGATGGAAATACAGGCTGTACAGGGCTTTATAGGTGGTGGGACATAAGTGCTTGAATACTCACCTTGAAAACAGAATGGTGATGTGATTTTTACTGAAGAATGAAGGGACATAGACTTGTAGAAATTTGATTAAAACAACTTGTCCTGCAGAGTCAAGACAAGTTGATTGGTGAAGAAAGCAGATAAACACAAAACACCACTTAAGAGGACTTGAGCGTTGGTGTTCTCCTGCCAAAAAACATCAATTAGTTGTAAGTACCTCTCTGTTCGGGCTGGGGGCGCATCCCTTTTTCAAGAGGCACACCAACGCGCCTTTTTTCCCATAAGCACCATGCCCAGGCGCCACTGAGTGCATTGGGAAGATTTTTTTAGCAAAGAACAACTCAATTTGTTTGCTTTTTGAGATTTTTAGACAACCTTCTGTAAAGGCTGGTATTTGTATCACTTCACTACTTAAATATGAGCTTGAAGATAAAGAAAAGTCATACTAATCAAAGCATATAATCATAGGGAACAAAGCTCCAGGTGCACCAATGGCTTGTGCCAGAATTAGAGATTACTTGTTGAAAGAATGAAGCTTGGAACAAGTTTAAAATCAAACATGGAGTTTATAAACTCATTGAAGAATTTGTCTTCTGATAAAGGAAGATCAATGGCTGAACAATCCTCACCTGAAAAACCTTTGATCAATCATTGTTTGAATTTTGGCTTGAGTCTGATGGCGGAATCCATTTGATTGCTTCTTCATTCTGCTTTGACCGGGTGTTGGCTTGCAATTTGCGCATGAACTTGGGCATTCTCAATAAAAAAGTGAGAGCTCATGTGACACTAACAACAACCTCAACCAAGTAACCAGCTGAACCCACTATAGTAGTTATGGGTGCGCCTACCTCCTTTTTGTACTATGTTAAGTTCAATTCAATAGTATTCACACACTCTCTCTTCACTTCACTCTTTTTCCTTTGGTTTTTACACTCAGTGACCAAAGTGAAAAGACTAATCAAAAAAGGCAAACAGAGGAATTTACAAACATCAAAATCAAAGTATTCAGATAGAAACGGAATCATAGGATATCTCAACTTGGTGGGGGTCAAAGTGATACTTCATCTCATCTTCTCCTGTGATGATTTCTAGATATGACCAAATTCATCATTAACATATCATTCAAACTGAGTGCTTCAAAATAAACTTCAACTCAGCCTATCCTATATCATGGGCACTTCAACTCAAGAAAGATCATGTTTGAATTGAACCTTGACCCTGCTTGAATGCTTTATTGCTCAGAGATCTGCTTGAATTGAACTTGAACCCTCTTTGTTTTGGTTCAACTTCAAACACCCCAATCTATGCTGATGAACTTCTTTATAAATTCAAAATGAATACAATCCTTCTGATCATCAAACCACTCTGATGGTCTGTCAGGGTGGCTATTAGTAACCTTGGTAAGTAGTCTAGTCAAATACTTACTACGGAATCCTGACAAGTGATTCTATTGGTTACGTAGAATCTAGAACAAATCACTACTAATTATTGGGTAATTTCAGAGACTATAGTAAGTAATTGTATTTGATTAATCCTCTAAGAAAATAGAGAAGATCAATACTGACCACGGCCAACTGTGGGTCACAGTCAAGAATTGGTCAAATCCTTAGGCCGAAGTTATTGGGCTTCCGAAGATTTGAAACTATTGGAAGAACAGCCTGAGTAGAAACTACAGGGATCTTGACAACACAGGGTTGCAAGAACAATGGTCGTGACCAAGTGATTAGTTAGACTAAGAGTAGACTAACAAGATGCTGAAAAATAACTTTTTAAGAGAAAGAACTAACGGGAGTAATAGCTGGAAAGCGGGTTTTAACCGTCAATGGAACTATTTAGCTGACAGCAGTTATCTTTATTTTAGTAAGTTGATTTCAAATGGAATTGACACTTCTTTGATTTCAATAGATTATCTACGGTTCCCTTGATGAACTAACTAATTATTATTTCAAATGACTAGTAAGAGTTTCTAGGAATTGGGGTAATAAGGTAAAGTGATGTTTTTTGTTTCTTCAGAAGGCGTCCATTCCTTCGGGGAGGAACATAGTCCTCCTCTTTATACATTTTCCTTTGTGAGGCCTGCTCATGGTTCTTGTTAACCTATATTGCAATGGTGGTAATGCTTGGTCCGTATTTTCTTCTAGTATGGCGATTGTTCCCTTTCGGTGCTTGGCTAATATTCTTGTTTCTTATACTGTGAGCACCAAATAGTTTCCTCTTGGTCTGGCCTTCCGGATTTGGTTAGTTCATGTGGATTTAAAGCTGTTTTGTAATTTTGGTCTGTATGCTCTCAGTTCATTACTTGTGGATGGGCTGAGAATTATAGTAGCTCTGTCTCCTGGGTTACCATAATCTGCTCGGATTGGGATGGTTTTTGGTTCTGAGTCTTTGAGTAGTCCCTCTCTCTTTATTTATTATTTGGTTTCGCCTTCGAAACTAGACGCAAGGTGTGCTTTAGTATTTATTTTCTCAACTTTGTATATATATATATATTTATTAGGATTTAACTTTGTCTTTGAGACTAGACACAAGATGACTTTATATAATGAATTTTATTTATTACTATATTTTATTTCTACTTCCTTTTGAAGCTCTTTCTGGCTTTTGCTCTACAAAAGCTCAAGGGCTGACATGGTCTTTATCTAAACAAAACTTACAAACTCATCCTAAGATTCTCACAAGTCTTTATACATATTTTGATTTCCTACCTCACATCACCATGACTCTATACAGATTTGATTAAAGTTGGTTTTTCCTGAAGATTGATGGATGATCCTCAAAAGCCTTGAATTTCCACTTAAGACCCTCATTTGTTCACTTTGAGCGAATGTGGTATACCTAGTTCCCTCAAATTATCATTCTTGTCTGCTGATCAATTGATTATCAAGTGATTTGATAATGAGATATTCAGAAAAATGATTCAAATTCATTTAATCATTTGACCTTTTTACTCAATTTACTCATCATCAACATACACACTTAAAAAATAGATCTATTTATACCTTCTTTTCGATCAAGATTGAGTGAAATGTTGAGTGATTGAAATCATATCAAAAAATATATCTAAAATAATCAGATTCATCCACATACCACTCTTTGAAAATCATAGGCTTGAAAAAAAACTCATCAGATTCAGATCAGTTGATGATCATTTAGATTAATAAATTGGTCAACATTTTAAAAGTTTAGTTTGGGATTTTCTAAGAGGTAATTCGATTAAAGAAGTCAAGTATTTGAGAAATATCTCTTGATCTATAATTTGTTATTCAACTAATCTTAGTCCTGATTGCAAAAAATCGCGCAATTCACAATCAGTTTGTTGACTGAGAATTATATAGCTTTTGTTCAAACACTGAATTCATGTCTCTGAAATTTAAACTGATGATTTTTTAAAAACCACAGTAAGTTTACAAAGTGATTGATTGGATTCTTTTAAGATCCATGTTTAATTTATCTGAAGAGTTTTTTTTATGAAAAGTCAAATGTGGTTGGCTATGTAAGATTTCCGGTGGAGGTACAACAGAGGTGGACTGTGTCCACGGTGTCGGGTAATGTAAATGGGAAGTGTATTGCTATTGATCCACTTGTAGCGCCTTTCCCAGGGATTTGTCACCTGATACAATATTAAAATAGTAGCATCTAGTCCAGGCAAACTAGATCTCTTGGACTAGGCATAAGAGATTACACCTGGATGATGTAAACCGGTCTTATCAATAACAAGCGGATTATATAGGAGAAAGGATGAGGAAGAAATTAATCCCTTAATCCTTTCTCCACTTATCCATTTACCATCCATCTTTAACAAGAAATTCCATGAATAAAATATTTTTCTTAAATAATATTTATTCAAACTTTTTCATTATAATATTTTTCAAAAGATTATTTTTCAGCACAATTTATCGCATAAATCAAGAATAGAACATTCGTCAAATATCTATCCAAACAGATGTCATCCAACATAATTTCAGAGGTTACCGCAGCTTTGAGTGCTATGACTCCAGCCACCATATCCAGCGGAATAGACAATGGAGGATTGGTCAATCCTCAAGTCTCTCAAAAGGACACAAGCAAAGCCGCCTTTGGCAAGTACAATAAGCAGATGTTAATATCAAATTACCTCAATAGAGGAAAAGGTATGCAAAATGTTTTTTGCTTACATGATATTATAGTCAAATATACCTTGTTAGATATAATCAGTCATTATGTATCTTGTTAGGTACAAAGTTGTGAGACAAGACTGAATGACTAACAAAATGTTTTTATTGCCTTTCTAATTTATCCCAGATCCGAAAGACACAGATCCAGAGAGACTACCCGCCAAAGAGAAAAACTCACAACATGCAAAGGATCAAAGATCTATCCCAAAGGAGACGGTTCCAGACGACACTGTGCAAAAGGAAAAGAGAAGGTTGGAAGCAGAGTTCTGCAACATCTTCGGTACATCAAAAAAACTTCCTAAGTTTTCAAAAATTAAAAATACTAATATTTTGGACATACCAGATTTAGACGAGAAGTCCTTCGAAAAAGCAGTAAATCTGTTGAAAGAGATCAACTCAAAGAAAAGCAAAGTACCATCAGGTGATAGATTAGCAGATGAAAGAATGGAAGAAGGAGCGGTACCCTTGTTCAACAAAACTCATAGTTTCACTAATTCCTTCAAACTGAAAGAATCAACGTTTGCTGAAGGTGGCATTTCATTTGACTTTAGCATAACACCAGATGCAAAGGCACAATCCCTGCCATTGTTCTTCCACAAGAATATGCAACTTCTCCAAGGGCTACTTCCTCTAACTATCTTCAATAGAGCTTGGCAACAATCAGCTAGTGACAATCACGTGGAATATAAGAACGTAGACAAGGAGATTGAGAAGTACAAAGGCTACCCATTTCCAGGAGAATGGACGCAATCACGATTTGAATGGAGTGAAAACATGGATAACTTTATTTTAATGTTGAAAGAGGATTATGGCTTTCCAGGATTTGCCGACGCCATGGAAGCACACAAAAGGAATGTGATTAGAATCTTCAAAGAACAAAGGTCATGGGTCATAGCTTTCAAGTATGACTTAACCATCAGAAAATCCGTATTTGCAGTTTGAAATCCAGATCAGAAAGTACCCAACCCTTCCTTAGAACCAACCGGCTTAGTGAATGAGATTTTTTATAATGCACGGGTACAGGACAATTTAAATACCCATGATAACCCTTACATGAAAGGAGGTGATAAATACGGTCGGAATCTGTATTCAGATACCTTAATAGACCATTCAACTCATATTCCGTCCGGCTCAAATTTGAGAGGCGCATTAGGTTTCTCAAGGAATTCATACAATAGGAAGGGTCCCAAGCCAAGTGGCCCATACGGCAATTACAGAGGGAGGAACTTCAATCCAAATTATAAAAAGAATCCAGAAATGAAAGGCAAAAATAGAGATAAACCTGATATGTAGGTTAACTTGTCTCATTTACACGCACTTGCCTAATTTGTCATTTCCTTCTTGAGGTCCCATTCCATTGATATTGTTAAAATTTTCCTCACACTAAGAGATTCCATGTATTTACTTAGCCTCACGGCCCTTGGTTTTGTTCCTTGCAATTGATTGATTCATTTTTGTTATAAATAGGCCCACAGTCAGTGTGCTCCCATTCCCAATTGAAGAGGATACAACCCCAAAAGACCTTATAGGATTAGGATCACCAGAAGGGAAAACCTCCCCGCTAGATGATCTTCAATGGCCAGGTAAAATTTTGTGTGAAATGAACATTCCAGAGTGGGAGAAGGCTTTGAAGGATGCGGATCTTTTTGAAAAATGTAAAGATGTTTTGTTAGGTTTCAAGAGAGGATTTGATCAGGGTATCCCGCACCATTTCCTTATTGACTGTAAATGGTATACTCCAGATAAGCACGACTCTTCTGAATTGGCAAAAGAGAAGATAAATTCAAATATGGAAAAGGAAAGACATGCAGGGAGGATTTTCGGCCCATTCACGCACGACAAAGTTTACAAGAGAGTGGGATTTTTTAGGACGAATCCTTTAGGCGCTGTAGTAAACGGTGATGGATCAATAAGACCCATCAATGACTCATCATTCCCGAGGAACAACCCTGACATCCCCTCAGTAAACTCCTTTGTGGATGCAAATGACTTTAAGACCACTTGGGACGACTTTGCCAAGGTTTCATCCTTTTTTAGGAAATCGAATGAGGCCTTACTGCTAGCCATTTTTGATTGGGAAAAGGCATACTGCCAAATTCCAACCATGAGGGACCAACAACCTTATACCATGATAAAAGATGCAGAAGGTAATATATGGTGGGATACATGTATTGGTTTTGGCGGAGTAGCTGGCTGTGGATCATTTGGAAGAGCAGCAGATGCATGGAGAGATATAATGAAGAAGGAATTTGATGTAGTGGACATCTTTTGTTGGGTGGATGATGCCCTGTTTGTTAAATCTTTGAAGTCTGAGTTGGATATGAAACATGTGGTATCAAGGAGCCTAAAGTTAGGGGTGATTACCAACAAGGAGAAGATGTCAAACTTCAAAGAAGAGCAGAAGTTTATCGGCTTTATCTGGAATGGCATATCAAAAACTGTCCGCCTACCAGAAGAAAAACTCACTCAACAAAAGGAGCAAATTCTGGACGCCTTAAAACTTGATAAGAAATTCTCTTTCAATGAAGTAGAAGTTCTTATTGGACGCCTGGTACACGTGACATTGATCCTGCCGCAATTGAAATGCTACATGACAGGTCTTTATAGGTGGAAGAAGAGTTGGGTGTATAAACACGCGACCCAACTTCTTCCTCAGGGTGTAAGAATGGATCTACTCCATTGGGAGTTGATGCTTTCAAATTTTGAGCACACCAGGTTGATAAAGTACAGCAACCCAATCGACATTGGGTGGATTGGGGACGCATCAACTAGCTTCGGAATAGGAATTCTATTAGGTAAGCAGTGGATTCAACTAAAACTGAAGCCAGGTTGGGAAGAGTCAGGTACCTCAAAGCGTGGTATAGCGTGGTTGGAAACGGTAGCCATAAGGATTGGCTTATGGCATATCATATCCCATGGCAATTATGATGGGAAAACGTTGATTGTCTGGACCGACAATACAATGAGCCAGAACGCTATTACAAATAGGAGATCTAATGATCTAGAGGTGAATAAAGAGTGGAGGAAGATACACCAATTGTTAATCTCCTGTCACATGGATCTAGTGGCAAAGAGAGTATCTTCTGAGGGGAACAAAGCAGACGATATCTCCTGAGGGTTTTCACATAGTAAAGACAAAGTGGATAGAGTATGGGCCTCAATCCCAGCAGACTTGTATAACATTTTTTCACAAAAATATGTGTGGAGTGTTGATAAGGAGACCCTGAGGAACCAGTTCCCAGGATTAATATCCCCCTAGTTTATGTTTCATGAAATGTATGATAAGCGCTATCCCAATTCATTGATTAGTTCCATGAATAAGTTCACCCATTCTCAAAGCAGCAGGTTTTTCTGTTTTAGAGAGTGTACGTGGTACAATCTTAAACCCCTGAGAAGGAAAAGTATGATTCTATAAGTATAGGGCTGAGGAGCCCAGAATCCTCTCATAGGGAAGGCTACTTTGATCTCGAATCTCATTCACCACTCAGAAAGTTTTCAATTGTTCTCTGCTACTAAAGATGCCATTATCACATGAAGATCTCAAGCCAATCTTACAGTTTGTCAGTAGAGGCGACAATAAGATACATTACAACGAACTTCAACAACACGTGTTGGACGGTTGGAAGTGGAATACTCTTCTGAGCTACAACGGGGTCATTAGGAAATTCTTGAAGTGTAAGAAGGAAAAATCATCGACACCATTCAATTTACCGGCGACAGAAGACGATATTTATGAGTTCTGTGTCTGGGCAGGAAGGACAGGAAGTGGCCCCTCCAAAGAGGATGTTCTGGCTCAGACATTAGAGAAGTATTTATACGGACTAAAAGCTTGGCATCTATACCATAGGGAAGATTTCCCTAAAGTTAGCGATGCGACCATCAAATTGATGCTGTTGGCCTCAAAGAAAATCAACGCCTCAATTCCTAAAGGATGCGGAAAGAAAGCTATTCACCTTAAACACTTACTGTGTTTGGCGACTGATCTGATTAAAGGTGGTTTGAAGGAACTGGCCATTTTAGATACAGTTCTGTGTACCTTTTGGGGCTTAGCCAGGTTAGGAGAGATGACAAGTGACAAGAAAGATTCTTCAGAGTTGATTACGGCATCAGATGTAAGAATTACAAACAAAGATGGTAAAGAAGAAGGTCAATAACGTTGAGGGGGGCAAAAACTGCAAAACCGGGAGAAGTTCAGATTCTTCAACTGAAGAATCTTAATCACCTGCTATGCCCTGTAGCTGCGTTGAAGAGAAGACTAGCGTGCACGACCGGGGGAAAGGATATATTGTTTAGCTATGTTGAAAACTCTGTCAGAATTCCGTTAACGAAGCAGATGATCATGGCTACCTGCCAGAAGATATGGGTAGAAGGGGGCTTCAGTGGCATTACAGGACATTCATTCAGAGTCGGCGGCGCGTCATTGAGGTTTGCCCTAGGGGTACCAGTGGTAGATATATGTGAGATTGGGCGATGGAAATCAAATGCCTGGAAATTATACATAAAACCATATTCAAAAGAAGAATTGATAGAGACTAAAGAGTTATTGTTTGTCTTGAGTTTGCATAAGTTAGATGATTAGTTTAAGTTGTATATAAAATACATGGGTTAAGAATACATTTGGTGTGAAAGGATGGGGTTTGTTTAAATGGCTCAGGCTTCCAGCACCAAGTAGAGGGGAATTTAAACTTCTTACTGAATCCTTGATCCTCAGCTCAGATCAAGGTTTAGTGACCCTCTAGAGTGTTCTAAAAACCTCGAGTTCTTCCTAATCTTTAAGTCATATATAAAGAGATTATAAAAATTTGTATATTCCTTCTTATGGAATATATGATTCCAGTATGGGAATCAAAGTAAACCCATCAGCCTTTAAGGCTGGTACTGTTTACTTAATCAGATCAGACATCTTTATATATGTCTTCGAGATATAGGAATATCATCGATATCTCGGTATAGGTTTAAGAAGAATTGAGCCAATTTTTGTTAACCCAAAGTAGAAATGCAGGTCAACAAAAATTGGGGGGTTTTTAAGAAAACCCGAACACTGGTAGTCCGGGACTTAAAAGTCGGGACTACCTAGGGATCGGTAAAGGTGATACTTCATAAATCACCTACTCCTTTCTCGAACGTGTACACCTAGGTGGAATTACAGATAAAGTGGACTGGTTAGGAATACCAGATGTCTAACTCGGTTGAAATCTCTTGAAAGTTTAACTTCGGAATTCATCAGTTTTGATCAATTTATGTGCACTAGAACACTAGAGTTAAATTTATTGAATGTTTTCTCAATGAACCTTTTAAGATGATCTTCAAGGTCGTCTTGCCACTTGAACATGCTGATGCACAAAACCACAGATTAAAAACCGAGTTCTGAGAGTAGGACAATTTATCCAGAGTTGAAAGATTCAAAGCACCAGCATTGATCGAAGAGGATATACCTAATGACATTGAAAGGTGGATATGAAACTTCACGAGTTCTGTGATAATCTGGAATTGCCTGGAAATGACTTGCTGTTCTTTGGCATATGTAATCGACCCGCCCACCTACCCGACGCGAATGCAGCTCATGTGCTTGAGCCTTGTTGGACCGATATGCCGTGGGCAAGATGATGAGCTAGCCCTAATGCGCAGCAGTCTCACCTACCTAGGTCTGAATAGCCGGCCCCCCTGGCCAACAGCAGCGTTATGGCGGGTGATGCGAGAGTCTTAACTAGGCGCCCACGCAAAAGGTTAAGACACAACTTCCTCACCATCCTTCTTTCTATCTTACCGACACTTGAATTGACGTCTCTTCTACACTTACTCATCAATCAGGCAGTTGATTCTTCAAGATGGGTTTCCGGGGTAACAACGTTTTACACAAGAATCACTTTCGAAAAAATTGGCAACTTCGAGTCAAGACTTGGTTTGATCAACCTGGAGCCAAGAAACGCAGACGTAATGCTAGACAAGCTAAGGCTGCTGCTGCTGGTGTGAGGTCTGTTAGGATATATCTTCACTCGATCATACTTCTCAGATCACGACTTGGCTCTCAATCAACCGATCTTGGACGAAATCACTTACGATTGACTTCTTCATGATCATCTCACAGACCCACTTCTCTCCTCCGACCTGCTGTTCGATGTCAGACTGTTCGTTACAACCGAAGACTTCGATCGGGTCGTGGATTCACCGCTGCTGAATTGGCTGCTGCCGGTATCCGTCGCAAGGAAGCCCTCACCATTGGTATTCCTTTCGATCATCGACGCCGTAACAAGAGTGAAGAGGGTGTCTCCGTCAATACCGAACGACTCTTAGCCTACAAGGAACGATTGATCCTCTTCCCCAAGAACGTCAAGAAGCCTGCCAAAGGCGATTCATCCGTACGTTGCCTCTCCACGTCTCAGCCCGAGGTCTCAGCTCACTTTTTTCTCCCATCTTGAAACTTTATACTACAGGACCTCACTGCTCCTTCCACCCAAAACATCACCTCCGTTCTCCCCATTCCATCAGGAAGAAAGCCCGAAGCTGCCCGTGCGATCACTGCCGCCGAGCGGGAATTCAACGCTTACCGTGCTCTCCGGGAAGCCCGAACACAACAGAGACAGGCTGGGATCTGGAAAGTCCGAAAACAAAAGAAGGTGAGATGATCTTGATTAAGTTCTTATCTCCATTTGCTTAATCTCAAATTGAACTTGATCTTTCTTGAATCTTACAGGACGAAGAGGAAGCCGCCAAGAAGAAGTGATTCCGATTTACCTTTCTCTGCTACACATGGGGTGCACTCTATGGCCACTTTGTTTGCAATTTATCGCGACTCATTGCAATTTGCTTTCAAGTTTGACTTATCGACTTTACGTTGTATTATGCCAAAGAGTTTCTCATGGATTAAGACTCAAAATCTAAGTGAACCCTATGTCTGGTGTATAATCATGCCTATCTTTTCCATGAAAAGTCTTTTTGGAGGCGATCTTCACAATTTACTCAGTTCTTTTGGTAAATACCTTTGAGATGTGATCCTGTCTACCTCTCTTTCTACAAAGTCTCCTTTCTGGGATCTAGTCGAACAAGTTTTTGAGCTGTCCACCTCATTATAACGTCTTGCGTGCTAGGTCGAAAACCTCAATCTTTTTCTTATTAAACCAACGAACTGTGAATCCACAAAGCATGAAGACAATGTGCCAAGTTGCCTCAGTTTGACGGGCAAAAGTTTTTATGATTTCTGTACTTGACTGTTCCTAGTACTTCATACCAATAAAGTTTAATGTCAAAGTTTTCATTAAGGGGTGTCAAGTTGAAAAGAAACAGTGAAACATGACTGTCTACAACTAAATTGTGCATAGGAGTTCTAAAATTCTAACAAACCTGGAGGAAGAGGCCCCTGAGAAGCACATGCTTGGCATGAGGTTTTGACAAAAAAAATTACACCATGTGGAGGCCAAGATACATAAAATTTTACAACATCTTTGGCTAACTTGACACACCCTATCAATTGTCTACAAGATTTGGGTGGGTGTATGAAGCTTTGAACCTTTGACTGGGGTGTTTTTCAATTCAACATATCTTATCATCCCAAGTACAAAACCCCCTGGAGGAAATAAATATGTGCTTCTGGGGATCATCTTACATACACCTGTGCCTGCTCTCACCCTCCCAGACCAATTGGCTACAAAGCTAGCTAAGCTCATTTTTTGAGAAATCTGATCATCTGTAACTTACTTACCTCAACACCAGGTTTCTCAAGTAGTCTTTTGATGTCAGGTGTATCAATGCTCCAATATTCTAGCATCTCTACACAGCAACAGTATTCAAGTGTATGCTTCCCAATGTGTAGACATACCTTGGCCATGTAAGATTGTTGTGTCTGACATTCAGTCAATCTGTGGATAATGTTCAACATGATTTAGCTACCCCAACTGTTCTGGGTGCTCAGTCCAAGATCCTGAGGATGAGAAAAAGCTAAGCTTAACTAAGTGTGGCTGAGCTAGGCTTATGCACAAGCTCACAACACAGTGCTTGTGTGGGCTATCCCAGACGTTTGTACTCTGAAGGCCCCCCCCATTGTAAGGCTTTGGTATAAACCTTCACTGAGATTGGCACGATGGAGCAATAAGCTCCGAGAATGAATCTAAACCCAACTATATTCCCAAGACTTTGACAACTAGCTCCGTCCGAAGAGTATTTGGTCAAGAAGCAATGATAACAACATTAGACATACAATCTAAAAGAAGAGAGAAACTAAGGAAGAGAATTGATGAAATGTGATCACTCACCTAGCTCCGTCCGAAGAGTATTCGGTGAAGAAGAGTCTTCATGGAGCTAGGGCGATTCTCTCTACAACTACTCCAAGCCACCTGTCTAAACCCATGCCATATGTAAGACCTTACATCCCTCCCCACCTAGAAAAAAAACTTGATCCACTCCAAAAATTGAAATAAATAACCAAAGGCAACCAAAAAAAAAGGAAAAAAAGAAAAAAATTGGCATGACTCGCCCCTAAAAAAAACTGACCATGACTCGTCCCAATTGAAATTTTAAAGAAAAGAGAAAAGTAAATGAAATGAATATCTTGAAGAGATAGGTATACTATGTAAATTTGTTAGAGAAAAAAAATTAAAAAAAGGAAATAAAATCTGAATAATGATCATGAAAGTTCTTGAGGTCGGCTCCGTCTGTCTGTCCTTGACCTTGTGTTTCGTCTCCTTGTCGTATGAATCTGTCGTAATGAAAGCAAGCCAGACGCGCGATTCGGTGCTCACATGTGTGGCCAAGGTAATGTTTTGACGATTTTTATTGGCGTAGACGCCCGGTGGTGCATACTTATGGGAGGAACTTACTTTGACACCTCTGTATCGCTCTCCTCCTCCCTCCATCGGTACCGCTTGAGTTTCGAAATGTGAAAGACATCGTGTGATTTGTCGTCGTCGTTTAACTTGAGCTTGAAGTTGCGGCCGCCGTTGAGAATTTCCTTGACTTCATACGGTCCATCGTAACGAGGTCGGAGTTTTGATGTTGGTTTGCCATCTCCACCCACCACTTGCTGTCGGTCCTTGCTGTCTATCAGTACCCAGTCCCCTAAGCTCAATGTCTCCCCCTTCCCATGTCGGCTGTTGTAATGAACCGCTTGACTAATTCGACTTGTCCATAATTTGTCCCGATATTGAGCCCAGGCTGCTTGACGTTCCTCAATCCATTTCGAGACGTCACTACCCACGGGTTCGGAATGACTAGCAATTGGGAAGAGCCGAGGTTTCTTACCAAACACAAATTCGAAAGGTGATACACCTGTTGCCACATTCAGTGCGCTGTTGATCGCAAACTCGACCGCAGGTATAGAGTTAAACCAGCGACCGTGACGATTACCCACAAGATGTCGAAGGATTTGGACCACGGTTTTGTTTGACTTTTCACTCCGTCCATCGGATTGGGGGTGGTACGCGGTCGTAAGATTGACTTTAATCTGCATCAGTGAATTGAGTTCTTGCCAGAAGCGTGATGTCCAGGCCTTATCCCTGTCACCAATCATGCTACGTGGCGCACCAAAGATTGCTAGCCACGACGCGAATAAACGTTGAGCGGTGCGTTCTGCGGTGTCCGTTTGGCAAGCTGGTATTGCTCGTACAAAGCCGGTGAGTCTACATGTGCATGTCAGAATCATGTCGTACCCTCTTACTTTTGGAAATGGCCCGATGAAGTCCAGAGAGATGTCGTCCATTGGTTGTCGTGGTACTTCTGTCGCCTGTAGTCTGCCTGAAGGTAGTGTGGTGCGGGCCTTTGATCGTTGGCAGCTGTCACATGAAGATAATAGGGATTTGACGTCGTTGGTCATGTCCGGCCAATAGAATTGATCGCGCAGTTGAGCCAGAGTCTTGAGTACTCCTAGGTGTCCTAATGCTGAGTGAACTTGTTCGATCAGTTGTCTTCGTAGTCCCTTGACTTGCGGAACCACTAATCTACCATCAATGAACATCAAATCTTCCCGCCACTCGGTGCCTTCACGTAGGGGTAACGTCTTGTTTACTCTTTTGCAGAAGGTATCTGTCGCGTAGCCCGTCTTGATTGCTGATAAGGTTGAGTCGTCTAGGATGGCATCCATCTGCAGCGCTGCAACTTCATCCATGCGGGATAATGCATCCGCTACTGAGTTCTCCTCGCCTTTGACGTATTTGAACTCGAGGTCGAATTGTGATAGTGTCTCTAACCACCTGGCTTGACTGCGGCTGAGGTTTCTTTGTGTAAGAAGGTGAGTTAAGGAATGGTGGTCCGACATGATATTGATTTTCAATCCCAGGAGAAGCAGTTTCCATTTTTGAAGCGCGTTTACCACCGCCAGTAGTTCTTGTTCGTGTACTGGGTAATTGCGTTCGGCGGGAGTCATCGTTCTGCTTTCGTAGGCAATGGGTGATGATGTATCCCATTTTGCCCCCTGGAAGAGTGCTGCGCCTAGGCCGTGTCCACTGGCATCAGTGAATAGCCAAACTGGATCCTCTGAGTCGTAATCAAGTTGTTTCAGCACCGGTAACGTTGTGATCATTCTTTTGATGTTCTCAAATGCATCGTCCTCCTTCTTTCCCCATTGAAATGGCTCGTTCTTTCGTTTTGTGCTTGTCAACGGAGACAGAGTACCCGCGTAGTGAGCTAACCCGTCAATGAATTTTTTGAGGAATTGTACTGTACCTAAAAATTTCAACAATTGCTTCTGAGATGACGGTGTTTTCCATTTTGTAAGCTTTTCCACCTTAGCATCGTCTGGGCATACTCCATCGGCGCTGATTTCGTGCCCAAGGAAGTTGATCTTCGTGCGAAACAGTTTGCTTTTGGTTGGTGAGCAGTATAAGTTCGCTTCCTTGAGTCGTCGAAGCACTTCTCTGACGTGCATTTCGTGCTCTTCGACTGTTTTGGAAAAAACTACCACATCGTCAATGTAGACAACACAGTATGTGCCAATGATATCACCCAGAGCTTCTTCCACCCGGCTCTGATGCGTTGCCGGTCCATTCGTCAGGCCCATCGCCATTACAGTCCATTCGAACAACCCGAATGGAGTCTTCACTGCCGTGAGTGGTATGTCTTCCTCTCGCATACGAGTTTGAAAAAATGAATTGATTTGATCGATGATTGAGAATACACTCCCTGTACTCACAAGTCTCACTGCCTCATCCACGTTAGGTAGCGGTGCTCTATCTTTGACTGTGTATTTATTGAGTGTTCGATAGTCGCATACCCATCGTGGTAGGGCATTAGGGTCTTTCTTAGGGATGATCATTGAGGGTGAGGCATATTGACTTGTTGATTTCCGAATTCGTCCTGCTTTCAAGTGTTGATCAATAAGCTTCCGCCATGCAGGTAAGTACTTCTGTGGGTAATTGTATTGTTTTTCATTGATGACTACGTTTGGGTCCGTCAACACGATCTTGTGTCGAATCTTGGACGACTCATTTTGCCCTTCAGGCGGTATGAAGTCGTCCTGCTCGTCATCGTCAACCACGGCTGGCAACTCGTCTGGAAACAGTTCTGAAAACTCTCGCAGTACTCTTTCCTCTCTTGCAGACAGTTCTCGGCTCTTTTCAACTCTCTCCAGATTCTGAACAACACATGAAACCATAGCTTTTGTCATTGCATCATTGATTTCTTCCTTCACAGATTCTTCCAACAAGACTGTTTTGGTGGGTACATGTGTCACCGATCGGGTATGAAGAGAAATATCCAAATGAAATTTTTTCAGAAAGGGTGTGCCAAGAATCACATCGTATGAGTTGCCCAATGGTGCAATCTTGAAGAAAGTTGATCCAAATCGCAGTTTGGGGTCGGCACAGCTGACATTAGCGAAACAGAACTCTCTGATCACGTGAGGGGAGCTATTGGTAGAGATTGCCAAGCTCACCTCGATCGGTGTCACCAGTTTCCTACGCGCTATTTTTGCTCGTCTTGCTGTTGCTTCCGACATCAAGTTGGCCTCGGCTGCTGAATCAATAAGCGCACGCATCCGGGTTCCATTAATCACTAAATGTAGGATGATGGACTTAGTGCGAGACAAGTCTTCCACGCACCCTGAAGCCTCTTCTTCCATGTGCGCAATCAGGATCCTGTCCGCCTCCTCGTACCTTTCCAGTTCTTTGTCGAACAAGTCTGGTGCAGTTGAAGTCGAGTGGTTCAGTTCCATAGCTTTGACTGGTAGTGAGGCCGGTGGACGTCCTGCAGGTTTTTGAGTTGGAGCACCAGGGCTTGCGATCACTCTTGAATTGTTGTTGACGTTGGTGATGTTGGATCGACGTTGTGGTCTTGGTCCCGGATCAAATACGCTCAAAGGAGGTAAGGTAATGTACGGTCCTTTAATCGGTCCTTGGCATTGCGCATTGCCGCACTTCGTACGACAAGCAGAACAGATACCGAGGTGACGTAAATACTGGTGATAATGCCAGGCTTGATCTGCCTTCTCTTCTGGGCTTCGTTTATCCATCGTCCAACCTGTGTTCCTTGGTGCGTTGTAAGAACAAGGTCCAGAGGTTTGAGATGGCGTCATTGACTGCGAGATCGGTGCCTTCGGAATGAGATTGCTAGCTTGTAATAAAGCCCAGATGTCCGAGGCTGTTGCGATGAAATCAAGCCATTTGAAGCGTTCGATCTTCAGTAGTCCACGGTCCGTTACCCAGCGTTGAAATACGTCCGGTGTACCCCATACAACGTACTCCGCTAATCCTCTGATTGAGATTGAGCTTTGTACTTCAATGAGACTGTACATATCACGAGCGCGGTTGGCGTAGGATTTGAAATCTTCTTGTGGTTTGATCCTAAGTTGTCTAACCGCCTTCTCCGTGTCGTATAGCCAGCCCGTTGGTAGAGTCTCGGTTGCCAACGCGTGCATCACCTCCTCCCACGTCATTTCGTTCAACTCCGATTCCATGCGTCTCAGCCAGTTTCCTGCACGAGGCTCGACCACTATGCTACCAAGCAGGATTAATCTCTCCTTCACGTCATCAAGCCTCTTCAGTCTAAAAAATTGTTCTATCATTCTACGCCAATTGAAAAGAGCTGTAGGATTTTCGGCTGGTCCCGTGAATTTTGGTGCGTCTGAAAGTTTGATGTCGCCGGCTCGAACCGGTTTCTCAGCTGGCGTGCTTGTGTCGATTAAGGGCATAGAGTAAGGCTGAGTATGACTAGCTGTCATTGGGGTCGTGGCTTCGATGAAAGAGACTCGACGTGGTTCGGGTGCGGCTGTCCTTGGTGAGTGATAAATCGGTACGTTGTTTTGTCCCGTGGCGGATGGCGGATCTGGTATGTCGTCAGAAAGTAAGTCGACTTGAGCACCAGGTGAAGGTGTCAACGTGTTGGGATCCGGTTGCGTAAGTTTCTCGTCACCAGCCCTCATCTCTGACGGTGTGCCTTGAGCGCTACTCATGGCGGCTCTTGGAGCTGATGGTGTTGGCGTCCCGAGCTGGTGGAATCGAGAGAAAGGGTTCTGATTCCCTACCGTTGTCATTGATCCACCACTTCCGCCTCCCCCTGTCATCGTCGCGTCGTGATTTGATAGCAGTCGAGACATCGACGCTTCGAGGGCTAGGATCCGTGAACGGTCGGCTTGTAGAGCGTTGACCTCGGCTTGCAGTTTAGCAATCATTTCGTCTTTGTTGCGCTCATCGTCTCCGTCCCGGTCTTTACCCTTGCTCGATTCCGGCGCCTCCATTCTGGTTGTTGGTTGAGGTGTGAAAATGAAGCTTCCGGGTGGTCTAGGTGTTGATTCGAGCCTTGTCTCAAAGAAATCTCGAACAATTCGTACGTCTTCAGCTAATGTCTCTTCGTCTACCGTTGGTAATTCAATTGTCGGTCTGACTGTGGTTGGTGTGGCTTGTATGGTATATCCGCTATCTGGTGTGTCTAGAGGGATCTCTGGTCTCCAGTTGCAATAGCGAGGAGGTGGCGGTGCTGGCGGCGTGTCGATGGCAGGGGGTCTCTGGCGTTGGCGTCTTAATAAAATCTCCGGGTCACTAGTGAAATTCGCTGGTAAGGCGAATCCCATGAAGCAATTGTCAAATAGTTCAGTTCGACGTGAGAGTTCTCACGATTGTTGTCGAAAGTTTGGTCGATTGGGTTCAGAGAAAAAAAAGGTTTGTTGGGTTGATTGTGATTAAAAAAAAGGGAAGTTGAATATCCGGAATAGATTCAAAAAGTGTAAGGCTTTGGTATAAACCTTCACTGAGATTGGCACGATGGAGCAATAAGCTCCGAGAATGAATCTAAACCCAACTATATTCCCAAGACTTTGACAACTAGCTCCGTCCGAAGAGTATTCGGTCAAGAAGCAATGATAACAACATTAGACATACAATCTAAAAGAAGAGAGAAACTAAGGAAGAGAATTGATGAAATGTGATCACTCACCTAGCTCCGTCCGAAGAGTATTCGGTGAAGAAGAGTCTTCATGGAGCTAGGGCGATTCTCTCTACAACTACTCCAAGCCACCTGTCTAAACCCATGCCATATGTAAGACCTTACACCCATGTCTAGGCCGCACTCCACAGGCACTGTGCAAGACTGTTTCTATTGGCCACAACATCCTCAACCAGATTAAAAGTAAATGTTCTGCAATGATATTGAAGGTATGCAAGCAGTGTGCTAGGCCAAAGATATTTGCTTGGGCCTTAATACAAAGCTTCTGTTGCAAGATCAGATGGCAGTTCTCAGTCATTATTTTTGACATGCATATTGATACATACAAAAGAAGTCTCCTCTCCCGCAAGGTTGCATTCATTGGCATTACCAGAGTTTGAGGTTTTGAAAAGCGCCACAGCAAACCAAATTTGGAAGCTCCTGATTTCTTACCAAGCTCAGTTGGTACAGCTTTTGTAAGAATGAAAGGCAACTTTTCTTGTCCTATGTCGTGTTGAGGTATGAATTAAAACTCTCAAAAGCCATTTAATCTGGTTTTTGGCCAGGTACTACTGTCATTTGTGGGATTCTTATTCTTCTGGCCCAAAAAACAATGGAGATATTGACAATTACATAGAAACAAATTGCTCCTTACAGCGGCTATTGCTTACAGCCATTATTAGAATTAAGGGTAACTTTTGACATGATGTGTCTTGCACAGTGCTAACCGGTTTCAAACTTTGAGTCCAAAACTTGAATTTTTACTTATTTTAAACATGAATCTTATTTGTTCCTGTGTGACTGTCAATATTTCCATTGTTTTTTGGAGCAGAAAGACAAGGATGCCATAAATGACAGTAGTATCAGCTCAAAAACCAGATTAGATGGCTTTTGCCAGTTTTAATTCAAATCTTGACCCAACACAGGAAAAAATCATGTTGCCTTTCATTCTGAAAATGACTGTAAGTCCCTCTACAGTCACCCAAGCTGCAAGCTGAGCTCCAGCTACTATGTGGCAAGCTCTGCTCCATCCAACAACCAGACCACCAGTTACTTTTTAGTTGGTCTTGGGGTTTGTTCTGAGAGGTGAGCACAATTCTCCTTGGGGAGCCCAGGGAAGACAGCCTTTCATTAGAGGCAGTGAAGTCTTTGATTAGTGGCAAAAGTAAAAAAAATTGAATAGATTGAATAGTGGTAATGGAGTGTAGAAGTATGTACAAACTCCCAAAAGATGTGAGAGGACTAATCAATAACAGGAGGTATACTTAAAGTATTTAATAGGGAGTTTGTGAGAGGTCTCAGCGGTTCCTGCTTGGAATCACCATCCCCAATAGATTGGTATTTGTTGGGGGTCAGGATTTGGGAGCCGGGCTGGGTCTTCAAGGAAAAAATACTGCCAGGAATGCCAGGGTTGGTTCCCGTTCTGACTTTTGAAAAAAAGCTTAGCGGCCGGGCAGCCCAATTTCCGGCACTTGGGGGTTGAGGCTCATCCTAAATCATGAAGCGTGAAAGTTTGGTGTAGGTTCCTTGCAGGGCAAGCGTGGCACTTTGTTAAGTTTAAGATAGTAGAGGGATTTTGATTTTGAATTCTGGATATTCTAAGCTCCCCTTTGAGGACTGTGTTTTGTAAACAGAGACATGTAAACAACTGCGGCTCAGCCATCCTGTGACATGGATGAGATCATGTGGTGGGCGCGAGCTGGAGTGCAACGCAGGGAGGTGCGCTTGCACCCCTGTGCACCCCAAAGGTCAAGATAGGGGGGGGTGCGCGGGGTGCAACAACTTCAGACAAGGCACTGCTGAGCCCGGGGTACAAACTTGTGGTGGGGATAGGGTTGAGGCTTTTCAAGGTTGTGATTTTTGCAAGTATAACAAGATATACATCAGCATCAATCCACACCTTGTTCCTCAACTTCCTCCTAACACGCTCTCAAGCAATGAGTAATACCTCTTCTAACTCAAAGTGGTTTCCACCCAACTCCAAGCATGGCCCGCAATGGGATGGCTTCCTAATGACCCCTCTTCAAGAAAATGGTAGCCAATGACGCAAGGCAAAATGTACTTACTGCGGGGAAGAATTCTTCAATGGCAAACCACACAAACTCTTTGCCCATGTCAAAGACTCATGCAAAAAGATGTTGGTCCAGCAAAAGTCCAAGTACCTTCAGAAAGTCACCAAGTGGGACAACCAAAACCCAGATTTGTCATCTCATAATTCTCATCCACCTGATTTGTCAACTTCTCAGCCAACCAACCAGCAAAAACGCCCAGCTGACAATGAACGTTTGGTAATAAATATTGAACCCAAAAAAAATAAAAACTACCATGGCGACCTCCAGCACTTCTCAACAATGTCAAAGGAAAAAAATGAAAGACTTCACGAGCTTTTACTCAAGGCCATCATTCTTGGCCACATTCCTTTTAGGTTTCTACAAAACCCATACTTTGTTGAATATCAGCTCGCCTTATCACCAACAGCCTATACTGTTCCAACTTGCTCCTCTGTTTAAGAATCCATTCTCCCTATGTTACATGCTAAGAACGAGATCAGAGTAATCGAACTTTTGAAGAACAAAGATTTCCTCACATTATCCTTGGATGGCTGGACTGATTGCTCAAGAACTAGTGTATATGTGCTTCTTGCTTTGAAAGGCACTGAGATCAAGGAATCACTTGATACCCTTGACCTTCATCATCATCAACACACCTCTGCTAATACATACACTGCGATGGAGAAAAGCATGAAGAAGTCAGGCCTTAAGTGGTCACCGGTCTGTGCAGTTGTCACGGATTCCCTCTCCCCAATGATTGTTTTAAGAGTAAGCCATGTGCTTCTGCTGTCAACTTCTTATGAAAAGCTGAGCTAATATTTGTGATTTTACCTCAATCCTGTCTAAAGAAAATGATTACTGGAAATCATCCTCACATCATTGGAATCAATTGTTGCTTACATGTGTTTAATCTTATAGCAAAAGATATCCTTGAACACCCTCTCATGGTGCGAGTGGTTGCATCCAATTGGACTTTAGTCAACTTCTTCAGGAAGTCAACATTTTGGTCTGATTTTCTTGAACGCTGGCGTCAGGACGCTGCAGTGACACACGGTCTCAGTACGGTCTGTGAGACTCATTGGTATTCAATGGCAAAAGTCTGTCTTAGTGTGGCAGAACATGAGGATGGTTTCAAGAAAGCTCTTACAGCTTCCAAAGACCGTTCATTCAACTTGTCAAAGATCAATAAGGATGTAGCAGTAATTATATCAGATTGCAACCATTTTACTGCAAACCAAGCTCTTGTTACTATGCTCAAGTCTGTTGTTGATGCAATCGGTTGATTAGAACATGCTCACACTTCGGTTGCTGATGTCTGGAAAGAGGTTTTAACAGTGTTCTGTGCTCTCTCCCAAATCAATATCTACAGCCAATACGAACCGTTCAAAAAGTATGCTGAAAGTGTCCTACACCTTTGGACTCAGGTTGTTAGTGATGATATCTACATAATTGCTTTCTTTATATCTCTCGATTTCCGTAACACTGCCATCTCTCGCAAAATTGACCTACTCAAAATGAACTGGATGATCTGTAATCTAGCTGCTCGATGGGGTTTCACAGCTCAAGATGGCTATACTATCAAGGACAAAGTTGTCCAATACTACAACTCGCAGTCTCCTTTTCAACCGGAAACCAAAAGTAAGTCAGTCAATGTCTCCTCACCTTTTCTCTTCTTTCCATAATTAACTCTGTCCTATCTTATCTTATGTTCAGGCTTGTTAACCATTGCATATTGGCTCTCTCTTCCAGTCTCATCACAACAAAGTCCCCTCAAACAACTTGCAATCGAAATTCTACAAATTGGGCCCCATGCAGCTGGTGTTGAAAGTGTGTTTTCAGATATGGGGACTACAAAAACAAAGTTGCGACCTTGGATGAATATAAAGACTTTGAAGATGTGTACACAGGTGCGAATGCATCCTAAATCTGAGTCTGCAAACCTTAGAGAATCCACTATTGTTGCTGTAAATGGCTTTGGTACTGTAAATTTTACAGTACCAAAGCCAAAAATCCCCAATTGTGTCAAAAACACAATTCGGTACCTGCAGAATTGGTATCTACCAAATTTGCTTGGGCTACGGAGCAAACAGGACACCACACCACCACAAGTCATCTCGATCTTCCCTTTCTTTCGATTTTCAATCCTTCCATTGCATATCCAACCTTCAAATTATCATTGTCAAGATCATATCAATCAAATCCACGTTTAATACATCTTATTGAAGAAAAAAAACCCACTATATCAAAATCCGGTCGGTCCTTTGATTCAGGCTACCCATCCTTTCATCCATTACATTTAAAAAACAATCATCTGTAGATCTTTGAACTTTGCAGATTTTTTACAGATGGCACAATTGTGGGACAGACTCTATTCTGTACAGTACGTACTGTACAGAAGAGATTTTACCTCAACGATAGTGGATTTTGAGAGTTTGGTACGTACCGCCTCTGTAATTGACAGACCGTTACAGTAAATTTGCAGAAAATTTACTGTAACGATAGTGGATGCTCTTAGGCCTTCAACTTCATCTACAAAATCAAAGACTCAAAAAGACACAACCAAAGACAACAACATAATAGTTTCAAATTCTGACTTGACTGACAATTTGGAGTACTTTGAGGAGGGTGTATTTGCAGATATGGATCCTATTGACCCAAGTATTTACATAGATGAGACTGGATTCATCACCACCTTGTTTGATTTCCAAGTCTTTGAGAAGGCGGTTCAAACCAAACCATCAAACCCCCCCGTTGTAATCACTATCCCAGATGACCTCATTCTCGGAGCCACTTGGTCAGCAAATGACCTTTTTAAATAAATTGTTTCTTGTTTGATCAAATTTGTTTTGTTTGCTATATACAATTTTGCAATGATAATCATGTGTTGTATATGAAAAAGCCAGCATTATAGGTTCTTTTGGAAATTGGGTGTGTTGCACCCGCGCAGGGGGGTGCGAGGCGCACTTTGGGGCCAAAATTTTGGCGCACCAGTGCGCCTGTTTTTCCAAAAGTGGCGCCGACCACATGAGACATGGAAGTAGTCTACACTCCCTTAGGCAACGCACATGTGACATGTGGGACCCACCAAAAAGTCCCACACATTCTCAGTCCCATGTGCGACCGAGATTTGGCATTTGGTAAACCCAAATGTGTCAAAAGTCCCACACCAATTTTTGCCCATATGGGCAAAAATTGGTCCCATTCTTGAATAGTCCAAAATGTTGTATTTTTTTTGGTCATATGGGACCTCAACCCATCAAGGTGGGTTTTTTTTTGACTTGCCTTTTTTTTTCCTCATCGATCAAACCCCTCTCTGACATTATTCATTTCTCATTTCTCTTCTCACCGACCTCTACTTGACTGCCTTTGATCAACTTCTGTTTCAATCGCATTTGACTTCAAATAAAAAATCAAATTAATTTTATTCGACTTCAAATTCAAAACAATCATATTTCAAATCATTCATTTCATATCATTTATTTCTTTTCATGTTCAATCAATATCAAGAACTCAAGATCATTTCAAAGATATCATAAATTCAAAAATATATTCATTTACTTATCAACCTCATCAAGATGCCAACTTTGGACAATGGAACCCAATCGGCTCAAGAAAGTCCAAACGTATCGACTGCATCAATTCAAAAGTGTGAATGGACTGGTGATCAAGAAAGCAAGATGATTGATTTGCTTACCAAGGTCCATCAAAGCAAGAAGTCAGTTAAGGGTTTTACTAAAGTGACTTGGGCATTGATTGCAAAGGAGTTGAAGGGAACTGAAGGAGATACTAAGCTCAAGACAGGTGAGATGTGTCTCTCCCATTACAATGCCGTAAGTCCTTCTTTCTTTTTGCTCATTGATCTTTTAAAATCATTTCTAATTTTTTTTTCTACTAGAGCCTTCGGCGGGCAAGCCCGCCTTAATTTCAAGTGACTTAGTGCTTGAAACATTTAGATACTGCATTAAGTGTTTTCACGATTTACATATATATCTCCAAATGACCACTATTACATAACAGTCATTACAAGTTTGATTGTGTAATTCACATTCATCGTCGCAGATGACCACTGTATCTATACCATCATTTTCTATCTATGTCACTCAGTCACCATACTGATATCAATCCCTCAAATCAAATGCTTCATCTCCAATCATGACAATGGCGTTGTTATCGTCCAAAGGAACACATTGACCGTCATTATTTTAGCCTCCGTCCTCAATCGGATAGTTGTAAAGTTGTACTTCTACGGTCTTTATATTGGATGACATCCTACAATTTCTCCTGAAGGGAGCGGATACAATAGCATCATCAAAATACTATTTAAGAACTAAGATCCATCGAAATTTTGTCATCTTTCCGGTCGTAATGGGTGCCAGCCATTTGCAACCTTTTACTCTCGATCGACGTCTCCGCTGTTTGAAAACACAAGACGAAACGGATTTCTGAGTGATAAACTCCAGAGTTATCTTAGAGTAGTATTACATTGTTGCCTACAATTGCCGGTAAGAACTATACGTGAATATCATTATGCAATATATCTAGGTATGAATATCAACGTAATGCTGCGACTGCGTTCATCAACGCTGTTAACGATTGAGGATCCTGTACATAGCGGTCAATGAACCTTTGTTTTCAAAATCTCCACTCTGGATACTGAAATAAACCTAGGTTTTGAAGAAGTAGGGAACTTAAAGATATATTGTGAATCAAGTGTCATAGACTCAGCTTGCAATGTATATATATATTATATACTGATTAATACACACTCGACGCTGCAGCTTATATGCTGAGTATTCGTTGGCTAGATATGGGAATCTTTTGCTTACGTCTGTCATTCCCAAAAGGGATCATTCCTACACATGAATGTATGCGTCAACAACACTTTAGACGGAATCATTTGAATAGATATTCGTAACCTTACACTACATTTTCCCTCGATTATGATTTCCAGTCTCTTGTTCAGACGACTCAAACTTTAGATGATTAGAAATCATTAATTTGAAATTCAACAGAAAATTAATGTTAGCTGATGAACATCAGATGTAGGAAATATTATCTACCCATGCATCTGACTGTCCAGCACTGTTTATCAACAACATTGTTTGAGACCGGCATTATATCATAATGTTGTTCTCCATCCTTATTTCAAGTT
This sequence comes from Melampsora americana, assembly GCA_022264835.1. Taxonomy (NCBI): domain Eukaryota; kingdom Fungi; phylum Basidiomycota; class Pucciniomycetes; order Pucciniales; family Melampsoraceae; genus Melampsora; species Melampsora americana. The sequence continues at coordinate 1,440,635 of JAIFHY010000013.1, read as the reverse complement.
GAAGTGAAATCGCAGAAATCCTACATTTATAAGACCAAGATACTGCCTATGTAACATTGGGTGCACATCCTAAAGCCTTGAGGAGACTTAGTCTCTTTAAATATATGCCAATGATCTTTTAGAGACCTCTGTCATTAGGACACAATTTGAATCTATTGGGACATGGGTTTCACTGCATCTGCTCATGCGAAATTAAACATGTCTTTTCAGTTTCAGGCATATGTCTTCTGCTGGAGATAACCGATGGGTCTACAGTCACATAAAACGTTCGGTATAGGTTATAAAAAAAAGTTCAAACAACGCAAACAAAATTTACATGCATATACAATGAAAGACATCTCAAGTGAATATTCAATTTCCCTTGCGCCGATTTCAAAACACCGCTTCTGTTAAAAAAATGGTTTACATATTTCGTTCATTATATGTGTATTGAAGCGGACGTATATGTAGTCAAACGCAGAGAATATCTAATTGGAGAGATTATGTAATAAAGACCGCATAACAATATTTGTAGTACTCGAGTTTCCAATTTGAGAGACAATAGCCAATCTGATATTTTGTAATGATGTACACCTGGACAGTGCAACATAAAGCTGTCCGTGTGCAAAGACAGGTGCTGAGAGAAATATACCAACCTTGCCCAAACTTTGTCCTTGTGCTTTATTGATCGTCAACGCAAACGCACTTGAGACTGGAAATTGTGTTCTAGAAAAGGGAATTGGGTGCCGTAAGTCGCCTGGATGAATCAGCTTCATTCGAGGTATTGCAACTATTTCGCCTTTATTAGGTCCCGTGATAATCCGACATTTTAAAACATATGGAGATGGCTTCAAAACTAATAACCTAGTCCCATTACAGAGGCCAGAGCCTAAGCTGAGGTTGCGAATGACCATAATTGGTTGTCCAACCTTAAATTCTATGATATGATCCGGAAACCCCGGAAAATTGATGGCATTGAGGCATTCAGTCGAAACTGGGTCGCAGAAGGAATCATTCATCTCATCAATTGAGATGCAGCGTTCTGCGTCCCCGGGAAGTTTATCCATTAAATGCTGGTTTACATCAGCAACCGTCGAATTGAGTGGTGTAATGAAAGAGCGCTGTTCGTAGTACTTAATTCTATTTTCGTCGTTGTTACTTTGCATTACATCTTGTAAATCGTTGTATAACCATTCAATTAAATCATAAGGCAGAGTCGAAAAATCTCTGATCAAATCACACTTTATGTGCTGAATCGGTACTACCTGAGCGTCTTTATCTTGCAGCTTCCCTTCACCCAGGTCAAGAAGCCATTTACTGAACATAAATGTTGGATGATGTCTTGACAAATTTTCAGTGTTAAGCCTCAAGTTTTGCGACAGCCTAAAATTTCTGATTTCCCTCCATATATATGAATTACTCACGCAGGCCTCCTTCTGGTCCCACATACTGCCATGTGCTACAATAGGAAGTGTTTGGCGAAAATCTCCAGAAAAGATTACGCTTAACCCTCCAAATGGAGCATGATTTTCCCGAATATTGCGCAGTGCTCGATCAACAGCCTCTATCGCAAAACGGTGCTGCATTGAAATTTCGTCCCAAATGATAATGGGAGCATTCTTTAAAGCCCTACTTTTAGCATCGGCACCACTAAGGTCACAGCTGCTGTCTTCGTCAATGAGGATCGGAATATTGAACGCAGAGTGCGCCGTAGTCCCATTCTTTAAAAGGATTGCAGCGACCCCTGAAGATGCAACTGCAATGGGGGTTAAACCTTGAGCATAAAAATAGTATAGTAAAGTATTCAATGTATATGTTTTACCGGTTCCTCCGGGTCCATCTAAAAAGCATAAAGTTTGCCGACAATCTTCATGTCCTTCAATTATATACTTTACAAACGTTGATTGATCTTCGTTCAATGTTTTCTGTCTTTTATCGTATTCATCGATGCTTAACAGTTGATCCGTAATTGGGGGCAGAGTGGGTGAATATAAGGAGAGTGATTCTATATATAAAGATTCAACTAAGTCTGAATGGAATCCAACTGATGACATACTATGGTTCATGTCCTTAAGAAATAGATCTAAAATCTTCAAAGCATAAGAGTCTTTCATGTCGTCAGTGACATGCAAATTTGAATTTAATTGATGTAATATTGGTTCAATATCGTCTACCATATACGTCTTAAACTTATGCCACAATAGATCAGGTGATGCAACTTCGCCGTATACTAATATAAGGCCTAGTAATTTGCGCATTTGAGATGCAGACGCCCAAAAAGATGCCTCTTTCAAGGCGGCCTCATGATGTTTATCAGACGCTAACAGCCCCAACCTATCGGCTGCTTCGCGAAAAGTCGTACAGACCCGTCCTCTGACCGTGCGGAGGTCTTCAAAGGACTTTGGACCCTTCACATTACACAATAACATGCGGAGATAATATCTCTCTCCGTCGGTGACGTTGGCGAAGTGGATTCTTCCAACTGCCCGTAAAGGGTTTTTCCTTTTGATGAATTTTTTATTGTCCCATTTGAAGTACTTGACAATATCTACGTAGAACACGTTTCTTGCCTTCACACCGCCGATCCCTTCCGCATCCTCGGCGCAGAGGCGGAAGTATTCAGTGAGGGTAGAACGCGGCGGAGGTCCAATCATTATTCGCTCTTGAACGACCTCTTCATTCATAAAATATACGTATTGATTGTCTTCCAAGTGAACCATCAGCCTCACCACAAAGGGAGACCTGCTGTTCATTGGGAATTGGAAAAGACGATAGACACCTGCATAAATCCTCAGATTAGCTTATTTCTTCAAATGTATTGATCACATACTCACTTTCAGGAGCGCTTATGTATCGGTATTCTTGAAATTCAAGGATCTCATCCACAACATCGTCTGTACCTCCATTTCGATTCTGGATTTAAAATGGCAGTTCAGCTCCAAATTACTTGTTCAGAATACTTAAAAGCGCACCTGGATTTGTATTTGAACCCGAGTCCTATCGTGGCCTTTCGTTAAATATTTGTAAAGGTAACGGACTGGTCTTATACCAACAGGTATTTCGACGTTCAAGTGACATTCCAGCAATAGAAGTAAATACTTATTATACGGAACGACGTGAGCGTTAGAGAATTCATGAGGTCCCTTTTTGAAAATTCGACCGTCATCAGGGCGGCGATAATTATAATATTGTTCATCTGATAAGGATGTTTCATCAGCGAAAGGTTTAGGAAAATTAGATTTGCAGCGTCCATTTTGCCAACAGGGAAGTTTTTGACAAGGACCGTGGAGCATATGGGTTGTTACTAAAGTGAATAAGCGTTTATCGTTTTCTTCATCCGGTAAAACTGCAGTGACAATTGTGTCAACCTGCGCTGCCGTTTTAGGTCTTGAAACCTCGTCAAGGATACACAATATATGGGCATGAGGTAAGCCCCGCTTTTGAAATTCTACAACCATTAAATGAGAGATGACTACTCCTAAACGATCCTCTTTGAACAATTTGTGAAGTAACTTCTGTAGTTTCAGATGGAATACTCTAGCGACAATATCAGGTCTATCTTGAGCAGTCTCCTCATATCGCAATTCATTGAGGATTTCGTCCCATTCTGGATTTGTAGTCATAGTAATGAATAACGATGGATTTCCAAGCTCTTGTACCAGTGCCATAGCATCATGATATAATTGATTCATGTGCCTTGGCCCTGCACCAAATGAAGATGGAAGAATAATCTGTCGTCCTGTTGGAGCATTTCCATCATTGTACGCTTCTCTTAAACCTTGATAAGATTCTGCTCTGATTGTTTTTTGATTGTTTCTAACGTAGCGTAAATTATTTCTCTCTACGCAAAGATACAGGTCTACGATGAAATGTTGCGTTAACCTCCTTCCATGGATGAATGGAGAAAATAGGTTTTGACGTTCAAATAATAAATAAGCAGCCCACTGAAGCTCAGTAACGGTATATTGGTCACGTTTACCTAAATACAGATCATTCTTCAATGGTCATGATGAATCTTATAATCATAAAAGATAATGCTTACAATTTATATTAGTTCCAATTGTAGGTGACACAAAGTTACCATCCCATTGTTGGGATCCAAATGGAAGCATCAATGGATATCGGAGGCTCATATATCCAGAATGCAAATCAGTAATATGTTCGATTCGGCCGTCTTTATGACGTAACACCACGTCTCGAGGCTTTGCGTCGATTTCCCCGGTTCCATAGACCAGCGCAGCAACGTCATTAGGCCTAGGCTTATTGTAAGTTTTCATTTCGCGGCGACCTGGGGGAAGTGATTTCAACACAACTTGCGTCGTGCAGTCCGAGGCGATAGCAGCAGAGGAATCTTTCAAGAAAACCGCGTACGGATTCACTTCATTGATAACATTTTGCAATTTGGTAAGTAGAGCCCGTGATATTTGTTTGCTTTTATGTACTTTATTGGCGCGGAGATTTACTTCATCCTCCCCTCCATCCCCAACAATAAATATCTGCGCAAATGCAGGTTGTTCTCCGTCAAGTGGCAATAAAGAGCCTATGTTGTGATTAAGTTGGCGATTAACTCGAAACGTATAGATTCCTTTCTGGCCATTCACAGAGTTGTCGATGTAGGCACCCATAGATGCAAATGAGACCAAGTTGTTATAAATGGTCATATTCTTCTGAAATTCTACGGCATCTGTTTTTAAAGGCGTAAGTGGTTAGCCTAAATAAAAAAAATACAATTAATGATGAAACTGACCATCAGTGTAACCAGTATATAGTTCGAGCAATGCTGGTGGAAGGGTCTCGCCTTCGAAATACGCAATTGGTAATGTAACATCACCTTGTTTACAACAATTGGAAAATATATTGCTGTCTTTCTTAGCCTCAAGCCGCGTTCTTTCTTGAGGCCAGCGGATTGCGCCACAGTGCTGACAGGTACGATTAGCTGGGCCTAATTTATGGGGTATTTCGAGAGCGAAACGGGCCATCAAGGAGAGCTCTGTGTTTTGATCAACTGACGCAGCGGCTGGCCCTTTAGGAATAGACATCTTTCCACTGAGATAGAGGCCGATAGATGAAGAACTCAGAAAATTGGAAGAGCGTTTATTGAGAATAATGTTGGAGTTTTAATGCTTCAAAAGTAAATTGTTCAATTAAATTTCACGGCGAAGGCTAAAGGTTGATCTCTAGTTGTGCTAAAAATTACTCTTCGTCGGCATAAGTGAAGTGAAACAGGTTTGTTGTTGACGAAAGTATCTAGATGACTAAATTATTTGCATGCAATCAACAATTTTAGGTATCAAATTGAGATGTGTCGTGCACAACACATATTTTTATATGTTTGACATCTTCTAGATGAGATCGAAGGAATAGGAATTCAGAATCTCTAGGACCATACTCATCAACCCAGAATGAAATTTCCAGCTGATGCAACCTGCCGGTGGAGCGGCTAAGGTGTGAATGCTATGCTACCCTTCAAGCAGAAGTATAAATAACTTCAATTACATACATAGGCATTGAGACAAAGGATGAACAGAACCAGCGGGAAACATGGCAAGAGTTGGATGAGGGATGAACGTCAAGCTGTAGATGACTTTATGTAGAAGGCAGAGAACAAAAATAGTGCATCAATCTTTGGTCTTGGCGAATGGGCTTCAGCACTTGCACTTAGTTGATTACAACAGATTACAGTGTACCATAGAATCAAACAAAAATAAATTTGATCATGGAACAATTCCATGCAGGATACGTGGTCAGACCTTCAAAAATATGAAAGAAAAAGAGGTTTTAACTCTCGTTGTCAGACGCAGGACCTCTGCCTCTTTTGCCTGGAGACCTGGAGGATAGCGGTTTAGCAACAGCTTTGCCTTTCCCTTTCCCTCCGCTAAGCTCCTGTTCAGGAATGCAAGTATCATTTGAAGTAGAGGTCGATGGAGATTCTTGTGGAGTTTCTCTTTCGGTAAAAATCCTGTTTGTAGAGGTCATTAATTCGTAAAGGAGACTTTATGAGGAATAGAACACACTAACATCTTTGCGCGTACACGGCCTCGAGGGGTAGTCAAATTAGAAGTGCTCCCAGAGGGCATTGGAGGAGAGCTGGTTTCAGAGCCAGACGTCACACTAATTCCTGTGAGCTGTAGTAAAAAGATGTCAAAATAAGTTGAAACATTAGAACATCATAGGCTCACTTGCACTATCCACATGTGCTTTTCTTCATTTCGGCCTACGATATGTCCTGTGACCATAACCTCTCGACCAACCATCATGAGAGGCTGGAGTTTTTCCATTAATCTTGACCACATTGACTTATACTCAACTTCAAATACACTTTGGTTTTGAATCTGGGTAAAGTTGAAACATGAACAGGAGTCTCTGAAAAGATTGTAAAGTAAATAATGTAACGTACGTCAGGGTTGTAATCTGAATGTCTAATGATGAGGGTGACATTTTCTCGTCCAACCTCTAAAGCTTCTGTCACACGAGATATGATAATGCCAAGGCCTGTCACACTAACGCCATTAGCAAGATTGCAAGGTAAATTCTCAGAAGTGTTCGCTAGAAGTTGAAAATCAGGCTCGTAATAAAACTTTGGCGTCTCTTTCGCGTTTAAAGCGAGAAGCCTGCCTTTCAGGTAATAGACGCCATCCACGTCTAGTATAATGTCTGTGCCTCCGTAGGCGACACACTTCACTACCCATTCAACTGAATCTCCGCTTGTCGCCCGCGTGACGATTGTAGTATGGGAATGGCGTAAACCATACATTCCGGAAACTTCAGGGCCAACCTACATAACAGAGGATAATTAGTGACCGTGTATACTTGAAAACAATTAACGACTCACGTTTTCGAAAACATCAAACAGAGATGAAATTATAAATGGATGATTTCGCTTTTTGACCCCATTAACTCCAGAGGAGTTGGAGTTTCGAGTTGGAGACTTTGGTGGAGACAATGAATTAGATGACATCTAGACAATAACCAAAGAATAAATCAAGTATTAAATTCAAGACTCCTGTGAAGGGGCCTAGCTATTAACAAAAAGACACTTTACCTTTATGCTCTATTTTGATGAATAAGAGAAAAGACAAAAATAATCGCAACGATGTGGAAGAGTAAGCATATGCTTTAAGGTGAGGAGGAATGGAGCTTTAAAGTACGCCTTTTATATTGAACATTTTAAGATTGTAAAAGGAATTCTCTAGGAGACATGAAATAACTCATATCTCATACATTAGGACGTTGGACTTCACTTTAACATAGAGCCAAGGGGATACGATAAAAAAATTAACAAAACCAGTAGAAATTCTTACAAATTGAAACAACAAACCATGAAAATGATACTATCAATGGCTTGATGAATTAGGTGGAGGGTTAGAGATCATTGGGCGGTCACACTTTATGACAGTGCGAAGGTTTCAGGATGTGATTAATACCAAGTATACATATTTGACCTTCTCAGTATGGTTTCGTCATATGAACCGAGGAAACGAACGTATGGTTTTTTAAGACCTTGTTCCAAATTAGTACATAAATGAACTTCTTATGAGGCAATATGACAGTATAGTGTTTGAAGGGATGTTTGTGCGTGGCAAGGTAGGTGTAAAGCATCCTGCATGTAAAGAAATGCAAGGTACAAGTTTCATATGGTAAACTGATGGGGCGTCACAGAGCCAATGAATATAGCCATCGAAAGGACATATTGATAAAAAAAGTGCGTCGTCGATCAGACCAGTGGAACGCAGGAGAACCATTAAATGGAATTCCAGCTGTGAATCACCTTAAAGTAAGGCTAGTCATATGGGTATTAGGGTGTAGTGACCTTTCAGGCAGGCATCAAGTGATCGCATATTACTTACAAGTTAAATTCAGGTGCAAGTAGAGTTTAAGGAAAGCCATAAGTCAAGCCCGACGCATCATATCTTGATACTTGCTAAGACTTGAGGGCTATGCCGAGCGTCCGTTGAGACGTGACTTTATAGGCTTGCGCGAAAGGAAATTGGAACCTCTCTACATAAGGATATACTTAGTGAAATCACCTCATAGTCAGGGATCTTTGTTCAATATTTGAGACGTCCTTACATCCCAATTACATTTAGACTTTCAAATCGATCTTGTGCAGCATAAGAAGATATGCCTGTATATAAGTATTATCGTCGATCTTATTCTCCCGACACGAAGGGAAAGGCCATTGAAGTATCCAGACAGATTGTGCAACAATTTGAAAATTGTAAGTACCAATTTCTGACACTGTAAAATAGGAAATTGACCACGTTTGATAGTAGGCACCGAAGGACCCGCTACATTAATATACCCAGATGGACGAATTTCAAGGGTTCATCTATATAATAATTTGACTTACCAAGTTGTAAACGCCGGGACCACGGAGGCAAAGTGTATCTTCACTTGCTTAGAACTGAACTCCAATCAATCAAATGATGAAGGTGACAATAATAGTTTATCTTTACCCAATGATCTATGAGACTAACATACTTGATGGCTGTTTGGTAGGACAGTACAAGTTACAATATCAAAAGGTAGATTCCGGGGTAATAACATGTTGCATAGAGAACGTATTGTTTTTAGAGGAGAGAATTCTGGAGAAAGATGACTTTCAGCGCCTATTAGCTCAAGCTCAAGCATAATGAACCGTAAGAGAATACATTGTTATTGACCAAGATATAGGACTCCGGGTCCCACTTGTTTCTAACTTTGCACATAAGATATAATAAACAACATATAAAAAGGGCTCAAGTTTAGCTGTCATACAGATTTCGGCTGATAAATAAAGGTATAAGTAGCAAAATGGGGAAAACAGTATAGTAGATGTTTTATTAGTAGACTGGGATTATTGCTTCTAATACAATTGCAGTATATTTAGTTATTGTTTGAAATTGGAATTCAAAGGTTCATTTAGTTGTTATGAAAATCTCTCTAACCTCAGGCCCAGTGCGGGTGGTGATAGTGACGTGAGTGAGAAATTTCAATGGAGGTCCAAGGTGATAACTTGCGCGGAAGAAAGTTTCTATGTGATGCCACTCAGGCTGAATAACGTTATGGATGATCAAGGCATGGATAGTATTAGCAATATCTGGGTTGAGCGCAGCCCAATGGATAAGTGAAAAGACGCCTTGGAAACCCCAAACTTCATAGGTACCTTTTCCGCTGGTGCTCCTAAAGAGACAGTTCAATCAGCTTCCACGCGTAAGTTCAGGTTAAGGGAAATGAATGTAACGGACAAGAAAAGGCTTGAAGCACCATTGGAATCTTCAAATCTGACTTTAGCGTATCTTACAGCCATAAAACGTGAACATCTAGTGTTACGTTTGAAGAACAAACGTCTATTGGGGGAGCGTTGTCGAGAAAGCATCTATAATTACATCCAGGGGAGAGTGCAATTACGTCAAGGGAATGTTTTTCAGAAGAGAAGAACGAAAGTACATACTGAATTTGAAAGACTCCAATCAGTTCTCAAAGAAAAAGATTTGACAGACTTATTGTACTTAAGGAAATAGATTTAAATAAGGACAACGAAAGAATTTATTTTGTGATTAGAGGATGGCAATTCAAAAGCAGAATGACTCAAGCTTATTGTCTTTAGGAGAGGAAACGTTGAAGGAGAAAATTGTACGGACTTTGTTGTCTTTGGGAAGGAAACAAACTTGTCATAGGAGGGAATTTATATATATTATTTCAACTTGTATGGGAACCTGAGAAAGGAAAGATTTTCATAGAGTTTTTGAGGCCTGAGGTGATACATAAAAGGAAAAGACATTATAGGAAAGGTGACAGCAATGGCAAACCGCATATGGAAACTGAATATTACAAAAACTCTTTATGAATGTGCGGGTCTTAGAAATAGTGGCTCCAGGCAACACGGGTGAAATACACTTTTAGTAGAATATGCAGCAGACGATCGAGCACAGTGAGAAAAATGAATGTGATAGGGTCAGGTTAAACTTCAAGCTACATTGCATACGACGGAAATATAAGAGAAATCGACGTAATGACGTAAGACAGGAAACAACGACCATAGCGCTTCCGGTATAGGAAGATGTAAGGAAAAGAAAACACGTCATTATAGCAACTTTGAAAAATCGAAAACGCCTTGTCTTCTTAAATATACAATTCCGTGAATTCCAACTGAACTTAACTTGAAATAGAAACGGCTTGCATAAAACATAATTCACCATTAAAAGTATAGACGCAGAGAACTCACAAGACGGAAACGGCGAAGACTCAGGCCGGTTAAACAAATCGACAAGATCGGAATATCCTCATAGTGTCCATATGACATTGGCAAGATTGAAAAGGAGAATTCGAAAATTTTGGAAATCGGACAAGGAAACAGGTGAAAACCTTGAATGAAGGACACAACGAATAAAATTTTCATGACATCATTACAAAAGTAGGAGAAACCGGATTTGGTTGATTGGATATATCATTCAGAGTGATGTTCCAGGTATAAATAGAGGTGAAATGTGAATAGAATGATCAGCATCGATGTCAATCCTCGTGACTACACCGTAGAAAGTGAGTCAAAAACGAGCTCTGGGCTAGATCTGCAACCACCTATCATAGTTCTGAAACCCGATTAACGGGTTTCAGGACTACACGTAGGGACCTCCCGAAGGGCTGAAATTTTAGACCAAAATTTCACGCCTTCTTGGGGGGGGTTGCAGATTTAGTCTGAGGGAATTTGTTTTAAGCTTGCCAAAAAGTATCGAGATGCATCGGATTTGTTGAAAAAGAGCGGCGCAGGGTGGAATAGTGAGACAAAGTGTTATGAGCCAGTTACAGTTATGCTTATATACCCAGATGCTTGTACTAGAACTCCAGTGCACTCATATCTACTGTGCGCAGAGGTTTTCCTAAAACCTCACGTTGCAATACCATTATAAGATATTGACAACCTTCATCGTAGTCTCTTGACAAGCCCATTGCATAGTCATAATATATTGCAACGTCTAACCTATATCAACCAACTACAAAGAAAGCAAAGAAGCAAAGTTAAAAAGTCAAAGAAGAATATAAAAGAAATCAAAAAGTTTAAATCAAAATTAGAGCATTCATCCAGCGAATTGGTAAATAGAGTAATTACCCTCAAGTCGAAGAAAAGTGATTATACAAGGTTAAAGTTCAGATCTCAATTGAATTAAAGTTAATCTCAAGTTTTAAAGCTCAAACTCTATTAGTCTGAAAGTACTTCAATCTCCTAAACCCCGCAATATTCTCAGGATAGCCGGAACAATCTCTCACCACGCCTGAATTCAAACCAAACACCAATTCAACACCATCGGTGTCGAGTAACCAATCTGAACGGTCAAACACATCTTACCACGATCCTGAAGAATTGAGAATGGATTATACCACTGAAGGTGGAATGGCTGAAGTGATGCGGCAACTCGCTGAACTCAACACTAAGTTTGCTGAGGTTCAGGCTAATCTGGCCAAAGAAGCTCAGAAGCGTCAACAAGCAGAACAACAAAGTCAAGAAGCTGAGCAACGTTTACATCAGTTCAAAGCTCAAGTCCAGTCTCAGAGCCAACAAACTGCAATGCTGGATGCCCAAATTCCCACTCTAACTCAACCTGTCTATGACAGTGCTCCACCTCAACTACAACGCATGCCGAAAATGTCAACTCCTGACAAATTTGATGGTAGTAAAGGACCTAAAGCTGAAGTCTTTATGAACCAGCTAGGACTATACATGCAGCTGAACGGACACCTTTTTTCAAATGACCAGGCCAAAGTTGCCTTCGCGCTGTCGTACACTACTGGAAAGGCAAACATATGGAGCCAAAACCTAACGGATCAGATTTTGGATACCAAAAGTTCCCATCTAGTGACATGGCGACGCTTCGTTGACTCATTTAAAGCAACCTTTTTCGACACTGAAAGAGTTTCTAAGGCGGAGAAGGAAATACGAGCATTAAAGCAAAAAGGATCTGTAGCGGACTATTGGATAAGATTTTCTGAATTATCTCTTGTTGTCAAATGGCCAGCCAACATCCTAATCTCACATTTTGAGCAAGGGTTAAAGTCGGAAGTATCTCTCTATATGATAAAAGAAGAATTCAGTGATGTTGAAGAAATTGCAAAGTTTGCTATCAAAATCGACAATAAACTCAACAAACGGGCTCATGACACATCAGTCTTCACTACGCCGTCAACTATCCCTCAACCGACCCCGGACCCCGACGCCATGGACTGTTCTGCATATTGCCTAAACATATCTAATGATGAATACAAGAGACGCGGAAGTTCGGGGGCGTGTTATGGGTGTGGCAGAAATAATCATCTTATAGCAGATTGCTATGAAGTAAAGAGGAGACGGGGAAGGAGTTTGGGTAAATTCAATAGTAGTAATAGTAGGTTTAAAGGAAGAATAGCTGAGTTAGGAAACAAATCAATTGAGGAAGAGGACAAAAAAAAAGAAGAGAAGGAGAGTAGAGCCGAAACATCAAAAAATGGCGAAGCTCGGGTCTGATTGTTGTGCCTAACCCGAGCAAGAATTATGTAGGGGAGTTGGGTGATGTCAGTAGTTTAATAATGAAAGATACACAAATTATTGAAATGATACACTTGACCGATCCACATAATGCCACAACCACGGTAGCCCGAGCCCTAATTGACAGTGGTGCTACCCACGAAGTGATCAGTGAAAGCTTCGTTAAGAAAAACACCCTACTCACCACCCTATTACCAGAACCAAGAAGCGTAGTAGGTTTTAGTGGACATGAGTCTCGCATTAGTGAGGTAGGTGACTATTTGGTGAACAAAGACAAATCCCCGACAATGTTTATAGTCACAACCCTAAGAGACAAATACGACCTGATCCTTGGAATGCCATGGATAAGAAGCAACCACAACTATATTGATTGGGAAAAAGGTCAATTGAAGAATGAAGACGGCAACATTGCGGCTATAGAGACAGTCCCGTCTGTCCCTGTAGTTTCGTCAGGTTCTAAAGAACCCTGGATGGTATTGGAGGAGCCTGACAGGCATGCTAGGAACCGTGACGAGGGGGTGGAGTTCCAAATTAACTCACTAACACCCCCGCAATGTGAGTACAATACATACCCCATTTCCCCATTTTTGGAAACAGCTGGCAAGCCTGAATCTTCCCTAGAATTCTCACCTCCAACAAGTCAAACTAAGAGCCACACTGAGGAACCAATAGGAGTCAACGCGTTGCAATCTTCTAGGCCGAAAACACCCTCTGGATTCCCGAATGATGAACGGAGGGACGCTAGGTACTTTGAAGAGGGGGTGGGGTCTGAGAATGACTCGCTAACACCCCCGCAACGTGAGTGTGCTAAAGTTCAAGTCCAAAGTGTTGTAGAGACAAGAAGCAATCAAGTATCTCCTTTGATTTCCAGACTCCGACAGTTATCAGGACCACCACAATCAACAAGGATTATAGGCCCGCTCTACCACAGTCGTCTACAAGAATTCCAACCTCAAAGCATCAAATTAGCAGCAGCCAGAACATCTTGGAATGTATCAGCAAAACTAGCTGCAGATCAAGTGAAAGACAGACCAGCAAAACCAGCAAGCGAATTAGTACCCGCAACATATCATGAGTATCTACCAATGTTTGAGAAATGCAATTCAGACATACTCCCGCCTCACCAACCATATGATTTTTGTGTAGACTTAGTACCTGGAGCAACACCTCAAGCGGGTCGAGTGATACCTTTATCTCCGAAAGAAAATGAAGCACTGAATGAAATGCTTGAAAAAGGCTTGGCCAATGGCACAATTTGGCGGACAACTTCTCCATGGGCAGCCCCAGTCCTCTTTACAGGTAAAAAGGATGGAAATCTAAGGCCATGTTTTGATTATAGGCGTCTTAACTCCCTCACAGTGAAGAACAAATACCCCTTACCGCTAACTATGGAGTTAATAGATAGCTTGTTAGACGCCGACAAATACACAAGTCTGGATATGAGAAACGGATACAACAACTTACGGGTAAGAAAAGGGGATGAAGGGAAGTTAGCATTTATATGTAAAGCTGGTCAATTCGAACCTCTCACAATGCCATTTGGACCAACTGGCGCCCCTGGCTTCTTTCAGTACTTCATTCAAGATATTCTCAAGAATCACATTGGAAGAAATGTCGCGGCGTATCAAGATGACATTCTGATCTACACCAAACCTGGTGAGGACCATGAACAAATTGTGAAAGAAGTACTGGATATTCTAAGACGTCAAAATGTATGGCTCAAGCCCGAAAAGTGCAAATTTTCACAAGACGAAGTTACATACCTAGGATTGATAATATCCAAGAATCAAATCAAGATGGATCAGACTAAAGTAGCTGCGGTGAAAAACTGGCCAGCACCCCAAAACTTATCTGAGGTTCAAATGTTCTTAGGATTTGCTAACTTTTACCAACGATTTATTGCTCAGTTCTCAAAGATAGCTAGACCTCTGCACGAACTATCGCAAAAAGAAGTTAAATTCGAGTGGACTGAAAAAAGGCAACAGGCATTTGATCAACTCAAGGAAGCATTTACAAGCGCACTGATATTGAAGATCGCAAATCCGTACAAACCATTCATACTCGAATGTGACTGCTCGGATTTTGCACTTGGGGCAGTACTATCTCAAGTGTCGGACGATGATGATCAACTGCACCCGGTAGCATTTCTATCTCGGTCCCTACTGCAAGCAGAGAGAAACTACGAGATTTTTGACAAAGAGCTCCTCGCAGTCGTCACGGCTTTTAAAGAATGGAGGCAATACCTGGAAGGCAACCCCCACCAGCTCAGTGTATTAGTTTATACCAATCACAAGAATTTAGAATCCCTTATGACAACAAAGGAACTCACCAGACGACAGGCAAGATGGGCGGAGGTCCTAGGGAGCTTCGACTTTCAAATACGCTTTAGGCCTGGGAAACAATCAACAAAGCCTGACGCGTTATCTCGACGACCAGACCTAGCACCGAGCAAAGAAGAGAAACTTACCTTTGGACGACTATTGAAACCAAGCAACTTACCACTTGATGCATTCATTGATGAGCTAGACTTACTGGAATTGTGGTTGGAACCTGAAAATGCGGACTTCAAATTAAATGAAGACAAAGTCGACAAAAACTTAGTATGGAGCGACAAAGAAATACTGCAAGAAGTACAAATGAAATCAATTGAAGATCACAAAATCAAAAGCATGATCAAACTTTGCGAAGAAATGCCGAACTCAAAAGTCCTACAGGAGTACAGCACATTGGACGGAATTCTGTACTTTAGAGGCAGAGTAGTAATACCGGAAAATTCAAACCTCAAGCTTCAAATACTAAGATCAAGACATCCTGGAAGATCAAGAACATTAGCACTCATCAAAAGATCTTATCACTGGCCGTCCATGAAAGCATACGTAAACAAGTATGTTGATGGATGCATGTCATGCCAAAGAGTAAAGTCCAGCAATGCTAAGCCGTTTGGCCAACTTCAACCCCTACCAATACCTCAGGGACCGTGGACTGACATATGTTATGACCTTATAACTGACTTGCCCAAGTCTAAGGGAATGAATTGCATCCTAACCGTAGTAGACAGATTAACAAAAATGGCGCATTTTATAGGTTGCAAGAAGACGATGACATCTAACGAACTTGCGGACCTGATGATTGAAAATGTTTGGCGACTACATGGTACTCCTCAAACTATAACTTCCGATAGAGGAAGCATATTCATATTGAGTATAACAAAAGAAATCAACAAAAAGTTAGGAATCAAGACTCAAAGCTCAACTGTGTACCACCCGGAAACTGATGGTCAATCAGAGATAACAAATAAGGCGGTAGAACTGTATATACATCACTACACGTCATACATGCAGGATGATTGGTGTTCTCTACTGCCACTGGCAGAATTCTCTTATAACAATAATCATCACTCATCAATAGGGATGTCCCCTTTCAAAGCTAACTATGGTTTTGATGTCACGTTTGCAGGGATCCCAACACAAGACCAATGCCTCCCGACAGTAGAAGCACGATTTCAACAGATGAAGGAAGTTCAAGAGGAGATTAGAAGTTCAATGGAAGAAGCGCAGAACCTGATGAAACTCCAATACAACAAGGGAGTATCTAAATCGCCGGAGTGGAAAAGAGGCGACAAAGTGTGGTTAAATAGCAAGCATGTATCCACAACAAGGCCGTCAGCAAAATTCTCACACCGATGGTTAGGTCCATTCAAGATTGAAGAACGGATTTCAGCAAATGCTTTCAAACTCAAATTACCGACGACGATGAATGGAATCCACCCGGTATTTCATGTGAATCTACTACGTCAATTCAAGAAGAATGAAATTCCCAATTGAGTGAATGATCCGCCAGCGCCGATCACAATTCAAGATGATTTAGAATACGAAGTCAAGGAAATATTAGACAAAAGGAAGAGGGGAAGAGTGACAGAGTATTTGATTAGTTGGGAAGGATATGGGTCAAATCATGATTCATGGGAACCGGAAGAAGGACTGAAGAATGCTCAAGAATTAGTTAAATTATTCAACAAGAAATTCCCTGACAGAGAGAAGAAAATTAAAAGACAAAGGAGAATGGTAAGAGGGTGAAGCTTTTTCCCTACGGGGTTTTCTAATGCCAACCCGTGGAAGTCTATTTCAACAAGAAGAAGATAGGATGTAAAGGGGGAGTGATGTTATGAGCCAGTTACAGTTATGCTTATATACCCAGATGCTTGTACTAGAACTCCAGCGCACTCATATCTACTGTGCGCAGAGGTTTTCCTAAAACCTCACGTTGCAATACCATTATAAGATATTGACAACCTTCATTGTAGTCTCTTGACAAGCCCATTGCATAGTCATAATACAAAGATGGTGGAGCTACAGCCAGCAATCTGGGATGAGATGGCCAAAGTCAAGGTAAGTACCTTGCTAAGCTTCATCTCACCAGTTTCTGACCTTCTTCTTTATTCAGACAGGTGTAAACAAGAGATTGGGATGGTTCCAAAGGAACCGTTTCCCTCTCTTCGACGCCGTTGGTTTTCTTGTGGATCCTGGAATGGCCAAAGGACGTAACCGAGTGGACTCGGTTACATCAGCAACTCACCACATTGAGGAGAGTGGAAACAATAAGGAGGAGGAAACGTCATCAGGTAAATTGATGAGCGATGACAACACTGACATTGGTAGCCTCGATTGAACTCAACCTGGGCATGCGATCGATTCGGATTCGGAGACAGAGGATCCTACCAGCACTACTCACGATTTAAATTGGTCTGGAACCAAATCAAAGAAAATTAATCACCTCAAGCACCCTCAAACACCTGAACCAGAAGGCCACCATTCAAGATCAAAATCTTGTAAGCCCTTTTAAAAGCGAGCACGCAAGAGTGCTGCTCAAGCTGGTGAAGAGTTCATAGAAGGTATAGATGGTACTACAGATAAGCTCATCAGTCATATGACCAAGGACACCAACAATTTAGCATCAGGAACTTCAGCTCAGCCATACGATTTCCTCACCTCTGCGACTCAAGGATTGCGAAAGCTTGGTTTAACTCAAGCGGAACTTTACAAAGCCATGGATCTATTGAAGAGTGATGTGGATTATGCTAAGTTGTTTGTAGGACTTGAAGAAAAAGAATTGCAAGTGGGTTGGATCAAAGGCAAATTAGCAGATAATTAACAATTTGTTTTTCAAACTATAATTTTTTTTTTCAATCATGCTGTGATTTACTTGTAAACAAAGTATTCAACATTTTTTGTCCTGTTGTGATACCTATGTTTGTATCTTTTGAGAAGTGAAGTTGAATTTCAATTACAATTTATTATCAAATCAAATAATTTTAGATAATTTGACTGAGATTACAATTGAGATAAATATTTATGCTTGAGATTACATTTGAGAGGTATTAAAATTGAGATAACAAACATTGGCACAGTTGCGATCAACTCGTCAACGATCGCATCATGTGATGGTTGGCGAGTTTACCGAATGTCTTTTCATATGTAAGACATTCGCTTACACACACGGTGAGAAAAGTTCTCACCGTGATGCAAAAGTTCCATATGTAACTTTTTTCCACATCATTAAGTGGATTTCCTTATTTTCGTCATGCTTATCTGTTTGATCTTCTTCTTTGTTCACTACACTGTGGGCGCGCGAGAGGGACTTGGTTATTACAAGTGATTATATCTAATTATATAGGATTTATATGCAAAGATTTGCATGCGATAAGAAAAGATTGTGCGAGTCCTTCCGTGCCAAGATGTCAGTTCATTCAGGATGATCATGATTCATGTGTTGATGAAGTCATCAAATTGTATATCTACCATCTTGATCAATCAATAAATACGATCTCCTCTTTCTGGTCTTCAACTCTACTTTGGGAATTTGATAACCTGCAACTTGAATCAATTCAAGCCGAGGCAAATCCATCGAGTTGTAGAGACATCCATAACGTTTTATCCACCTTATTCTTCATCACTTCCATCCTTTACACTCAAGTTGACGAATTTATTTATCACCGATCATCAAGTCTCTCATTTCGAAACATGAATTCTTACTCCATCACTCTCATCTTAGCTTTTATAGCAGGTGAATATACTCTTTTAGTCATATGGAACATGGATTATTGCTCTCCTGGATACTAACTCTTGATCACTGAACTTTTCAATCTCAATCGCTCATTGACCAGCTTCAACCTTTGCTTATCCGATGTCAATGTAAGCTGTCTTCTTAAACTTCACTAGATCATCTCGATTCAAAAACACTCAGATCGTTTTCTACAATTTGATCAGGAAGGATTCTATGACAAATGAATTAATCCAACGGAGTATCAATCCGAATGATGAATTTGAGTAAGTGTGAACTCATCCACTTTTTCTCGAGTCAACTTTACACCACCGCTCATCCTTGAGATTCGTTTGCCATTAGATCTCTCCATCAATCCACTAAACTATCCAAGCGCTGGTATGTATTGTTAACTTCATATGAACAACTAACCATATGAGTTGAGTAACTTAGTCTTAACTCATCACTCTTTCAACTCTGTCTTTCTCCATGATCTAGGATGGATTGGGGTGGTTCACCAATGGACGACAAATTTGGAAAGGACGGGAAAAAAGAGGATGATGATGACTGAAACTTGACTATCCTAATCAACTTTGCACCCTAAAGCAGTTGAATCAACCCATCCAGCTCGGTCGAGTTGACTTCTTACTTAATCTCACCTTCATACAAACCTACCTTCTTGTAATCCTTTTTGTACTCTCTCAAATCATGTAGTACTCTTCTCTCTTCTTCATCTAACTCCAAACAGTTTCTTTCACCACACTCCTTTTTTTTTGATTGAACTGAAAGTTTTTCTTTTTTGGTTCGAATGATGCTTGATACCACTCTTGACTACATTCGTTTTCAACTTTTCGATGTTTCTTCATCCACTTTTGAATTTCTAATGATCCTTTTGTTTACAGTAGTTTGAGATTGTGCTGAAACTACCTCTGGTGTAAGAGATTTCTATTAAAATAACACAGAACAGGATTGCTTGTATCATCATACTGTTACTCATTAACACAGTGACAGCATAAGTCCATGTTCCTCATACACTATGTGAGCTGCCACTTGATTCGAAGCCTTTTGAGAGGAAGGTACAGTATGTCCCAGGAAAAGGACTTCAGATGATGATTTCCACTGGGAGATGAATGCAACCGTGTGGGCAGAGAAGTGTTTGAGACCATAGCTTGTTAATTTGTGTTATTGGATTGGATTGGAAGTCAGCATTGATGATCGGCTGAAATGAGTTATGAGGGATCCAAGTGGATGGTGTAGGTAAGACTCTTTTGGGGAATGCAGATGTTGGATGACTAGCAGATCCAATCACTGAGGACCCATTCCAGAGCTTGAACTTTTCTTGAATGTTGAGACAGAGTAAATTCAAGTGTGGTCCTGGGAGTAGGACGATGTTCGGGGTGAGAAAGAAGTTCGGGTCTTGATGAGTGAATGCGCTATTAAAGTCAAGTGAGATTGAGTAAAGAAGGAATTCAAATCTCAATCCAATCCACTTTACCAATTCACTTTCAATCCATCTCATTCCATGTCATCTCATCTGGTCATCAATTGGTTAAGACAAATCTTAACACCGGTTTGTCAACTCTCATCTTTCATTCTCAATCAAAAGAAAAAGAAAAGAAGTCTGATGGATGATGATCTGAATCGAATGAACTGAAATCATACATACTTCATCTTGCAATTCAGTATGCTCATCGAGATCAAGTCTTTATTCAAGTCGAATCTGCACTTCAAGCTCATTCATCTCTCTCTCCCAAAACTGAATCATATAGTTGAGTTGCTGACCTTGACCATTCTCAATCTCAATCCGATTCCTTTCAAGCTAATCATCATCTCTTTCAATCTAGCCTTTGATGACGGACGAGCTGCACTGTTACTTTGTATATCGGGCACCATTCCAGTCACTTATCGAGCTGCTCGTTATAACATCCCTATAGCCATTTGGATCCCTCATGATTTCCCACTACAACCTCCGATCGTCTATGTGACACCCACAAGTGAAATGGTCGTCAGAAAGAGTGCTCATATCGAACCTTCAGGTCAATGTCACGCCACTTATCTAAAAACATGGACTTCGAAACCAGAGGTTCTTCCTATCCTGCCTTTCTTTCTTGATCATACATCTTACTTGGATTGATTTACTGATTGATGATCATCCCTTCTTTAGGCTTGCTCTCTATCCCAATTATTAATTCATCTACAAGATCTCTTCTCTCGCGAACCTCCACTATACGCAAAACCAAAGCCATCCCAATCACCCATCTCAAACTCATCATCAGCTCTAGTTCCGTCTCCTTCCACGTCTTCTGCTCGGCCACCACCACCGCCACCACCACCTATTCCGCCGCCTCTCCGACCTAGCCAACCTAGCCAACCTTCAACCACGTCTTTCCCTGAGATGCCTCAGCCTGATCTTCCTAACAGACCGCCTCCGAGGCCCCCTCCACTCTACACTCAGACCACTTCTTCTACTCCAAGTCAAGCTCAACAATTTCCGCATCCACTTCCTCGCTCTCTACAAGTTACCCATGTTCAACGCTCTACTTCTCTCCATTCGCCTCATCCACCTCATAACCTCATGCCACGCAGTATCACCCATATAGGGACCCGTAATGCAAGATCTGATGACGAAGCCTCTAGTCCCTCTCGACCTAACTCATTTGTCACTTCACCTCCAATCGAACAACATCTTAGTCAAATCACATTGAACTCTCAAACCCCGCCACCTAACCTTTTAGATGACCTTGATCAAGGCACAGAACCCAATTCACCTCAAAGCTCATCTAAACCTACAGCACATCCACCCCCAAGACCTCCGAATCCAGCATTACTAGCTCTAAGGAACTCAGTTCATTCGAAGTTTCAAAACGAGCTTTCGAATTTAAATTCATCCCTCACCTTTGAACATGGTCAATTGATGGTACTACAACATGATTTACTCAAAGGTGAACCGGCTATACTTGATGAAATAGCCAGATTAGAAGCCGTTAAGGAAGTTTGTGTAGGAGTAGGATATCGATATGAAAGCCTGGTATCCGATCTAAAGCAAAGAGTACAAGAATTAAGAGAAAGAAAATTAGTACCGGTGGATGAACTTGTATGTTCAAATACAGTACTTTATAATCAGTTAAGTTGATGTGATTTATTGATCCCCTTTCTCCCCCCCAAAAAAAAGTTGAAGACTGATTTAAATTATATATATGTTTGTATGGGATTCAAATTGGGGTTCTTAAACAGATTGTTAGAGCTTGTTGCAGAAGATCAAGCGATTGATGATACGATTTATCATTTGTTTAGGGCTTTGAATAATTCAGATGTAGCTAAGATCGATTTAGAGAAATTCTTAAAGGTATCCTCTCCTTTCTTTTTGTTTTTCTTAAACTTTCCTTTTTTCATTTGGTTTGGTAAGTTAACTTGATCCGTTTGATTTTCTTTTGGTTTGATTTGGGTTTGGGTTTGGGTTTGGTAGAGAGTAAGAGCATTGGGTAGAGAACAGTTTTTAAAAAGAGAAACGATTAATCGGATCACAGTTGAATTGGCTATGATTCATCATAGACCTAATCATCTGGAGAGTACATCTACACTTACACCTACACCTACACCTGGTCCTAGACTTCAATCATCATAACTTAAGTCAAGTGATTCTTCTTTTTTTTTGAATTTAATTTAAGTTTGTTTTGTGTGTTCCTCAAGATCATTAGATTTGTATTGGAGATCGAGATTGGGTTTGTATGTAAGTTGAGAGATGTTTTTTTTGTGTTAGCATGTCTTGAATAGATTTAAGATTTTCAAATAGATTGAGATTTGATTAGAATTATGTCTATGAGGGTTTTTAGGTGATTCAGAGTCATGAATGAAATTTTTGCAGTGTTTTTTTTTGTTCTGATGATGATTGTGTTGATCTTATTTTAATTGATTCCTGGTGTTGATTAAATCAAGTTTGTTCAGCATTACATTATGTAGTCACTTTTTTGGGGGGGAGATATTAGGGGGTGTCAAGTTCACTTTTTTTCAACAAAAAAAAGTATGAAACGGCTAAGTTTTTATGTTTTAACGTTAAAAAAACTTAGCCGTGTTGATAAAAAAGAGTTGTTCACCATGATTGAGGCTTTGGTAGACTCTTGCCTCAATCATACACCCAGAATGAGAAAGGAGCTGGGAAGAGGATGCAAGGTTGTCCTTGCATCCACTATTGAGCCCACCTGGTTCCGAGAGTGAACCGGTCAAGGTGGGGCCTCTGATTGTGTATCGTAAACTTAGCTGTCTACGTTTTACGCAAACGGGATACATAAATCTTCTCCCGTTTGCATAAAATCTGTGTAAATTTATGCTACAGCGGGAGAAATATTTTACGGTAAAAACCGTAAAAAAGCTCGAACTTGACACCCCCTATTATCACAGAGAGCAGTTAGATGAGTATGCCCCACCTTGAGGGATCACCGTAAGATCAAAGAGTTATAAAGTTGAACGAAGTTATCATGTTTGAATTCCATTTCTTAGTCTTAGATTCATATAGCCAATCATCCTCAAGGTTTCTTTCTCTTCTATACTCTTCTATTTCGAATGATTCTGAATCTGATCATCTTGTAAAATTCTTGATGATCATCTTAGTTTAATCCAAGTAGACATGGTTATGAATTTTTTGGATAGTTTGGATCATCAAATGTGGAGATCAAACCTGTTGTAAGAATTTGATGGATCAAAAGTGAGATACTGTACTGAAGGAAAATTCTCGAATCAGTCTGTTGGTCTCACAGTTTTACACACTCAAAGGATCTTTTACGATATCATAATACTCTACTTTATATAAGTTAGAATGCCAAGAGATTGATTTCAAGTTTGTCTTACTTCTTGCATAACAAAAACACTCAACATCACTCACCTCGTAATATCCATTCGGTTTGAAAAGGCATATAAGAATATGTCAGTCCAGAGTTTCTTTAAGGTGATTAAAGGTTGAAGAGATGAGCTTATGAAGACAAAAAATGTAGCACTTTGAACAACTCTCTGAGTAGTTTGTAAGAGGCACAAGGGTGGACCAAACCCTTTAAATCTTCTTGGAAAACATTTATTATATATTTCCCCGTTAGATTTGCATACGGTGGAAAGGTGGGCAAATTCAACTATGTACTGCCAATTCACTTTATTTCAAATTGGAGTACATAATTTCATAACAGTCTCGGATGTACGGTGTCCCTGATGAGCGAGCGAGGACCACCTCGAATGCACTATGCATTACGCACTATGCGTTCTGTACTAGGTCGTTATGACTTGCACTTGAGTCCAAAATCTCGCAACCGGTTGATTTTAGAATCGACCAAATTTGACTTTGATCATCAATCGACTCCTCACCACACCTCATCTCTCTCATCAACGAGCAACATCATCTTGGCATCACAGTATCCTTCAGTGACACCAATAGCTAGGCTGTGCAGCAGCAACGATCCGAAAGCTTGTCCGGATGCAACGCTTCGGAACCGTTGGGATCGATTGATTGGAGTGTCCGGATACACCCCAATCTCTTGATCAAGCTGCACTCGACTGCCCATCACCAACCAACTGAAACTATCAAATTTAATCGATACAACATGCTTTCAATACCAATACGAACGAACACCCCACTCCCTATTCATTTGCTCTCCACAAAAGAACAGCCCATCACCGTTCACACACGGGTCTGAACCCCACTCCTCGCACCTTAACTCGCGCCACAGCTCTTCCATCAATCTCTGTGCTCGGATGTTGACCTAATCAGTGGTCGAGGAGCTTTTTGAAATCAAATATCTGCCATCACCATTCCAATTCACTTGATATTCTTGAATCCAACTCTTCAGAGAAGTAATCGATCTCCCTGTTCCTAAGTATGTATTTTTGATCCAGCGCATTTTGTATGTGTTTGCTCTATAATATCAGGCTGACCTTGCTTGTTTTGATTGATAGGATGGACTCTAGTGAAATTCCGACTTGCATTGCATGTACAGAAGAGTACCCTTTCATGAATACAATCAAGCATCCCATTTGTGGATTGTGCGAATACAATGATCTTCTGAAGTCTGCAAGCAATCTAGACAGCATCCCTCCGCTCAAGTACTGCAAGGATGGCTGTGGAATGACCCTTCCACGAAATGCAACAGATATGTGCAGACCTTGCCAGCGAAAGTCAGGCCAATTGACTCAACAGCCCCCTCCTTTACCAAACGCACCCCTCCGAGCCGAAGAGCTCAGCCCTGCCTCAATCAATGCTATCAAAGCCACAATTAAACTACCTTGTCGTCCAGCTGCCAACCCAAACCAGTTTCGAACACCAGCTCGATCTCTCAGCAATCACAGTGATCGTGTTGTCCCCACTCCCACCCCTGTTTCTCGACCTATCAAGCGACCTGCGCTAGATCAACCCAAGTTATTCGAATCAACTCCGATCATGCCAGACCATGCTGAGGTTTACAAACATGGTGAAACCTCAGCTAAGAGAATCCGTATGGATCGAATTCAGGAGAAAAACAAAAAGAAGATTCCCCGTTCAACTGCGATTGGAAGAAGCAATAAGAAAAGGAACAACTCACCAGCAGGCCCTCTCATCCAACGAGTTGTCGTCAAGCTCCGATACAACACTCAATCTGGCTCAAAATCGCATGGAGTCCCAGATTATACTCATGATATCAATTTCTCAGATACCAGCTGGGAATTAGAAGTTGCTCGATCTGCAACTAAACACTTTGTTGAGAATTCAATCGGAATATTTCCCCCCTCTACCAAATCTCGCAAGGCCGAACAACTTCTATATCCAGCTCTCCCACCCTACGATAGCGCATTCTATTCTCTTGGTGTTGGTACAGCAAAGCTCTCAGGAGATCTCCTCAAGAACGAGATTTTATCACCCACTAGACAGCCTGGTCAACGCAAAACCAGAGGTCCAATAGTGATCACACTTCTATTTGCGGCTGCTACATACCTAGCTTCACTTGTGCCAACAAGCTCTCAATTTGATTCAAATTCCGAAAATGGAAGAAGCAAACAATACAATCAAAGCGACCAAAGCGACGAAAGCGATGAAGGCGAAGGAAACAAAGGAGTGGTGGAATTTGTTGACTTTTCTGCACCGGTTCCAGCCATTAATCAGATGGGATCTTGGGCTGTCACAGGTATGTTAGTACGCCTTCTTATCAATGTAATCTGGTTCTAATTGAACTTTAAAAAACAGATGTTGATGAGCAATTGACATGGTCAGATGCTCTATCAAAAGCTGTAAACCTGTCTATTAGGCGTATCCATCAGCTGGCCAATGAGGGTATCAACCCTCTTACAATCTCAGTGCATTCAGTTGTGGCTGCGCGAGCAAAGTCTGACACCTCAACTTCAGATGGCCCGCAAGACTATGCAACTCCTCTCCCTGACGGGTATCCTGCCGGTCCTGATCAGACAATCACCGTCATTTCATGGAGTGACGCTGTACAACTGCGTCTCAGAATAGGTGAGCAGTACCTCTTTGATGTTGAAGCTCATCAAAAATGGTATTAATAGTTGTCCTGATTATTCAGGCCGCCGTTTATCTTTGATGGAGCCATCTTGGATTCGAAGTTTTGGAGATGTCTTACCCGAACTTGAAGAGGAGATCCGAGATGACATGGATGTGATGCCTTGGAGTAATGGACTTTTAATTGCACTTGTTACTCAGTCAGATGACTCAAGTCTTGATCCATCGCTCAAGAACCTCAAATTTGGTCAATGGTGGGCAATGCAAGATATTAAAAAAGATTTGATAGGTAAGGGAACAAGGCGATCTAGCTACAAGGGAACTATATTCGTTGATGGAAAAGCTCGTCCTGTTGTGGTTAAGAAGATTATGAACATTGAGAACTGTAATGAAGAAACCTACTTAACAGAATTGGCAGTGTATCATCTGACTTTGTGCCTACTTGAACAATTCAAGATTGCAATGTTTTTCTCTATTCATGTGACAGATGATCAAAAACGGTTGTTGAACACCATACAAGTAAGCTATTTCTTCTCTCAATTCTTCCTCTACTAACATGTGTGTGTTTTAAGGTTGTGTTCAATATGATACTTCTTACGCTTATTGAAGATAAGCCCGATAAAATGTATCACATTGAAGAAGTCTTGGATCAACCACTAGAGGTCATATGTACAACAAGAAATTTTGGCCCTTCTCGGCCAGAATCTTTATTATCAGATTGTTTAAATGGTTTTGTGCACTTTACCTACGATTACTTCCGAGGTCAAGCACTGGTTTCAAACATCAAGGTAAAAGATGGATTACTGACTGGCATGCGGATGGTTGACCTCAGGCAAGTTATCAATTTAAATCTATATATTTATTCACATAATTATGACAATATATCTAACTTGGAGTTAAAAAATAAATATAGGTACAAGTGGTCATGCGATAACCCACACCAAGATGGGATTGATGCATTTATTTCAACTCATTCCTGTGGGACAGCTTGCTTCGCGCTTGACTTGAAGCCAGCATATTTCAAGTATGAGAAGGTGGGTAAGCAGGATACAATGCAACTAAATGATTCCAAAGCTAAGCCTGAACATGAAAAATCAAACCTTTGTGAAGAAGATGCTGAAGATAAAACCTCCGAATTAGAAGAAGATGCCTCAAAGACTTGGTGTAATCAATCAGAAGGGAGTAGTCATGAGGACAATGTTCAGACTCATGTTGTGGATTGTTTAAATTAAATAAATTTTCCCTCACTTATCAATCCCTACAAATATCTGAACCTCATATCTACTTTAGATCTTATACAAATTAGATAACAATTTTGTAGATTTGATATATCATGAATTTAATCGTAGATGCTAAAAGGTCTGACCTTCAAAGCTTAAAATCCAAATGATGAAACTCATCACTTGAGCCAGAAAAATCTTGATTGATTGAATATGTTGAGTTTGAAGTGAAAAGCAATAAATATGGATAACCATGAGAAATACTAGCTTAGCACAGGTGGATGAGCTATATTAACAGTAGGTGCCAATCTATCTCTATCCCTAGTTTCAACTTCAGGAACAAAGTCAGCATGGTGTTTGTACATCAATCTTGCTTCATTTACATCCACATCAAGACGCCTAAGAACAGCCAAGATAGCTGGAAAGACATGCCAGACAGTTTCAATTGAAATGTAATCAGTTGCAATCTCTAAGCATCTGATTGCACTGGCAACTTGTTCTTGGAAGGCTTTTGGAGTAACTTGAAAGAGTGTATCTGAATCAGGGAAATGTTCGTGTCTGAGAGCTTGAATGGTTGATTTTGGAACCGGAATCAGGCCATCCACACCATTCAACTCTTCAGGTGAAGAGTAGACTACATTGGGAATTACACCTGTTGGAAGCACTGATTGTTTATTTTTTCGAGTACGTGAGGTGTTCTTTATTTGAGTGTAGTCATCCAAAAGTTTTTGGACAATGGGTATCCAAAGATAGAGGAAGAGCATCCTAAAACATAAATTCTTGGTTAGCAAAATATCATCAAATGAAAGAAGAACAACTTACTTTTGTAGAGGATCACATTGATCATAAATTCCCATAGTTATAGCTGCCTCTATTTCATCATGGATTACAAAGCCAATTGCTTTCCTTAACAGTGACCAAAGACTTTCAATCTTCTGATTGCGTTGAGAAGTTGTATATAGATGAGCAGATTCAGCTTCTTCAGGAGTAAAACCACCATAAATTTGAGCTAATGACATTTGAAAGCCAGCCATCTTGATAGTCTCAGTTCCATGATCTGTGCATGTCTTTTGAGGAATACCTCCAAGCTTTTCAGCAATATCTAGATAGTGATAACCAATTCTCCGTGGATCATTATTATTTACACCCACATATAAACCCAAGACCTTTCTAGACCAAGCATCAATGAAACCATAAATTGTAATTCCAAAAGGTTTGAGCTTATCATGCCCATCACTAGACCAGACATGATTTGGACCATGAACATGGAAGACCCGTCTCTTCAATCTCCCTTGACGTCGTGCAGCAACACCCTCTGGGTCAATTTTTTGAAGCAAAGTTTGAACTGTGTTCCGGTTGACTCGGATATTATGTAATACAGCCAAGGCATTCTTCATGCGTCGTATCCCAGTGTCACGATGAGAACCACTAATTATGAATTCCATCTGTTCAATCAGAAGCTCAGGGACTACCAGTCCAGTTTGTAGATCATCTTTTTTCCAGCTAATAGACAAATCTTGTGATATCTTCCGCACATCATACATGTTGATTATCATTCCTGTATCTCCTTTGATCTGATCAATAGCTTCTTTCTTCTGATAGCCACGTTTATTAAATTCTAGGATGAGTCTTTTGATTATGGCTTGATCTTGAGGTGAGAATCTACTGTAGGCAGTGCTAAGGCCAAACTTTTGAAGGCGGCGAGTGAGAGTTGTACGTGAAATTGTAATACCCATGCCTTCAAGATGCGAGAGGATCTCATCTCTTTGCATTGCAGCCGCAACACACTGGCGTATAGCATGCTCTTCAAGCTCTTGATGATAGATAGGATTGATGTCATTGTCGGATTCGCAGTCCAAATCATCTTCAGGTTGATTTTGACTCTGCATTTTGGATGAGATATAATCTTCAGGCAATATAAAAGGGTACAAGAATTGAGTGAGACGAGACAATCAAAGATACAAAATGTCAAGGGAAAGCTGAGGAATAAGTCGGAGCAAACATCCCTTTGTAAAAAAAATCGGCCGGCTCTCCGATCCTTAACAGATACAGATACATCATATATTACATGTTTGTGATATGGTGGTGCTGAGGAGTCGATTGATGATCAAAGTCAAATTTGGTCGATTCTAAAATCAACCGGTTGCGAGATTTTGGACTCAAGTGCAAGTCATAACGACCTAGTACAGAACGCATAGTGCGTAATGCATAGTGCATTCGAGGTGGTCCTCGCTCGCTCATCAGGGACACCATACGGATGGTACCAACTGACTTCAAGGTGTGGGCTATCTTAAGACATGAAGCCAAACATATCCATTGCATTTCATTGTAAAATGAGATATATGATGAATGTGATGAAACCCAGTTAGACAGGCAAGTCTGAAGATCAGACTTTCTATGTCCAACGGTTAAATCCATCTGACGCTCAGCTATGGCATTCTCAGAAAATCGAATTCTACTTCCTATACGGTCCTGTCTAATCACCTAATCATTTCAAGTTTGGATTCAGTCTCTAGAAACTTTCTTTTGTGTGAGCACATCGATAGGACACTCTACTTTTTACACTATGTCACATTGTCTCTTTCAAATGTGAGAAACGGGACTGATGAGTCAATTCAATTCAGGATATGTTTATGACAAAGTTAAATTCGTAAAATCCCTTAATGGTGATTATGAGTCTCATTTATCATCAGTGATATCCTGATCAGAAGCTCCACAAACAAGCTGAAGGAGAGACATTTACTTCCAGATAAGGACGATCCATATGTTTTAGATTTGGGTAAGTCGGCTGCATGAAAAGAGAGAGTTGATCGACATGATTTTCTTCTTGATCTACACAAGTTTTCTTTCTGATTTGATTCGATTTGAGTGATCAAGAAAAAAAAGTAATTGATACTCTAGAAATCATAGCTTCCTGATTGCTTTCTCAAGTCATCTTTATATCTTTTCAAAGCATGACCGTGTTTAAAAACTCGGTTAACCCGTCAGTAAGCCTGCACGACCCATCCACCCACTTTGTTCCTACCCCGGTCAACCAAGATCACCAGGATCTGAGCATTGAAGCGGCGGAGAAAACTTTTGGGGACCTTCGCCGTCAACTCACTAGCATTTCGTCAGTCACTAAAATGCCTACCTGAATGCATTCCAATCTAGATCCCTAAACTTATTTACTTCCGTCTCTTTCTGACCTTCCTTACAGGTCTGCACACTTTTTTCAGAAAGCAAATGTCGACCCAGAGAAATCAAAGGTGGAAGAGAGCTTTGACCTTTTGGCTTATCTAGTTCGCAAAGATTCCCTCTTCTCATCCTCGTCATATTTGTTTTCCAATACTATCATCAGAGATGAAGAAGTGGTGATTAATATAAGATGTGTTTTGTTTTTAGCGCGATACGGCTGAAGTGCGAGATAAGAGTGATTACAAACCTAAAGAGATGGGTGTCATCTTTAATAAACTGGGTGTATCAGGTTCCGATGAAATCAAACTCTCGATCCCAACTTTCCCTGCTCTATTGATTTCATTCTTTCTCTTCCCGATCCTCTACATCTATCAGCGCCTTCGAAGCTTTCGACCTACGTCCAAGCAAATCCTTCATTCGTTTTCTGGATGTGTCAAGCCAGGAGAGCTTTGCTTAGTACTTGGTAGACCTAATAGTGGTTGTACCACTTTCTTAAAGGTCATTGCCAATCAGAGATTTGGATATCATCATGTAAATGGTGATATATCTTATGGTGGTATCTCGCCCGCTGAGATGTCCAAACGCTTTCGGGGAGAGTAAGTTGACGGCTTGATTTTCTATGGTGTTTATCTTTTGGTGAACCTCAAACCTTGCTCAACCTTGCCTTCTTCTTGACATTCAAAAAGGGTGGTGTATAATCCAGAAGTGAGTATGCAATTACATCGAACATACTCTTATATCGGATTAGCTCATGATCTGATCCAAAATCGGGATACTAAATCTTAGGAAGATATCCATCATCCGAACCTCACTGTCGGACAAACGATTGACTTTGCCTTATCAATCAAAACTCCCGGAGGATTACTTCCAAAGACCTCACGAAACGATTTTCGTCGTGAGGTATCGGATACCTTGCTCAAGATGCTCGGAATCTTTCACACCAAGCATACCCGTTTGTGCTGTCTTTCACTTTAAGCTTCTTGAATTGATTTGGAGGTATGTTGACTTTTGGTATCATCTGTTCAGTTGTTGGTGATGCTCAAGTAAGAGGAGTCTCTGGTGGAGAACAAAAGCGTGTATCGATTGCTGAGATGATGTGTACCCGAGCTTGTGTTATGGCATGGGATAACCCCACACGAGGCTTAGACGCCTCTACTGCTCTGCAATATGTGAAATCTCTTCGGATTTTGGCAAATGTGTTCAAAGTGACTACATTTGTAACACTCTATCAAGCCGGAGAAGGTATTTATGAACAATTTGACAAGGTTTGTCTGATTGATGAAGGTCGTCAAGTTTACTTTGGACCTGCTAGTGAGGCGAGGCAATACATGATCAATCTCGGCCTCAAGAACTTACCTAGACAAAATACTGCGGACTTTCTCACTGGATGCACTGATGTAAACAACCGTCAATTTAACGATCACCTTAACCTTTTTGAAATCCCCAAGACCCCAGAAGAACTTGAAAAAGCATATCAAAAGAGCAAAGTGTATCGAAAAATGATGGAAGAATCAGAAGATTATAAAAGATTTGTCGAAAAGGATAAAACATATGAACAAGAATTTAGGAAGGCGGTTAGGGAAGACCACGATCGATTTATATCAAAAAAGGTAAAGATCAAATTTAAGTTACATAACTTCAAACAAATCTTTCATATTTTTCGAATGCTTTTGACTTACAATTCCTTTTCAAAATTGAATTCACAGTGTCCTAGAAATATAAACTTTATCACTCAACTCAGAGCTCTAATCTTACGTGAAATTCAACTACAACTACAAGATCGACAAGTCTTGATTTTCAGTTGGTCTAGTTCGATCAGTCTTGCCATCGTACTTGGCTTTGTTTTAATGAACTTACCGGAGACAACAGCTGGAGCATTTACCAGAGGAAGTGTATTATTCATTGCGATCTTATTCAATGTGTTCTTAGGTAGTTTTTTTTCTCTCACATCATCTTCACCTCCCCTCGGAGATTGATAACTGTAAATCATCCTTTTTTCATTCTTTAGCATTTGCTGAACTTCCCAAACAGATGTTAGGAAGACCAGTGTTATGGAGACAAGCTGGATTCTGTTTCTACAGGCCAGGTACACTTGCCATTTCTGGTGCTTTATCAGAGATTCCCTTCTCGGCAATCAAGATGCTAGTGTTTTCCACCATCGTAAGTCTCACCGAAGATGATGTTTCTTTGAAGATCTATTAGTATGACTGATCTGATGGGTTTGATTTAAGCTCTACTTCATGACTGGTCTTGTGAGGTGAGTTGAATTTCACCTGATTTCTATCTGCTCTTACCTTTTAGCCTCTAATTCTCAAGATGAACGTTTGCATCTCAGATCAGCAAGTGCATTTTTCACCTACTACGCTATCTTTTATGCTGTATACTTTGCCTTGAGTTGTTTCTTTCGTCTATTGGGTGCAATCTCTTCCAGTTTCGACATCGCAACTCGTATATCGTCTGGTCTACTCATGGCCATCACTCTCTATTCTGGTTATGTGATTCCAAAACGAGCTATGAAACGCTGGCTAGTTTGGGTTAGTGAACAGATTCTCATAAACTATTGAATGGGAAAGAAAATTGATTTTGATCTGTGAATCTTGTAGATTTATTATATCAATCCGGCAAGCTGGGGGTGTAAGTTTACAAGATTTAACTTCACTTTGTCTTTTTTATATGTGATTGATCTTTCAAATTGATTTGGCGAAACAGTTGCTGCTCTGATGGGGAATGAGTTCGGAAGGCTTGAATTGTAAGCAGGATGAGATATGAACAATTCATGATAAGAGTTGAACTGTTTTGATGATTTCAAATGTGACATGATCAGAACTTGTGTGGGTTCTTCAATAATCCCAAATGGTGATGGTTATCCTATAGCTCTAGGTCCAAATCAGGCTTGCTCATTCTTGGGAGCCAGACCTGGGGAGTTAAAGGTATTGGGAGAAGATTACATCAGAGCATCTTTTGATTTTTCTAAATCGGATGTTTGGAGAAACTTTGGATTTCAAGTTAGTGAAAGAATCTTGGGGTTTTCATTCCAGATCTTCATATTTCAAACTAACCATAATTCTTTACATTATTTTTTTTTCATTTACAGATTGGTTATATTTTCCTATTTCTTTTCCTTCTCTTCTTTTCAGTAGAGACACTCCCAATGTGGGGAGGACAACCTGCTGGGAATGTTTTTTTGCAAGAAAACACAGAAAGGAAGAAATTGAATGGGAGACTTCAAGAACGGAAACGAGCTTACCGATCTGGAAAATCTGAACAAGATTTTTCAGATCTGATCAAGACCCGAAAACCATTCACGTGGGAAAATCTCTCATATGATATACCTGTGCCGGGTGGAGAGCGAAGGATTCTGCATGAGATATATGGTTATGTCAAGCCTGGCACTTTGACTGCTCTCATGGGTTCATCAGGTGACATCCTTCTACTCAACTTGTTGTCTATCAGTCCAAACGGTTCCTAACAAACGTGTCTTTCAGGCGCTGGAAAAACTACCCTTTTGGATGTCTTGGCTAACCGAAAGAACATAGTGAGTCATAAAGATATCTAAGCTGGTTTCTTGAATCCAATCAGCAGTTACATAATTGTCTCTATAATTAGGGTATCGTTGGTGGTGAGATATGTGTTGCAGGACGCGCGCCTGGTTTAGATTTTCAGCGAGGGATAGCTTACTGCGAGCAACAAGATGTTCATGAATGGACCACAACTGTTCGAGAGGCACTTAGGTTCTCCGCATACTTACGTCAACCTAGTGATGTCTCGAAAAAAGATAAGGATCAATATGTTGAACAAGTGATTCAACTGTTAGAAATGGAAGATTTAGCCGATGGTGGGTTATCCTTTGTCCCAACGTGTAGAGCCCCAAATGTAAAACTTCACTGACAATACCTATTTTTTTAGCTATGATTGGTACCCCAGGCTTTGGGCTTGATGTTGAGGAACGTAAACGAGTCACAATTGGAGTTGAGCTGGCTTCTAAGCCACAGTTGCTACTATTTCTCGACGGTCAGTTTCAGTTTCAAATTTATTTTTCCGATAGCTTGTTGAGGCTTTTTTACTGCAGAGCCGACTTCTGGAGTAGATGGACAGAGTGCTTATAATATTGTACGACTCCTGCGCAAGCTGACGTCCGCTGGACAAGCAATTTTGTGAGTATGAATCTTCTCTTATTATGATGAATTGATCTGCATTTACAGACTGAGAATTTTGCTTAATTTGATATCTAGATGCACAATACATCAGCCCAGTGCACTACTATTTGAGAATTTTGATAGACTTCTATTATTAAATGGTGGAGGACGCTGCGTTTACTTTGGTGAAATAGGGGAAGAGTCTCACGTGTTACGTGACTATTTTGCTAAGAAGGGGACCACTTGTCCTGAGAATGTCAACCCAGCTGAATTCATGCTTGAAGTTATTGGCGCTGGGACTGGTAAGCAAATGGGAGGAGGGAAGGACTGGGCTGATAGATGGCTTGAATCTGAAGAGCATCAGGCAAATATTAAAGAAATACAGTGTCTCAAGAAAGTAGAGCAGAAACCAATGGATGGGGACGATCAAGCAGATGTGACCCGTGCAACTTCATGTAAGGTTTTTACCGAACTACAAATCCACTTGAACCATAGTGAATGTTAACATAAGCTTTTCTCAGACGCAACCAGTAGTTGGAATCAATTGAAGGTTGTTCTTCATAGAACGAATTTAGCTAACCATCGCAATGGAAACTACCAGCTTACTCGTTTGATAAATCACGTTACACTCGCTTTACTGATTGGATTGACATTTTCAAACTTGACAAACAACGTTGCTTCTTTGCAGTACAGAGTTTTCTGTGTATTTTTCACTGTCAGTTCTTTTGTTTTTGAGGGTCCAGAATGACCATTCAAATCTCCTGACAATATCCTCCTATTGGTGATTCAGGCTATTCTTCTGATACTGGTAAGTAGGTCTTACCCCTCAAAACCTTTTCCTCTAAAAAATGATTCCAAAAGTTCTTTCCATCATAGATCATCGCACAGGTCGAGCCAAACTTCATCATGGCAAGGGCAGTCCATGTCAGAGAGTTGAGCTCTAAAATGTACTCTCCTGAGATCTTTGGGATAAGCCAAATGTTGGCGGAAATCCCATACTCAATCTTCTGCTCTGTAGCGTTTTTCCTGATATGGTATTACCTTCCGGGGCTCCCGGCGGAGTCTGACCGAGCAGGATATGCTTACTTCAGTAAGTCTATCTACCGCCAATATACACCGCTTATTTCTCAAAAGAAATGGACTGGTATCGTTGACAGAGATACCTCCAAAAACAATAGTGATTCTGCTCCTTGAGCTTTACGCAGTCACACTCGGACAGGCAGTTGCGGCTCTGTCACCTAGTATCTTCATTGGGTCTCAAGTAAATCCCGTGTTGGTAAGAGCTAATTTCCAAAAAAAAACATTGCTACCTGCTGGATTCTCATCATGATTGTCTTTTCTTCCCGGTTGTTTTTGTCTCAGGACATGGTTCTGATCCTTTTCTGTGGTGTTTTGATCCCGAGATCATCCTTGCCCAAATTCTGGAGAGGATGTGAGTGATAAGACTTCTCATGTATCTGAAAAATCGTATCCAGATGCTCATCTGATTTTGAATGTTTCTTGAAGGGATGTACAACCTTGATCCATTCACAAGACTAATATCTGGATTAGTCACTAATGTATTACACCAGGTTCCGATCACCTGTGATGCGTCTGAATTGTCAGTGCTTGATCTCGAATCTTTATCAAACTGGACTAATTCTATTGTACTATATGACAGCACAATTTTTCAACCTCCATCGGGACAATCGTGTGTCCAATGGGCTGGTAACTTTTCTCGCACAAGCGGCGGGCACCTAGATAACCCCGAAGCGACTTCTAATTGTCGATATTGTAAATACACCGTTGGTGATCAATGTGTGTATGTTTTCACTTTTGAATTACATGGCCATTACGCGATCTGTTGATCTTGTGATTTCATTCGTGTATAGTCTATGAAAACTTAGGTATCAGTTTTGATGATCGATGGCAAGATCTAGGCATCTTCATTGCCTACATAATTTTAAATGTGGTGGTGGTGGTGTTAGCTTGTAGACATTTGACCCTTCGCTATTCCAAGCGTTGAAACCACAAGTTATGATGCATGTCGAGAGCTTCGAGGCATAAGTTGTGGAAGGTAGTAGTGAATAACAAAAAGGCGGTGTTTAGACAGTGAATCACTTTCAGATTGAGAATGTTGATAAACGGATACAAGATATTGACAGCTGTAGACAATCAGCAAAGGCCGAGCCACGATTGAAGCAAGAAGTTGGTAGAAAATGGTATGCGTGATGGAGGTGGAAGAGCGGGAGCCTAGATCTTGTTCTTTTGTCCTCTTTATTATTGAGATAAGGGTCCCGCACGCATTCGTAACCATCCTAACTCCTTCACCATAAGCACGCTTCTTGATCAACATACCTTTTTCATGTTTCTTTCTTTTCTTTTCCTACATTCTTCGTAATCATCATACTTTCTTTCATAAAGCCTAAAGCGGCTGTTGTAAGCGTCATTATAGATGATCCTCACAAGTAAATACATGCGCGTCCAACCATATGTCTAGAGAAAGCTATGTGTTAGATATAAAGAGATGTTATCAGTGCCTGAGATATTTTCTCACTTGATCATCTCTGCATCTTTTACTTCCCACCTTCCAACAGGTGCTTCGCTGTCTCTGATGACTCTTACGTGATCTGAAGTCTATTGCACCAGTCGTGATTACCTTCAGCGTCTCACCTTTTGCTCGCCTCTTCCCTACCTCGCCGTCTTAAAGGATCAAGCCTAAGATTGCCGATCGATTGTACATCTAGATATGTATCCATTCAGACTTTGTTAATGTCTCACTGTAGGTACCATAAGCGGTTGTCTTTTTCTCTTTCTGGCTAGTTTTGACCTCTTTATAACCTTGTTCAGGTCCGTAAAGGACAGCTTCTTTAGTCTCACAGTGTCTTGAAACTTCGTTGATGGTGATGGTCTCATTCCTCGTCCGTGGTATCCTCAGATACTCCACCAGCAAACCAGCAAGCTGGAGGAGAGAAGACTATGTACAGATCATGGCCCAAAAGTTATCAATAAACTCACATATCACGAACTTCTTGTCTTTGTTTTAATCATGGATCGTCATGAGTCGAACCCCAATTGGTTCAGAGATAGCGTCCCGAAATAGGTCCAGATGATGAGCTAGAGCGTTTTGACATGGGCTATATGTGCTTACATAAGTTTTGAGACCGAATGAGCGTGTCGCAGTGGAGGTTACCGTTTCAGTCTTTTGATGCTTGTTTATCCATGCACTTGGTTGGGTAAGCTAAAGCAATCTGACGCGATTGTATGTATGTAGGTTAAATGAACATCCTTCTCATCCTTGATCTTCGGAGCAGCAGCGGCTTGTGTCAAAACTCTCTGCATCATCATGTGTCTGACGGCCCTCTCAGAACGTAGAAGGCAGAATTTATATGGTGAATCGCGCGTTTGAAAGTACGCATTACGTAGACTATACCCCTAGCCGTTGGTCGCATGACAATCTCACCTTCATGTCACTCGGCCGGGATGCTGTGTCCTATCTGCAAATTGCAAGAAGGACATTGTCGTTTTGCGCTGGATCCTTGCTCCAGAGAAACATACTTCAGACAACATCTTTCCGTTCAAACTCGTCCATCTCTCATATGGTCCGCTTTCGAGATTTCTTCCAACACACCAACCGGGGTTCTCGCCCCCGTAGGCCCAGAAGAAGGCGCAGTGGCAGCTATAGCACAAGCGGTGATCACGACGCACACATTCCTCACGATCAGCTTTCCGATGAATATTGCAACTCTTTTTGGGGCGAGGCAGGATATGAAAAAATCTTACATCGAGTCAAAATGTCGGATAGGGTACTGACAGAACTGAAGAATTGGTACAAGCAACGCGCTGCCATCGAAGCGGACTATTCGAAACAATTGACTCGACTCAGTAAAGTGAACTTATTTCGCGCAGTTGGACTTGAATACGATGGCATCAATCACAGTCTCGAGTGTATTCGTGAGGTTACCGCGCGATCAGCTCATTCACATTCGGAATTGAGCAAAACTTTCAAAAAGGACTTGGAGTTGAGCGCTTCTAAGTTCATCGCGCAACGCGATGGAGCTCGCAAAAATGTAAGGTGTACTGCGAAAAATTCCAAGACCATATTGCTTGGTCGACACAATGCCCGTGAAGTTGAAAATCATAATCTGACATAGTATTGTTCATGCTTTCGTCATTGCCTTGAGTAGTCACAGGCCCTGGTTGAAAAACTGCATAAAAGGCTGATAGAATTACAACAGCTACAAGAAAAGGTGAGACCACTCGCTTCCTTTCACGGTGTCTAGGGCTCATGACGTATATCACCAGGGCATGGACTAATCTCACATGATTGGACAAAACAATTCAGGCTCGATGCAAATTTGAGGTAGATTCCATTGCGGTGAACGGGTATGGAGCACAGCTTCATCTTGTGCAAGGACGGGAGATGGACCGCATTGGGGTCAAGTTTGATAAAGCTAATGCGAGCCTCGGATTAACAGGTATGTCTAGCCTATTTATCTGTTCAAGTTATATCATGGACGTGTCAGAATAACACTTCAATCGCTTGTAACATTTGAAGAAAAAAATTACCGCGTCCTCACCAGAAACCTGGACGAGACTGCCCAGGAATGGATCTTGCAATGGAAAACGTTTTGCGATGTGAGTTCCTATCACATCATCATCCCAAGAGTGAATTGATCAATGCGCCAAAATTTAACTTGCCTTTTCTTTGAT
The DNA here is from genome assembly GCA_022264835.1 of Melampsora americana. Lineage (NCBI taxonomy): Eukaryota > Fungi > Basidiomycota > Pucciniomycetes > Pucciniales > Melampsoraceae > Melampsora > Melampsora americana. The sequence continues at coordinate 1,401,422 of JAIFHY010000013.1, read as the reverse complement.
ACGTTCCCAGTTGATTCAAGACCTTGAGGAAGACCGTATCGACTTCATCCAATCATCAATATGCACATACACAGATAGCGTTTCTGCCGTCAGCCTGTTGGAGGATGCAGTTGCGTGACCTCTTCTTAGACGTTCATAATCTTGCCTAAATCGTGATTGGTGTTAATTCGAAGTAATATCAACTTTAGCAATGCCATCTCGTCCGAGAAACCGTCGAAAAATGTGACACTCAATCAGATATCAGGAAATTCGTTGCTCAATCTGGTACAGGTGCGACGTTATATTGTAAGTGGAGTTTGTTCTTACTATTGTGTTTCCTATCAAGCTTCATACTAATTCTAGAGCTCAATTTTCAAATCTTCCTCTTGATGGACTCACCAGGTGCTCCAACGTACATCGATTACGCCAAAGGTGAGCATGAAGAGAACTCTGGCATTGGAGTACATTCCCACCCAAAAACTGCCGATTTCACTCGAAACTCGTCTCGAACCACGCGCGAGCCTCCCACCGATAGCTCACGCCTTGTTGAAGAATTAGTTCAGTCTATCGAAAATGGGCCTGGTTTGCAAAAGGCCCCAGTAAAATATAGTGATACAAATCAACACAGGCTCGGAAACGGTCGCAGCATAGCTGACATGATCGCATCAAATAGCATGGTGGCAAATATCGGTTATGTTCAGCGTGAAATCCCGCCACATTCACCCTTACCATATGAGAGAACATATCTACATGATCCCCGTTATCAAGAAGCTTTCACTGGAAGGGGTGTCTTGATAAATCGTTTACCGGGATGACAGGAGTTCAGTGATAGAGAATCCCCTTTCTAGTTTTGATCGTATTTATATACAACCAGTTTTTTTTTCGTGTGTCTTGTGTTTTTTCTCTCCTCGAGCCTCGCTAACTGGACTGTCATATCATCCTACTCAACCATTTGATCTGGAGAGATTAAAATGTTTTCTTTTCACTTCTCTCTCCAAATGTACGTTCAGCACATCCTCAACGCAGAAGGTCAAAGGCTCTCCCCAAATATCACATTCATTCTTGTGTATTATTCCTTCTAAATATTTATTCATCATGCTACCTGATTTGTATACTCTGTCTACCACATAATGTTTCTTTTTACTGTTGAACTTCTCTTCTGCTTTCCCTATCATCCCTCTCGCTAAGGCCATAATGGTATCTTTGCAATATGAAGAATTATACGTCGTTCGTCTGAAAATGTTCCTAACGCATATGGATAATTTTACACCCGAGAAACATGGATGAACCCTTCAACTAGACGCTCTCAGATCAAGGATTCAAGATTTCTCTCGTGGAGACTGCCCAGTCACCAATGCCAGTCAGTCGATGAGTCGATGAGACCCGGTGGGAGTCCATATCCGTATACAGGACCCGGTATTCGGATACCCCTGATTTGGGGGGGCTGCATCGAAAGCTCGGTCGGTACTCGTCCCCCCCGTATGGAGCTGTATGTGAGGGTGGCAGGTTTGTTCAGCCTTGCCCTCTCGGCATCCAAGCTCAACAATCGGCAACGTCAAGACCTTCAACCCTCAAAGATCAACTCCGTCTTTGGCACTGTACCGGTGATGGCAATCATAGACTTTAGCGAATGCGTACGGATCGAAGACTACGTTGATGATGCCCACCTTGCAAAGCTCAGGTAGGTACAAAATTACTCCGATAAATAAATCAATATGATTTCTTGTTGTTTTGCAATCAAGTCTGATCTCCTCGATGGTTTTCCTTCACAGGGACTATCGATATAGCGCAGTTGATCTGTCACCGACAACGAAATACATTCTCAGACACTGTACGTTGTTCACCACACAGACATCATGTTTTGAATTATTCGACGTACTAGCGGAAAAAGTTGACTGTTCGAGTCTTGGGTTCTTTCGACTGAAAATCCATCCACCGACATATGGCAAAGGACAGGGTGGAATTGGGTTGCTGAATGGATGCCGCGATGGCTCGCGTGAGTTATATGGATATATTTCTGGCACCAAGCCTTGCCTGAAATCGAGGCCTGCCTGGATGAGGCTGGCGGATGTCCGTGGACACTGAGCCAGGGCATTTTTCCCGGATTCAAGCACGCTTTATAAGCTTGTTGACCTTTATTGTATGGATTTTTTCACAGGCCAAACATGATCACCCTTATCGGGCTATTTTTCATCTTGGTAAATATTGCGACCGTAGCGATCTACATGCCCGACTTAGCATCCGAAGCCCCTCGATGGGTTTACTTTTCGTAAGTTCTCCGTATTCTAGCGTTTCATCTATTTATCCCTTCACTGTCCTTGAAGCCAACCACTCTTCATTCCACTTGATAGCTTCGCAATTGGGCTTTTCTCTTACCAAACCTTAGATAGTTAGTGCTCTGGATCAAAAGATTTACAGTAGGAAGTGTATCCAAGCGCTAAGTTTTTTTTTCGAACAGATGTTGACGGTAAACAGGCGCGGAAAACTGGCACATCCTCACCTCTAGGAGAAGTGCGTGGTCCTTTGTCACTTTTTGCCCGGTACACACACAAGCAGATAGTGCCAGATCCCATCTAAAATCCTGTTATGTTCTATCAGTTGTTCGATCATGGGATTGATTCACTTAACTGTGTCTTGGGCGGATTGATACAATGCGCGGCCATAGGTACTGGGCAATCCTTCTATTCGGTGTTCATTGTGGTAGTGGCTTGCTGGCCAATGTACCTCGTGAGTCTATGGTTTTAAAATCTCTCTGCTATTAGATCTTCATGCAATTTGGACTGATACGAACCATTGATCATTAGAGTACTTGGGAGGAATATCATACTGTATGTATAAATGAATGTGCTTGATTCTAAACCACGACTGGATCAAACCTTGTCTATCCAGATACTCATTTGTTCACTGTCCCTGCCTTCGTTTTTTTGAAACACAGGGTGTATTGTACCTGGGATTTATCAATGGGTCAGTTCACGAATTGCTTATCACTTGGGACTCCCTAATAAAATTGGGCGCGCTGCAATTTATAACAAAACTCTCAACCCGATCATACTTTTGTAATCTAATACAGCCCGACTGAGGGACTTCTAATCGCCATGGCAATCTTGCTTAACTCTGGATTCAATGGGAACCAAATCTGGCATTCGGCAGTCAAAACCAAGTTCGACTTGCCAATCCCTGTCACCAATTTTTTTGCTGGATTTGGACATGAATTGAAGTTTCTGGACTTGTTTGTATTATTTGTACTCGTTGCACTGGTTATTGGTCATGCTCCTTTTTGGTAAATACTTCATAAACAACAACTTCATCATGATCAAGTCATTGACTCATCTTTCCTCTGTTAATGCACCCATCAGTTTCTACAACGTTTGGAAATCTGTCGGACAAGCCCGAAAGCGTAACTTGAAGTCCGAACAGGCTAGACTTGGCTTGATCGGTCAACCTCTGCTTCGTCTTCTTCCATTACTGGTTTATACCGGTGCTTCAGTCGCCTGGATCACTTCGCCTACGTCCCATTTACTCGAAAACAAGAAACTAATGGAATGGAGTCTCATGTTATGTGAGCTATTCTTACTTCATGCTTCACTATTACATCTTCTCTTGAAGCACTAACCGTGAATGGTGATGTCCTCGCGGGTCGCTTCGATTTCACCCCATAGGTCTCATTTTTGGCAGGATGTCAACCAGGACGATCTTGGCTCATCTAACCAAAGGGGCATTTCCATTTTGGTCAGCAATGATGCTACCGTTGATCATGGGTTCCATCTTAGTGAATTTACCTACATTCGGCCTGTAAGCTCACTTATTGCTGAAAGTTTCCACTTTCTGAGTCTAGTGTTTTGGATTCTGATCATTTTCTTATCATGTTGGTCTTTAACGATGTTTAGGCCCACGCTACTGACACCTTTTGGCGAGTTAATCTACCTACGTTTATCGGTATTTTTGAGCTTTGTAGGTTATTGGCTTAGTACTACTAAGACTATTGAGAGGTTCTGTGAAGCACTTCAAATTAACTGTTTAACAATTCGAAAGAAATGAAATCAATGAAATCAATTTCCTCTTGGCATCGAGTTGTTTGCCTGTGTGTGAGACACAACATGTGCGCTAAGACTCGAAGGAAGTCTAGCTGAGTGGTATTGCCTTATGTTGGTGTATGGAACCACATTGATCGAGTGGGTTTTCTAATTGCTTAGGTAATGCCTGCTTTGTGACTTCGCTACATCCATCATGATCAGTGATTTCGTGCTTGAACTTGTCAAGGTTACCTGGTAGTTTTATTGTGATTTGACAAGTAACCCAGACAAGGCTTGGGATACAATCCAACCCTGATTCTTGTCAGATACTCTTGCTGTACGTGGATGACTGATGGGAGCTACCTATATGGGAGCATATAATTCCTCTATCAATTGCAAATGATTAAATTCTGCAGGTTGGTTGATTGTTTGAAGTGGACAGATCTTGGCTTGCCAGCAAACAAGTTGGTTTCAAGTACGAAGTATTGGCATACAAATTCCTACTTATGGCTTTCATCATTCCTATCTTTCCAGATTGCATCATGTGTCAAGTTCGTGAAGCACCACTCTTTTGATCTAATGTAATGTATGTGGCTGGATTGAGTTCAACTTCTACGTCCTATTTATTGATGGAGTTTAAAGTTCATGTTGAACAGTAGGTTTGAATTCACCTTTCAAAATTGGACTGAATGACGCACTATGACGACGTCTTTTAGTGATACATCATTCCTTACAAAGATGTCAGTTTTATGTTCACATCAAATCTGAAGACTGATTGATGAAGTATTGGTAAGGTTGAAAATGCTGAGCAGATTGTTTCAAAAGGTGAAGAATATCTTTTTGTGACTCAGTGGGAGTCGCAGGTATCCGAGTTGATCCGCCGAAGTATTTGGTCGAAACCTATTGAAGTGAGATACAGGAGATCGATCAAGTAATCTGGATCAAGTCACGTGATATGTAAGTACCACAACGGAGACCACCGGGCAAGACTGGTCCGTGCGTAGCCGTGCGTTGTAGTTGATCGATTGCTTAAGTTGGATTGAGTTTTTCATCCTGTTGTTCTCAACTCCTCTTTACCTCTTGTTGACCGCTGGCTCGCTCGCCTTTCCAAATCAACTCCACTTCGATTTATCCCTTTTGTTTCAATTTGACCTCATAAGTGCGACTTATTCCCTTTCTTCTCTCACACTCTCAATTCCTCTTCATCTCGATCACTTTCTATCACCTCTACAATCTCATCTGTTCAGATCCGATCACTAACTTTTTGATTGAATTTATTACTTTGATTGGGTACTTTGTGCTTTACTCAACAGCCTAGGTTACCATGTCGGTGAGTTGTATTTTACTTCTTTCAGTTCTTTCTTGACTTTATCTTCTTACTGATCGAGATGGTCTTTCATTCTGATAGGCGCCTACTAAAAAGGGCAAGAGTGCCCAAGATTTCTTCAGTCAGTTCTACGTTCAGTTTTCTGCTTCCGATCATCAACTTACTAATGCTGGTTTTTTGTTTTTTTGTAGCCGATTTCATGATGGGTGGTGTCTCTGCAGCTGTCGCTAAGACCGCTGCTGCACCCATCGAGCGTGTCAAGCTTTTGGTTCAGAATCAGGGTGAGATGCTCAAGACCGGTCGTCTTGATAGGCCTTACGCCGGTATCGTAGATTGCTTCAAGCGTACCTACGCTGATGAGGGTGTTGTATCCCGTGAGTCTCATCATTCTCTTTGAACCTTTTTGGACCTTGCAGCTGATGATCGATCTTATCAGTCTGGCGTGGAAACACGGCCAACGTCATCCGATACTTCCCTACCCAGGCCTTGAACTTTGCTTTCAAGGATTACTTCAAGTCACTTTTCGGTTACAAGAAGGACAAGGACGGTTACGGTTTATGGATGTTCGGAAACTTGGCCTCTGGTGGTGCTGCCGGTGCCTCGTCTTTGTTATTTGTATACTCCCTCGACTATGCTCGTACTCGATTGGCCAACGACAATAAGTCTGCCAAGGGTGGAGGTGAACGTCAATTCAACGGTCTGCTCGATGTCTACAAGAAGACTTTAGCCACCGATGGTGTTGCTGGTCTTTACCGTGGTTTCATTCCCTCTGTTGTCGGTATTGTTGTCTACCGTGGTCTTTAGTGCGTCTTTCACTTGATCATCTGGACACGAGCTTAAGCTTCCTTTAACCAACTTCACATCCTTTCACAGCTTCGGAATGTACGACTCGCTCAAACCTGTTGTCCTCACTGGATCCCTTGACGGTAGTTTCTTGGCCTCCTTCCTTCTCGGTTGGGGTGTCACTACTGGTTCCGGTATTGCCTCTTACCCACTTGGTGAGCTCGCCCGATTCCTTGATTGATGTCCACATGATCCTTACTAATGCTCTTGTCTAATCGCAGACACTATCCGACGACGTATGATGATGACCTCTGGTGAGAAGGTTCACTACAAGGGCATGTTCGACTGTGGTGCCCAGATCGTCAAGACCGAGGGTGTTTCGGTTAGTGTAATTCCATTCCACATCTCTTACTTGAGATCTGACGTCTTTGCACAATCAGTACTTGTTCAAGGGTGCGGGTGCCAACATCCTCCGAGGTGTTGCCGGTGCCGGTGTCTTGTCCATGTACGTGTCTCTTGTCTCATATGATTGCAATGGCCGTAATTCTCACATTTAGCCTCCAACACAGGTACGACAAGCTCCAGGAGCTTGTGTTCGGAAAGGTCTACAAGGGTGGATCTGGTTAGATGATATCACTCCGGTTTTGAATCTGGAAATTAATGATCAACACAAAGAATTTGTCATAGAAATGTCCATCTCCATGTGCCTAAAACTTTTGCAATTTTTGTGTTTCACACTGAACACGTTCCATCCACCATGCAGCATTGTGAGATTGTCCAGGTTCCTTGCGAGTAACATGTTTTGTCCTGTTGACTTCATTTATGCCATATCTTGCCTTTTTGCTATCAAGTCAAGCGTAATGGTTGAGATCACCCAACCCAAAGACTGATGATATATCGTGACAGTGAGCCATAAGCCCGGGATCTATGGCCCAGGTCGTATTCCTTGATTGCAACTGCTTATATGTTCATCTGAAATAAGGCTTAACCCATGGGATGTTGCCAAGTTCCAAAGCTTTCCAAAGGCTTTGGCTAGGGATATGACCCGGCCCTGCCCCCACAGGCACACACTGGTCCAACGCTGCGAGGTATTTGGGACTAGGGAGGATCAAACACAACTGCACATTAAGGCTCCAGCATCAATCTTTTCCTCAGAAAGCTTACAATGATGCATAGCTGTCTGAAGATATATGGAAGTTGATAAGTGTCAAGATTTTGAAAAACTTTCTCTCAGCACTAAGCCAATTTTGGCTTTTCAAACTCATGACTGAGCCCAAACAAACCTTACCCTGTGTTAGGACTTAAACCAACTCAAATTGATTGGTTCTTTGAAACTCTCTAGGTATATTTGAGGCTTGACCTAAGCCTGAAGACTCAAGACTAGGCTCTGGAGTTGAATTTCAAACTTTGACTGATCTTCAATAGTTGAAAGTAGCCCATTACAGATGTTCCAAAGGGGAATGATTTTTGAATGATAAATTACTTTGGTTTTCAATTTTGGATCATCAAATCAAAGATTGGAATTCAATTTTGAAATTAACAAAAAAAAAGAGATATATTACAGCACATTTAGTTATCATCAGATTCTAAAATGTACATTCTGAGACATTACTTTTCTACACGTAAGAAAAAAACCAGAATATCATGAGAAAAAAATATACAGAAGACATGGTTTGTTTTACTGTACCTTGAGGCTGAGCATAAATTTATCATTTAAGCTCTCAACTTTCTATTCTTTGTTTTGTATTCTTCTTCTCTTATCTTTTCTGTTGTGAACTTCACTTGGTCTTTCACCTCATCTGGAAACCCAATCAATCTATTTGAGCTAATTGGTTTTCTTCATCAGTACCTCCAATATGGGGTTTTTCTCTTCTGAGTCATTTTTCTCTGTAGTACTTTCTGGTATGGTATAGATGTATAATCAAAAACTGTGAAATCATTGATTGAGGTCGGATTGATAGAGGAAAACAAAATCAAATGTTGTATTGATCATTGAAGACATGAAAGACATAGAACCTGGATCAACCTAAAATTAGGCTCAAAATGAAACTGTGGTTCTGAAGGTCATGTTTGTACATGTTGAACTGTAATTCTTTTGATCAGGTGAATTGTAGAGTGGTATGGAAGGGGAGTGGTGTTGAAGTCAGTTGGTTATACATGGTTGAGGTTTGAGGGGAGGTGATGGTTAGTTGGGGGCATATCATATGTGATAGTATGATTTCCCATTTATGGAATTCAAAGTTTGACACAATTGTTATCATGATGACCCTTCCTTGGTCACATTGGCTGAGATGCATATGTAATGCCCAGTTTTGAATTTTGGTGGAGACTGGGTTTCATTTTGATTTTTGTGCAAGGTTTGGTGATCTTAAATTCTTGTTCTGCCCTGTACTACTCTTACTCTGCCAGACAACCAATCAAAGACCTAGGCCTGTCACCTGGATGTTGGAACTTTTGCTAGTATCCAGAAGCCTGTGGAAGACCATCAGCTCACAATTATTCACCCACCCGTGGGTCTCACTGGTCACAGCTTGACAGAGGAGCAAAAGTGATGTAGTCTGTGAGTGTTACCCCCTTCAACTAGCCAAAAAAATGCATAATTTATGAGCCAAAGTCTATGAAGTACTGGCTCAGGTGCTGAGGGGTGTTTTAGAAGCGGGTAAGAGGATCTGGACAATGACCACTGATTTAGATTTTGGGATCTTCCAAACACAGCAAACTACAAGTCTGATGGATAGAAATTATTCTCAGGTAAGATATAAAAAAATCTGATCAATGATGATATCCTCTCAAGGTTCCCTTGCAAGTTTTTTAACCAATCTATTGTATGTCAAAAATGTTCAGGAAGGGTATCTATGCACAAATAATTTTGTCCTTTTGAATTTTGTTTCCTTTGAATGTCTAATTGAGATCATATAATATTCTCTCATGCACATTACGCGTAGGGACGCGTACTGAGATATATGCGCATTACATTTTTAATCTTTTATGCGCATTATCTCTCAAATCTTTTCTTCTCACTTCATGACGCAATGTTGGGTTCTCTGGGTCTTTATAATAGTTCAACTTCTCTGTAAATTGTTGTTCTCTCTTCCCATCGAACTCAACTTTATTTTATTTACAATCTCTCTTAGATTGTATTTCTTTCGATCATCTAGTATCTCCCTTCAGTGAGATCCTTTCTGATCTTAATCTTTCTCAGGTGTTAGTAGTTCTTTATTTGTTATGTTCTCATATGATAATCAAACTCAACTTTATTTTATTTACAATCTCTCTTAGATTGTATTTCTTTTGACCATCTAGTATCTCCCTTCAGTGAGATCCTTTCTGATCTTAATCTTTCTCAGGTATTGTATTTCTTTCGATCATCTAGTATCTCCCTTCAGTGAGATCCTTTCTGATCTTAATCTTTCTCAGGAAAGCGAAATATTCCAATACCTTAGGTTATGAGCCCAGAACTCCACTAAACGTGAAAATTTTTTTGAACAAAACTCTTTCAAATATGACCAATTCTGTGAACTCGTCTCGCGTTCACTTTCCAAAACTCGCCAAAACCAATTACAGTCAACTCGCAATGTAAGCATCTAGTATATATGCATATCGCGCTATAGGCATTTGAAATTTTGCGCCGATTTTTTGGGAACGCAGAGCGCCTGCAAAAAAAAACCCCTTGATGCATAATGAGTATTGCATACGAGGATCCGCCAAAAACACCTTTTATGCTTACAAAGCGAGTAAAAAAGTGTGTATGTAAGCATATTACTACTTACATTGTTGTATAAGTATCAATACAATTATGCTATACGGTGTCTAATTGAGTAAAATAGTTCAGTGGTGTGAGTAAAATAGTTCAGTAGTGTGAGAATTATTGTGATACATAGCGTGATATGAGGTGATATGTCTTTAGTCCCATTTAAATCTTTAAAAGCATTTATTTTATTAAACTAGTTGAAAACATTTCAAATCAAATGTTGTATTACAAATTTCAGGGATGTTCAGATTTTGTTGTCCCTGATCTCGAAGAAAAATTTGTTTCCCTCTACATCTTTGAAATCATTGCCTCAACAATTAATTGTTTAACCATCATGCCTGATCCATCCCTTCAAGACCTCATGACTGAAGCAATGCTTCTTGCGCAACACTGCCCAAACATCCAGCCTGCCACAAGAGATGATTACATTTATGTCACATTCTGTGAGGCACCATTATTTCCTGGTGTTAATCCTGAAGAAGTTGGAATGGAATTGATCAAAAAGCTGGACAACGTTTTTTGGTGTTGATTGTGGAACGAAGTATTTTCGAAAAGGGATACACGGAATTCAGTTAGTTGTTGGATACCTAGCTAAAGCAAAAGCAAGAGGAATGATAGATGATAATTGTGAAGGCATTGTGAAGGTCAAACTCTTCAATGTTTGCTCAAAGCTGAAAGGTGAGCATGATTTCTCATGATTGTTGGATTTGTCTTTTGTTAAAACAACTTTGTTTTAGAGCTTGGCTCAAAGGTTCCAGATAGCTCAGCACGATTTCTAGGAGCGAGCATGAAAACCACCCTTGCAACTGCTCCCAAGCGACCACTCCAATCAGCTAGCCCAAACTCTCGGCCAGTAGATCTGTCTGATTCCTCCAGCAATAATTCTTCCTTGCCTCATTCAAAGACAAAACACAACATCACTTCCCCCAAGCGTCCTAAGTTCAAGGCATCTCGTACTGTGCACAATCTCGAGTTCAAGCTGAAAGTTGTTAGATGGCACCACAAGCACAAAGCTACTCAGATTGAAACTTCACAAAAATTTAAAATCACTCAATCTTCACTCAGTCGCTGGCTTGCTCAACATGAGCAGATGGAGGCAAGTGCTCTGCACAGTGGTGGAACTGTCAAGCGTCAAAGGAAAGCGCAGTACCCCAAGCTGGAGGAAGCTCTATTCCATTGGGTCATTGAAGCAGTAGCACATAAGCTTATCATCAGCGATGAAGTTCTTCGGGAGAAAGCAGTATCTCTAGCCCCTCTCCTAGGTGTTGAGATGAAGTTCTCAAGTGGGTGGATTGACAAATTCAAAAAGCGATACAATATCCGAAGCCGACTCATGTCTGGTGAAGCGGGCACTGTTGATCCTGTCAGTGCTGAAGAAGCTCAGAAGTCCCTCATTGAAATCACCAAAGATTATGTGCCTTGTGACATCTATAATGCAGATGAAACGGGCTTGATGTACAAGTGAGTCTTGAGGTTGCTTTAATCTGTGATTGATATGTTCTGATTCTATCTTTTCTTCTAAAATTCCACCTAATCGTACCCTTTCAAATATACAAACTCCTGGACTGAAGGGTAACAAAGTCCAAATAACTTATCACTTTGGCTGCAACACCAATGGCAGCGACAAGCTTGAACCCCTGGTCATTGGTCTCACTAAGAATCCTAAGCCATTTGGACAACATTTGGCCTCTTATTATGGTTTTGATTACATTGCTAACACCAAAGCTTGGATGACAGCCATCATCTTTGGTGAATGGTTAACCAAGCTTGACGCTCAATTCCGGAAGGAAAACCAAAACATCCTCCTGCTCCTTGATAACTTCTCCGGTCATGTGGTTGCATGTAAAACCATCAAGCTCACCAACATCAAGGTTCACTTTTTTCCTCCCAACATGACTAGTGTCCTGCAGCCATGTGATGCAGGCATCATCGCTGCTTTCAAGGCTCACTATCGGAGTGCTTACCTACGCCGAGTAGTCAGAAGATACAAAAATAATCCCACATGGACATCAAAAGAAGTATATGAATTAAATCTCCTTGAAGCCATGCAAATGGCTGCACGAGCTTGGGACAAAATCTCTTCTGAGACGGTCAAGAACTGCTGGAAACACACCAACATTGTTGCAGCCTTGTCAACCAACACCACCTCAAACTATTGGTCTGATAACTTCGAACAAATATTAGCTGATGATCCTGAACTTAAACATGCAATCAAAGCAACTGCAGAACAACTGTCAGCGCTAGGAAATTGTGAAAGATTAGAGGAAAGCAGAAGTAGCTCCCGTATCAGTATCCAAGAGCTTCTCAACCCTGCAATTGAACAACAAACTCCAGAAGCCGACACACCAATGCCCTCTCTCGAAGAGATTATCAAGAGAACATCGAATGAAATTCCTATTCACATTGAAGATTCAGATAGCGATCCCGAACCAGAAGTCTACCGTGAACCTTGGAACATGAGTCAAATCTCTACAGCAATCGAAGAGATAAGTTATGCCTTAGCCAGCCTGCCAAACGAACCCGATAGCACGATAAACTGGGCAGCTCATGTTTGATCTTTGTACAAGATCAGTGATGATGTAAATCATCTACGTGTTGCATCACTGAAACAAACCAGTCTGTTGGAATGCTTTGCTCCCGCAGCTTCGACTTTGACTTCGACTTCGACTTCAGCTTCAGCTTCTATTTCTCAATCTTGAACTCACTCTCTATGCCGTTTACTCAATTCCACTATATCACTCCTTATCTACTCATTATCCCTCCTTTCACTCTTTTTGTTATCTACATACTTCCTACATCACCCGCTTTCAAACGTTGTTTAAGACATTACTTCGCATTTGAAGATCAGCGGCCTATGCTTCCTTTCTACATATCCTTTCTACATACATACTCCACTCCACATGCCCTATGCTATAGTATGCCCTATACACACCAGACCAATGCTATGAAATATATGATTATGCCATTATGACTAAAATCCCAGCATGTAAGCATAGAATAGTTCGGTTTATGCTTACATCGCAATGTATGTCTACATCGCGAGTATGCATCTCACCTTGTTAGCATGGAGTTCCCTGCGCCAAACTCTATGCTTACATCACAAGTTGACTGTACGTCGAATGGGCCGGTGATGTCGTTTCTCATTTAATGACTTGTAGTCTTGAGGAGTTCATCAATATTGAATCCCCACCCATTCCTCCCATCAAGACCGCTGATTCGACCAGCGCTGTTAGCATCTCTGCATTTGAGGCCAGGAAGCGCAAAGCTGCTGGAATTCTATACGGTTGCATAGATCAAGACAATTGTATGCGCGTCGTAGCCAAAGGGGCTGTCGCCGACCCAATCAAGATGTGGAAGCTTCTAAAGGAACACTTCCAATCTTCCTCTGACAAGAATCAAGCTCGAGCCTATCTTAAATGGACCAACATTACTTTTGTTGATTTAGAGTCGTATATCATCGACAATCAACACGCCTTGGCAGGCCCGCTTGCCGTTGATGGTCTCAAGCACATTCATGATAAATTCATCGGTGAGACCATTGTCAGCAAACTTCCATCCACCATGGATATCACCAAGACTTTATCACGCAAGGATCAGCCTCTGACCGCCAATAAAGTCATCCAGTATCTAGAGAGTCAGCTCACCTCAATGAAAGATGAAGAGCTTCACTTGAACACCGTCGCCCTGGCAGTACAACATCCTAGATCTCTCCAAAGGTCTACCACTCAAAGGCCACTCAAGTTTAATGGCTCATCTCGTCCATACTGTTTGAATGGCCGACACAATCCAGATGCCAAAGGACACACAGCTCAGCAATGTTTTCAATTACATCCTCATCTTCGCCCAAATCATCCCAATCAGAATTGTGCTTCAGTTGCTGTAGTAGATGATTCCTTTGTAGAAGCCCAAGCTTTTGTCATTACTTCTTCTGATCACGATGCTATTCTCTTAGATAGCGGTTGTTCTCATCATATGGGACCTGACCGTGATTTATTTGACAACTACAAACCGTTATCATCCAATGTCACACTCGCAAACGGGACCAATATCAAGATTGCCGGTAAAGGCACCATCACATGCAACTCTGGTGATCTCAAAATCCCATTACCAGCTCTTCATGTGCCCGATTTAGGCTGTTGCTTGATAAGCATGGGTACGTTGATCATGGACGGCTACACCATTAGGAGCATCGCCGACGATATTGTTATGACCAAACCTGGAGTTGGTGGCTTTGCAGGTCACATCAAAAATCATGTCATCAAGCTCAACATTAAATTATGCACGTCAGCTCTCACTCTCAGTCCACGTGTCAACATCTCCATCTCTGATTATGATATCCTTCATAGACAGGGAGGTCATCCCGAATCCTCTCACCTTAAAGTAATGTACGACGTGTCAGCACCAGCAGAATGGCACTGCAAAATCTGCAAACTTTCAAAGGGTCACCGCCTACCTTATTCTGGACATTTTCCCTCTGCCAAATCTCCCCTAGAAGTAATCCACAGTGACTTAAGTGGCAAAGTTTCTGTACCATCTGTCGGCGGTGGATTGTATTACTTCAAACTTACTGACGCTTGTACCAATTATAAACATGTTTTCATCATGAAATCAAAATCTGACACCTTTTGATATTTTATGCAATACAAATCTTATGTTGAAACCCTACACAGTAAGAAAATCATTAATTTAGTCAATGATCAAGGAGGCGAGTATATGACGAAAGAATTTCAGACACTCCTCAGAGAAAATGGGACACCTCAACACTCAAGCGCTCCCTATACGCCCCAACAAAATCCAGTTTCTGAAAGAGGTAACCGCACAACAACTGAAAAAGCCAGAACTTTTCTCAAACAGTCCAACTTACCCTACAACTTTTGGGGAGAAGCGGTTATGACTGCTGTCTTTCTTGAGAACATTACACCCACCAGAAACACCAACCACAAGTCAGCTTATGAGTTATGGTTTGGACGACCATTTGATTACTCAAGGCTCAAGGCTCAAGCCCTTTGGCTGTCGAGCATATGTATTGATCCCCAAACAGTTCCGCTGTAAGTTCGACGACACTTCAAGCAAAGGAATCTTTCTGGGTTATCAAGTTGGCGTGAAAAACTATTGTGTAAGGCTTGATGATGGACGAATTGTCTACTCTCATGATGTCACTTTCGATTGTTCTACTTTTCCAGGCATTGACGGGATAGAAAGCAAAGGAGAACTCAATGAACTTTTCAACAATGACTACATTATCCCAACAATTACTTCAACTTCATCAACAACAACATCAGATGAAGGATTGGAAGAAGAATCCCCTCATGACAGCCCGAATCCTATCTCATCTCCTTCACCCTCCAATGACACGACCTCACCTCCACATCAAAAAAATGACCAGATAGAACCTCCAGAAGATGAAAATGATTCAAGTGATGAAGAAACCATTACGCATCAACTCACCAATTGTCCAAAACCGGGTTGGGACTGGCAACTATGAGCAGAAGCACCAAATGATATCTCAGGTAATGTTGACTCATCCAACATTCTTCCATCCGGTTCTCGCCGCCGAGCAGCTGTTGCTACAGCTAAAGGTAAATCAACCATCAATCCAACACCAAAAAGCTACAAGGAGGCGTTGATGTCCAATGACAGCGATGAATGGGACGCAGCGATCACAACTGAATTACTCAACATGACTAGAAGGAAGGTCTGGGATATTGTCTCCTTACCCAAAGGAAGATGTGCAATTGGAATCACCTGGGTCTTCAAGAATAAGATGGGAGCTGAAGGTGAACTTTTGAAATACAAAGCGCGACTTTGCGCATTAGGTTTTCTTCAATACTTCGGTGTTGATTATAATGAAACTTATGCACCCACTGGAAGACTGGTCACATTTCAATCATTATGCACAATCGCAGCCAAGGAAGATCTTGACGTGATCCAAATGGACACCGTTGCAGCATTTCTCAACAGTAGTCCAAAGGAGGTCATCTATATCAATATACCTAAAGGATTTAACGTCAAGAACGCAAATGCCGACACAGTTCTGCAGTTAAATCAAGCACTTTATGGACTCAAACAGGCACCGAAAGTATGGTATGATACATTAAAAGCCTTCTTTGCAACAATTTCACTATTTCCATCCACGCATGATCCAAGCCTTTTTATCTCCTCTGATCCTAACTGGCGCTGCTTAATACACGTACACGTTGATGACATGGTCATTGCCTCCAATGACGTTGAGCGCTTCAGGTCTGCAGTCACCAAGAAATTTCAAATGGATTCAAACACAGACTTCAAATACATTCTTGGGATGAAAGTCATTAGGGATCGAAAGAAAAAGACAATGTCATTATCTCAATCTCAATACATTCAAGATTTACTTGAAGACTACGACATGCAAGACTGCAAACCCGTTGGCTCCCCAATGCAACCAAACACCTACCTCACACCGGGAACTGCAGCCGAGAGACAAGAGTTCAAGAATTTAAATATAAGTTATTGTCAAGCAGCTGGCAAACTCATGTATCTCAACAACGCAACTCGACCAGACCTATCCTTTGTAGTGTCTCAACTATCTCAACATCTCAATAATCCCTCAATTGTGCACTGGATTGCCTTCAAGCGTGTTCTCCGTTTTCTCAAAGGCTCACAATTCCTAAGTTTGACTCTTGGTGGTTCTAACCTACACCTCAATGGCTTTGCTGATGCTGATTTTGCTACGTGTCCAGTCACTAGGAGATCTACTGGAGGATACGTCACAAAATTAGACAATAGTACAGTAAATTGGAATTCAAAGAAACAAGAGTTGGTGGCAACTTTGACCACGGAAGCTGAATACAGATCTGCTTATGAAGGCGGTCAAGATGTAATTTGGGTAAAGAATCTTTTAGATGATCTAGGTATGAAAGATAGAGAGACACCGACATTCAAGTTGGATAATCAAGGCGCTATTGCTCTTTCGAAAAATGAAAAATTCAAACGAAGGACCAAACACATAGACGTAAAATATCATTGGTTAAGAGAGTTGGTTGGCAAGAATGAGATTGTGATCAGATATATTCCGACAAATGATATGGTAGCAGACATTATGACAAAAGCTTTGACACCTGGTAAACATCAAAACTTCTGTTTCTCATTAGGCTTACAAGATGTTACGAAGATGGGGGGGAATTGAGATCATATAATATTCTCTCATGCACATTACGCGTAGGGACGCGTACTGAGATATATGCGCATTACATTTTTAATCTTTTATGCGCATTATCTCTCAAATCTTTTCTTCTCACTTCATGACGCAATGTTGGGTTCTCTGGGTCTTTATAATAGTTCAACTTCTCTGTAAATTGTTGTTCTCTCTTCCCATCGAACTCAACTTTATTTTATTTACAATCTCTCTTAGATTGTATTTCTTTCGATCATCTAGTATCTCCCTTCAGTGAGATCCTTTCTGATCTTAATCTTTCTCAGGAAAGCGAAATATTCCAATACATTAGGTTATTTTGTCTTACATATGCTACCCCAGAGATGCTTGATGAAGATTTTTGTCAAAAGCCCTCCGGATCTATAGATTGAGAGAATAAAATTCAAATAGCTCCCAAATGCTCTGATTGTGTGAGCAGTTTCACACTGCGGGGTGCGCAATGATGAATGAAATCCACTTCAACAGTTCAATGTATTTTGTTTCATCAAATCAAAGGACCAGTGCCTTCTATATGTTGAGAGGAAACCAATTGCACTACTACTCGAGATGAACCACCTAAAAGAACAATACAAAAAAAAGAGTAAACAATTTATGTACAAATTGGACAATTCCCATCCTATATTTTCTACCAAGCTTTACAATACTCAGAAGCCAGCATCTTTGAGTGCCCTGTTGATACGATTCCATTCATCAAGTGCAATTCGGGCCTTTTCTAATTTGATTCTTTCGGCTTCTTCTAATTCTTCAGTACTCAAAGGTATTTCCACATATTGTTGACGAAGAGA
This sequence comes from Melampsora americana, assembly GCA_022264835.1. Lineage (NCBI taxonomy): Eukaryota > Fungi > Basidiomycota > Pucciniomycetes > Pucciniales > Melampsoraceae > Melampsora > Melampsora americana. Next base: position 1,383,592 of record JAIFHY010000013.1, on the reverse strand, counting down.
AGATCTAGATGAGGATCTAGAGATGACATTCTTGACCCATGATGAAGCTGAGGAAGTTCGTGGACGAGAAAAGACGGGAGCCCTGGGATCCGTTGAATTAGATCGTATTTCGGGAGTTAGTAGAGGCCGATGACACTCCTCTGTATAAGGTGGAGGTGGTGTGGGTGTGCGGCGACGGGGAAAGTTGTGTGATGTGGTGCGTTGATGAGATGTCACACTCGATGGACCGCAAGTACCAGTAGAATTGGTGAGGGAGTCCTTCACTGATGGAGGCAAATTACGATTCTGAGCTCTAGAATTATTTGCTTCGAAGTTTACCGGGATGATAGGCGAGCGAGGATCGGCCAGCTCAAGATGATAAAGATCTTCAGTTGGTATCTTGATGTCAGGTTTACGCTGTCCTGTTTTGGATTGGAGCCGAAGTCGCAGATTCTCAATGGACACCGACTTGCGTAGAAAATTCATTGGGCGGTTTGTAGATGAAGACTTTTGGATTGTAGACAAACCAGCGTCAGCAAGATTCCGTGAGATGACCCTCAGTTTCAATTTGCCCGGCGTTTATTACGTTCTGGATGCTTACCATGATTGAAGACAATCTTAGATGGACTGGTTTGATAGTGACGTCGTCAGAAGCGTAAACACTCGTTCCACATGATGTCAGAATTGTAAGCCTGAAAATCACTTACTGGTTTATGATCAGAGAGACTTTTGGATAGACCTGGACGTTGAGATTCTTGGAGTTTGAAAACCAAGAGCCGAAGCAGAGAGCAGTGATAGTTGAGATAAAGGTGGTATAGAATGAGTGAGTGAGAGTGAGGAAATATGAACAAAACAATCTATAATGCTTAGAAAGGTGGAATAATGAAGAATCTCATGACAATCGTTGAGGAAAGATCGAACACCTTTGGCAAGTGAAGAGCAATATTTATATGTAAGCAGCGTTAGGCACAAGTCAAACGAAGCTGGTACATAGCAGACAAGATCATAGAAAAGGGAAAGTGTACAGCTACCCGGTATCAGATCTGCACAAGGTTGTGATCAGCCGGAAGCAACTATGTCAACATATCGTCAAAGGAGGTATTCGAACGCAGTTGTAATTGGTGACTGAATGTATGTAAATACACTTTGGGCCAATCGATATCGCAGCTGGCATATCACTCAGACTCTAAGTTTTTATGTAAGGGATTAAGAAGATAGCCAAAGCACGTCTACCCCTCCCGAATCTCCCAAAGGGTATCTGCCATCGTAAGTACAGGTGCGCAACTATCTTCAATAGACTTGATGAGGAGGCTGATTACCTGAGACGATATTCCTCGATTGTGATGAAATGGTATGATACGCTGTAAAGTTTACCATCCTGAACTTGATAGGAGCTTCCCTTTTTGGTAATAGAAGGTTGGACAGTCGTGGCTTCAAGCAACATCAAGTCGTCAATTACCTGATTACCTGATAAATTTGTCAAGGAATGTGCCCCTTGTCCGTTGCAAGTCTTTCCTGATATATGGTTGATCGAGACCGACGGTTCATCAGGTGGGCTCTCCTCGATTCTTTGCCTTTGAACATAAACCACCGTGGTACAACAGGCCAACAGGCCAACCGCGTTAATCGATATCCACACACGGACAATACAACCCGTCAGTCTTGATGCAATATTTCAAGATATACATACTCTGCCAAGCTCAGGGAGTCCCATTCTGAGAGCCTGCCCGTCCAGGTTTGACCTGCGCGAGCAATTTATATTACAACTTAAGCAATGCTCAGTGGTAGCGATGACCGCTTAGTTTGCTTGATCCCCGGTCTATCTTAGCTTAACAAAGCCCCTCTGCGCGGCCGCGTCCAGCTCCACCGGTTAAGTCATCTTATGTAGTTTTTTGTATTTTCCTACTTTTCTCAATTAGAACAACCACTTGGCGCCTCAATGAATCTTGTTCAGAATCATTTTCTACATACCCCTGTAATCTCACATCTTTGTAAATATCGCCGGTGGTATTACGTTTGCTAGAAAGGTTGGCACCTTTCAGCCTTTTTTTTTTTTTTCAGCTGCGCCTGTGACACTGCGCAGCCACTTTCCCCCGAGTCATTCGAAATCGGGCCACCGCGACGTTCAGCCCCCCTTTTGCTTCCTCCAATCCTCAACAGCGATTCCCACTCCCTTCCTTCACCCATGGCTTTTCGCAACTACTCTGCCGACATCAAGGTACTCGCGGTTCGTTGGCGGCTTGAAGGACTCCCTCGATCGTTAATCCGTCAGCGCCTGCGACGTCCCATTTCCAAACGATCGTTCTCTCGATGGATCGATCTATATCACCACACTCGAGCGGTCATTCGAGATCCTCACCATTACCAGCCTCGTGGTCGCCACACCCGATTGAACGCAGGTGACCGTCGATTTATGGAGACCTTAATCGATGAACATCCGTCCCTCTTTCTGGACGAAATTCAAGCACAAGTTTACGATATCCAGGGCAAGATGCTGTCGATCAGTACGATTCAACTCGAGCTTCAAACTCGCCTGATGATCACTTTGAAGAAAGCCAGGGTTAGCAATGTTCGTAAAGACTTAGTGGCCAAATTTGAATGGATGGAAACGATGATGGGTTTTCCGGCCAGTTTTTTGGTATTCACAGGTGAGTTTCTTTGTCTCCTCATCATAGCGCACTCTCTCTTGTTCTTTAAACTACTTTCTCAATATCAATCTTCTCTCCCCTCAACACCTAGATGAGAGTAGTATCTGTGGGCGAGACCTCCTTCGGAAACGCCAAAGATCCAAGAAAGGCCAGCGAACCACCCGCAACGTGCCCCGATTACATCGAGGTCGATATTCCATCCTCCCAGCCATAGGTTATCATGATCTACTGGCTCTGTCAGTACTTGAGGGCCCTGTCAATCAAAAGCGTTTCGAACGCTTCCTCAAACATAGTCTGGTGAGTCTAGTATCATCTGAACTGTCTTTCAGCGTGGCTGGCAACTCATTATATGCTACTTCAGCTCCCGCGAATGAACCAATACCCAGGTCCGAATAGTGTCCTTGTTCTGGACAATGCATCTATACATCATGGTGGCAATATTGAAAAACTCTGCAATGAAAAAGGTAAGTGTACTGTACTAATTTTATATTTGCCAATCTTATTGACACACATCTCCGATATTCTTATCTGCCTTCTAGGTATTCTGGTCAAATACCTACCTGCCTATTGTCCAGAATTGAACCCGATTGAACTGGGCTTCAACTGTTTGAAATCAGACCTGATACGCTCTCAAGTGCTGGCATGTGTCTATGACCCAGTTGAACACATCGAAGATGCGGCCTGCAAGACATTCCAACAAGGCTTGTTACATCAACTATATGCCAGATGCGGTTATCAAGCTTTTGATTAGGGTACGTAGTGTATGAGCTTAATAACTAAATCAATGCGATGTCTATCAATCGATTGATAGAAAGTGGCTCGTTTGCAATTGATTCACATCAATCGAACGATGTGAATCATGGGTTTGATTCTCTCTCGTTTCATCTTGATTCTCTCTTGTTTCTTCTGGCTTGAACATTCACAACTTTATGAACATCTCCCTTTTTTTTCTTTATGTTGAATTTTCTACATTGTACAAAATATGTAGAAATCTTTTGTACAATTTTCTTTTTGTGTTCTCTCGGTCACTCTTGTTATAAGTCATTCTTTCTTTGTTTGATGGGTAATACAATTTGTCTTGATTGTTCATTGGATACCAAACATACTCGATAAGCGATCATTATCATGATCGATTATCAATTGCCAAATAAAAAAAACTCTTTATAGAGTACTTTGCAAGGTATTGAAAGAAATACTACTTTAAGTAATTGAGATTATATTTGGATTCTAATTCATCACAAATTCACATCTACAAAACTAGTGTCAATTGAGGCAAAGAACTACACCATTTTTCAATCAACTTTATGCTTTAACCAGAACTTTCTAATCAAATCCAAAAAAAAATTCGATGAATTTCTTTAAGCAAAACTTGATTCTCCCATCTTTTTTTAGTTTTATTTCCTTCTGACTTCTTTTTTCAACATCATCATGTCTGTTTTTGTCAGATCTGATCCTAAAAAATTTTCAAATTTAAAAATGAATTAAGTTAAAATTAAATTCACAATAAAAAAGTAGCATAACTTACTCTTAGAATAAGACTTTTACATGCCAATCCATGTGTTATTGAGATGATCTTGAAGGGGACTGCGCTGGAGGGGATTGGTTTCCTCGCTTACTTGCCTGACGTAATCTAAATAGATGACTCTTGTACTTCGTGGTGGTTTTGAACAGCTTCAAGATGTTCATCTTGGACAAGCCCTCTTTCAAAAGGTCCTCTTGGGAAAGATGGCTGATCATTCGATAGTCGGTCACATCCGCGTCTTCTAAGATTTTGCGGGTCTTGATAGTTTTTTCTTCGGAATAGGAACAAAATTTGAGGAAACCTTCGATGCCATTTGAGTCGGAGGGATCTTCGGCCCAGGGTGGCGAAGATGACCGCGCTGCGTTAAGTTCCGGACTAACCTGGCGCTTGCGAGAGCTGCCAGTGGGCGTTCGATCTGGGATGTTGGGTGAATTTCCTCGGGGTGTTCCTCTCGAATCGATCGACGGTCGCTGCGGTGTTTGCCTGGCCTCAATTGCACTCACTACTCCCACTACCATCTCGCTGAATAAAGCCGGAGTGAGGGAAGTAGTCGTGCTGGGAGGAACCGGAGGTTCGCTGGCGGCCGGGGGTTCTTGTAGGTTGCGCTTGATCAGGTCGTACTTGAAATGAGCCGGAGGGTGGTCGACATCGACTTCATCTTCGTGCTACATACAAAAAAAAGGTAAGTACAGAGCCTGAAGGAACAGCTAATCAGTGACGTACTTGTAATTGAGCCCACTCTTTGGCTTTCCCAAAGGTCAAGGCAAAATACTTAGTTGGATCTTTCGGGTCAATGACAGCTGGATATTGGTTGTTATAGGTCCCAATGGTTGGGTAAGTCTTGAAGAGCAATCGGACAAATTCCTTCTTTGCGGTCTTTTCAGAGTCACTTGTCATATCGGATCTTGCGTCTTCACACTTACATATCGGAAAGGTCAGCACAACATCACTTTCATAACGGTACAGCCTGCACTTACTTCATCGGCATCCAAATTGTCCGTGATGTTCGTAGGGGTTTGTGAAGCTTTTGCTGAAGCACAAAGTTTTTGCTTCCGCTTAGCTTCAGCGGCTATAACTTTGGTTCGGGCAGCCTAGCAGAGATGGTATGAGTTAGCATTGACTGACACAAATTAAAGCTTAAAAAATCTCACCTGCTCCGCATTTGCTTTGACCCTAACTGGACTGGGTGCAATGTAAGAAAACCCAGACTCTCTTGGGTATTCTGCACAAGCTTCGTTGACCCAGTCCTTGAACCGTGCCGGAGTGATTTCCTTACGGTTCTTCATGATCTTAGGGAAGGTCTTGTTGGATGTGATGAAGGCACTCCACACACCTAAATTCTTCTTGTCGAGGAGTGACTCGTTGAGTACATCGGTCATTGATTCCTTGGTTTTGTCGCAAATCGCCGCTTCCGTACATTTTGCTTTCAATATGTCTAAATTGAAGCAAGTCGAGTTCCATTCGACTGGACAATCGGAGCACTTGACATGGAGAAAACCTGTTTTCTGTTCCTTGTCCGGGGTGTAGAACTCGCAGTTGAAAGTGAAGGTGAAGTTGGGATCATGGTCTTCTTCTGGGAGAGGGCCGCCAGAATCTTGCCGTATGTGGACAAACCCGCCTGAAACTTGTCGTATCTGGAGAAAAAAATAATACATAATTCAAAGAAAAAGAGAATGATTCAATAAATATGCTTGATGATCAAAGGTTGGGTGGAGACATACATTATTAGATTGTGATTCCACCGGTGTTTGGGATTGTTGACGTCCACGCTCCCAATTGAGAAAAATTGGGTTGACATGTTGACGTAAGCTCATGCTGGAGTTTGTGGATAGGCAAATGAGGGCACCTGGTGTGGTGCACTGAGGGGACCATGACTCCGGGTAAATAAACTTGCTGCGCAGGGTTGCAGGCGCAGCTGGAAAAAAAAAAAGGGGTCAAGGGTGACAACCTTTTTAGCAAACGTAATATCCAGAGAGCAATTTGGATTTTTTACAACAATCGCCTGTATGGAGGACTTGTCAGCTCTTATTCGCAGGGGACTTTCCGCCAAGAGCAAAAACTTCCAATTGATTTTTGCCTACCATAGTTACGTTGGATGACTATTTGAAGGTGACGGAGACAAACAATTGCGCCATGTGTGACCTGGTTTGGGCAACGGAGATAAACAATTGTGCTATGCGGAATGCTGAGCAAGCAACTAGCACAATTCCCTTTTGGGTTTGAAACAAGCCCACACAAACTTTTGCATGTGAACGACCAACATCACACCGCAAGTCATCCACAAGTTCTTTGTAAGGCGTATCTCAGCTTCCTTACCCAACCTCTGGAATCTTGTGGTGGGCGTGGAGCAAAAAGCCCGCCCTTTGGGAGCGCCCAAAAAGTTGAAATATAGGGTGAGTGCGCCCCACAATCAGCTTTGAGCTTTTACTTTCATTTCTGGACTTTCTCGTACTTGTCTTACACCCCACCCCCTCTGATCATGCCAAGGGACAAGACTAAGACATTATGTGAGTGGATCACACCAACTTCAAGCTGTGAAAAATGATGGACGGGTTTCCTCATGTCAAAAAATCAACATGACAACAAGAACTGCTGGCTTGCTCAATGCCAGCATTTTAAAGCTACAATGGATGGTAAGCCAAGTAGTTTAGCAGATCATATAACCAAGATATGCTCTGGAGTGTCAATCTCACATAAGTCAGAGTACCAAGACCTCAACCAACTCCAAGAATTTGAAGACGGGGTCCTTTTCAAAGATTCACCAGAACTCAATCATATCCCAATTGAGGAACAAAGCTACATCTAATCTCTATTTGACATCACTTTGTAGTGTTTGCAGAAGTCATAGTAGTGGGTACTGATTTTGAGAATGAATCATGTTACAAATCTGATGAAGCAGGGACTGAATGATTCAGAATTGAGACCTTTGAATCTTTCACTATCCCCCAAACTGAATTGCTCACCTTCATCCAAGATTCAACGAGAATAACTTGGATCAGTTTGATATTTCATCACATAAGAAAGACTATTAAAGTTATGAGAAGAAAACAAGAACAACATAATGAGATACATACCTGATGAAGCAGGGATTGAATGATTCAGAATTGCAACCTTTGAATCTTTCACTATCCCACAAACTGAATTACTCACTTTCATCCAAGATGAAATGAGAATAACTTGGATGAGGAGAGAATTTGATATCACTGCTTCACAGTATTTGAACTATACAGATGATTAAAGTTAGGTTTAGAATGAGTACAAGGAGAATATGAAATACACAACAAACACACTTATGTCAAACTTAAACTTAGAAATGAAAGCAGAAATAATACATGGTAAATAAATGAGAAATCCAGCGCAGCGTGTAATATTACTTTAACAAATCATGGGATGAAGACAATATCTTTATTAGATCTTGATTATTGTCACTGTTTTTTATGCAAGTAACGCAGTTATCTGCACAAGATTATCATTATGTTCCCCTTTCAACACCCTTAACAGTCCTTTGCCATTCGTTTTTTGACTTTTACAACTTTTTGTACTCTAAAGGCGCATCTCTGGCCCCCCCACTATAGGTGCACCTTTTGAAGATTCAAAAAGGTGCAAGTGGCGTGCCCTAAATCAAACCCAGCGCCCACCACAAGACTCTGGAAGAATTTGTGTGGATTGAGAAATCTCAAAATGTTCTATCTCCAAGACGGCTCCGCATCACTCTGTGATTAACTCACGTCCGTATATCAAGGATTTGGGTATCCAATGGTGCAAGTTGTTAGACGGAACTGGTGTAGTCCCAAAGGAGATTGTACAAACTTTCCTGACTTCTAATATCAAGTTCTTAAATCCAGTAAGTCCACAATGATGCCAAATATGTTTTGGATTTTCTGATGTAGTCATTTCCTCCAAATTGTGTGTAGCCTGGATATGGCCTTGTACACCCGGTTACAAGTGAGACATAAAAGCTTGAAAGCTCACCTCACAAAAGGAATATTTAACCAGCCTTTCTTGAGTGGTTAATGGAGGCGCTTATGTAGAATAGGATTCTGAACAAGATTCATTTAGGCTCCAAGTGGTTGTTCTACTTGAGAAAAGTGGGAAAATACAAAAAATTACATAAGATGACTTGACCTGTGGCGCTCTCATGCTGAGAATAGAGTGTTAGTCATAAGCCCCTCTTTGAGGGCGCGGATGTGGCCACGCAGAGGGGCTTTGTCAAGCTAAGGTCTATCATCTTTAGCCCAGATACGGTGTTTGCACACAAAGTGAGCCAATGATTTCTACTCAACACAGTAAGAATTTACCTTAATTGAGGTTTGTGAGGAGCGCTTGGACTCTCTTTCTCCTGTAATGTTGTATGAAAGTGTCAATTTGCTGACGCGGGGCAAAATCACCTGCAAGGAAACTTTATCACCCTTTTGGACATTAGCCTGGACTAAACTTCAGAGGGCTCATGAAATTCTGTAAGTGCTACCCTGGGCATAACATCTAATAACTCAAAGCTTGGTGTTGTCCTCCAGACTAGCACATGTGAAGTAAGAACATGGCCAAATCATTCTGACAGCCTGAAGGTAGCAATCAAGGTGCCCTACCTAAACAAGTTGTGGGGTAAAAACAAGACTCTGATGTGGCCTCTTCAGACTTTTGGTAAGAATAGATGTACAGTCAAAACCCTCTTAGGGCATACTCCACCATGGACAGGAAAACATATGGCTATAGAGGTGTTGTGTCTCTGTTGGATAGACCCTCTATATAGTATAGACATACATTCATGGCTATATATTGAAATCCTCTAAAGACATGAAAAAATGTGGTCCCTCTACAGCCATAGGAAGTATGGCTATAGATGTGTTGGGCTCTCATATGATCTTGTTAGCAAAGATCTAGCTGTTGTTTGAAAGTTGTCAGGGAAGGCAGGGAGAGACAGCAAGATGGATAAAATTCCCAATATGTGTGATGTAGGGTGGATTTGTTTTGTCAAACACTATGGCCACTAAGCCATAGTGCTCTGGTGATGGTGAACCTTCTTCTTGATAACTCATTGTACATATTCAATTGGTGTAAAGATAATCAGGACAGCAATTCTGAGGATTCATGCCTACCTACCGCTTTTTGTATGGTTTAACATTCAAAAGAGTGGATTTTCTCAAATTTTTGGTATGGGTTAATGTGATGGATGGTATTATGGAATTTTGAAAAATTTTGGTCCCACCCAACTTGGAAGACCCAAAAACCCATGGCTACAGGCAGGTTAAGGCTTTAGAAGGGTACAGCTTTCAAGGGGTTTGACTGCATATGTAAAGATATAAATGTTAAGCTTATCAGGGTTCTGAAGTTACCAGAGGAAAACACAATGTCTCACCAGAAGAAACACAAGAGTGTGAAGTAATCTTGACTTTCCAAAGTTTTATTCTGCTTCTGTCTCCATTTGTGGAGTTCTTTGTAGGCTTGTGTTATGAGCCTATTACCTGGGATCATGCTTGTATGCTAATACTGAGATCACTCTATACTCAAGACTTGTAGAGTCAGAGTTCTCATATCCTCACATTGCAATCTCATTATATGCACCAAGACACCTTTTCATAGCCTTGTGATCCAAGTCATACAAGGTCCTAATAGCTTGTGTTGTGTTTCCATATGAGTCTTCCCTCTTTCCTTGTTAGGGTTTATCTTTTCTCAGACTGTTGCACACTCCTTGGTCCTATCCACCTAGGCACCAAGCAGGGTGAGGGGGTCTCCTGATCTATTACCAGTCTAGCCTTTTGACTCTTCTCTAGAGTCTACAAGCAGGTACCATAGCCCATTGTTATGATCTCAGGATACACGTGTCTACTTGTGAAATACTTTTAGGAGATGTACAGGAGATGAGACCTGCTCATACTTGTACACATCACCATTGGACTGCTCTTCTCTTTTTCTCTCGTCCACCAATCTATTTAATAGACTCAGACATCAGAGACTCAACCCTTGTTGTGAAACCCCATCATTGACCTTAAAACCCACAGGCGTCAAAGCTGATTATACTTGGGACCCCCAGAGGGATCTAAGCCTTTGAATGATGGGTGGGGTTCAATTATTACAAACAAGATGAGCTACAGGCCTGTGTGAGAGTTTGAGGAGTGGCCTTAAGATTTGAGTGACATGGGTCAGATATCTTTGTACTTCTGTATTCTCTCTGAGCCTGTCACTTCCAAAGTCTTGGGGCCCGTTTGGTTTGGAGCCAAAAACCGTTTTTGGCCAAATACCCTACCAAAGCCAAAATGGTATTTGGCCAAAAACACTTTTTGATTTTTGACAAAATCACCAGCGTTTGGTAACAATATTTGATCAAATACAAAAACCTTATTTGGCCAAATATTCTTTGTTTTTGAAAAACAGCCTTCACCCTGTTTTTCAAACCCAAATACGGTATTTGCCCCTTCTGAATTCATCAACAACATCACTTCACCATCTCCACCTCACTACCAACAACTCCCTTTTAATCCCTTCACACACCCTTTCCCTCATTCTCATTTCTTTTCTATCCTTGTCTTTTCTTTTTATGGTAATCCTTTCTCTCTATCCTCAGGTGAGGCAGAATTTGAGCTGCACAGGCCGTTACACTGGTGCTAAAGTAACAAAAGACTTCAAATTGATGTTTCTGAATAGCCAAAAGATGCTTCAGAAATTGAATTTTAAACAACTTTCAATTTTTGGCATGGTTTATAGGTGTGAGAGACTGTAAAGAAGAGCAACTGCAACGCTCCATGTTGCTTTAGATCACGTGATGGGAAGTTATGGTCAACAACACGGTTTTAGGTCGTTGATGACCGTGATGGATGGATGGATTCAAAAACAATCAAATGGTTTTTCAGTTCATTGCATATCATTTCTTTAATTCAAAAAAAAATTGAATCATCCTTACCAAACAGTCAACTGCTGTTCAGATGGTCAACAACAATCATTAGGGGTATTCAAAACTCATGTTTTGGGTCCCAAAAGTGTCCCAAAATTTCATCCAGAAACTTCTGGGACATCTCCAAAAAGTTTTGGGATGTCACTTCTGGACACTTTTGGGAATATTTGAGAGCACTTCAAAGTGCTCCAATTTCCAAACCCCAAAGACCCAACCTCACCAACATGCTGCAAGTCCCAGCACGACGTCAAGTACTACACGCTCCAAAAGCTTGCTTGTGAGTAGGCATACAGATGTGTTGTGTGTACAAAGTTTCCAAAAATGTGTTGACATCCCAAAACTGTTTGGAGATGTCCCAGAAGTTTTTGGTTGACATTTTCAGACACTTTTGGGACCTGAAACACGAGTTTTGAATACCCCTATTGTGATCTTTTGTTGACCTTTTTGGTTGACTGTTTGGTAACTGAAAAACCAAAATTTGGTTTGTGTGTAACAAATTTTGACTTTTTGGGCCAAATGGGCCCTTAGGTCCTAGGCCACAGTAATCCTACCCTCTTTTATAGAAATAACCTCACACAATGTTCCTTTGGTGTAAAGTTGCCATCAAAGAATCCAATTTTTGTGAACAACATATTTATGCCATTTGTGAGATTATGGGGACCAAAAGAGGCTACAACTAACCTGAGACTGAGTGGCAATGCCCTGTCTTGGATTTCTGCAATCTGTGATCATTGTAGTGGGAGCCACAGGTCCTGAAAACTCCTTATAAAATACCCTCAAGTGTTTTACATGATCAGTCAATTGATGTAATTGGCAAGTCCAATCCTAAAAGAGAGCTGGACTTGGTACTGATTGCCAATATCACTTTTGATTCTTTTTATTGGTTTGTATCAGGTAAGTTGAGAAAATTGGAAAACCATAAACAAAAGATCAGAATCAAAAGAAAAGAAAGATGGGAATTACTTTCTGATCAGAGCAATTTGTTTAGTTGAAATCTATGAGAAGAGCAATTTGGTACCAGTCAAGCTCACTGTTTACAAATCCTAAGCATGGGGATGCGTATAGAGTCAGTTTGTGAGTGCACTCATAGTTTTGTAGGCACATCAACACACATTTTTTGTAATTTTGCTTGTGCCAAGGTGCCACTTGGCGCGCCAGACGTGTTTTTCTTGAGAAAGAATCCCAAACATTGTTGGAAGCCAACAGTTTGTTGTCTCATCAATTTTTATTCCATATTAAGCTCACCTGAGCCATTTACCACAGCAGCATTGCTATTTAAAGGTAAGACACCTTGAATAGAGTTGTTATCAAAAGTATCAAATCCAAGCAACCACTTCAACTTTTGTGACAGTACAGAGGATTCTTAAGATTTGATGCAATTTGTCAAGAGGCGTGCCGATCACCATTTGTTTCATTTCTCTTGTGTATAGGCACACCAACAATTTAGCGCGCCAAAGCATGTTTCTTGCACCGCGCCCACAACCAGTATAGAGGCTACTAAGACCTTTTGGGAAAGGAAAGTGGCCATAAAGCAAGTCTTTTTATCTGTCTTACCCTCTCTTTTCTCCTTTTTGGGATGTATTCCTTAGGTATCTTTCTTTTCATAATCATACCTGATTCTTTCTCTTTGATCCATTCTAGAAATTTAAGTATATCAAGAAAGACATCAGCTGAGAGAACTTTTTAGAATGTCAAACATATGAATTCATGAATCCTAAAATAGAAGAGGTCAGACTGTATCTTTGAAAGAAGTATTTGTGGTGATATGTTGTGATTGGTATCACTAAGCCAACCTGATATATCATCACAAGAAGCCAGATGTCTCTACAAAAGGACTTTTGGGGGTTTTTATCTTTATCTGAGTCACGGGCCTTGAGCGTCTCTGTGCCAAAATCCAAAACCTTGTCAATGTCATCAATTGATCTCTTTTGGTAGATATCAACTGGGTATCTTGATATTTGTATGTAGTAAAGTAAAACATCCTTGTGTAAAACAGCTAGGCAAGTTCAATGTACATATCAAGCCCTTACTCTTTACATGTCCATATTTCTTTACATTCATCCTTGCATGGCTTCATATCAAATCACATCCCTTGATAGACTTTCATCTCACACACAGACGCTGTAGCATTTTTCAGCATGGTGAGTCGGTGCCCAATCCCCAATATCACGTAGCCAAAACGCCTCGAGATGTGTTCATATGTTGGGGTTGCAATTATTTCAAAAATCTAATTGAAAATGCATTATGTCATACTATTGAGTCACACAAATTTATGTCACATTATTTCCTCCACATGCTTATAATGACGGTGGCCTGACACTTGTGGTAGGTTGTTTTTTCCTGACTGATCAGATTTTCGAGTAGTTGGTTCAAAAGCAAAGGTAAGCAAGTAAGCTAGTAGATTCAGGTAAAGATGTATCCTGAGTTATTAAACCATAAGAATATCTAAGTACTACAAGGTTAGACCAATATCACAAAATAAAAAAGTAGAAGTAGGAAGGAACTCAATTCAAATGTTTGATATGTATTACCAAATCTTACTTGAGGTGTTGTGAAAATATATAACAATTTTTTTTGTTGGCTCTAAATCTAATTGCCAAGAAAAAAAAATGAAAAACAAAACTATTCAATCAGTACAAGCTTACGAAAGAGTTCTATAAAAGTTTCTTTTGAAAGAAAAAAAGAAAAGAATTACAAATATTTAATAGATTTCAGAAGGTCTCTATTTAACAAAACCAAAGAAGAAAATGCACTTAAACTAAAAATATATAAGAACGACTACAATTCAACTGAAGCTGAAGTTTTTTTTCAATAAGGGTTAGATCAACGTATCATACAATGAGACTAGGTGAAAGACTTTGCAAAACTGTTAGTCAGACGACCTTTGGCCACTGTGGTCAAGAGAATGTCACCCGCGAAAGATGCACAAATGTTACTCTGGATGATCATCGGGATCGTGAAATGACGTAGAGCGGATGGTGGATAAGTTAAGAGATCGAAGAACACCTTGTGAATTGTTGAAATTGAATCACATTCGAACTACAGCAGTCTGTGAGAGAATGCGCGGAGCGATGCAAAAGTAAATCAAGTGTGTTTAAAAGGTCATGAGTCCACCTCGACTGAAGGAAGAAAAGAAAATTGACTAAAATTAGTAAGTGTAATCTCCAAGAAAACATCTGACTCTGTCTGCGATCATCAAGACTTAGACTTACCGGTTTCCAAAAGGGTAAACAAGGACAGTGGCAGCGAACAATCCGATGACCAATCCTAGCGAGACCTCAATTAACTGTTGGCCGACTGATAACCCATTGGTAAATGATTGAGTGGATTCTTTTGTGTTGGCGAAATATAAAAGTCCACCATTCCCAAGACCAGAGGGAAGTTGAAAGAGAATAGGTACAAGTGCCACAATGAATGCAGTACCTTGAAACATTCTTCCATAAACATTAGCCGCAAATCCAACAACAAAAGATCCAAGTGCAGAACTAATATCAGATCTATTTGGGAAAGCTACAGATGCAAAATGATTTGCTGCCCATCCACCACTAGCAAGAAGAACGGTCACCCAAATTTCTTTGCTGTTAAGTCGGGCTTGTTGACGAAGTGCTAGAAAAAACGCGTAACTTGGTACGACTATGAATGCGGACCATAAGGGGATAGTCTTGCGGTACCAGACGTCAGTGTGGGCATGCCCGCACATTCCATCCACAGACAGTTGTACGTCATGACCCGAGAACAAAGTCCAAAATTGCGCTCCAACGCTGATACCCAATCCCAAGAACACTGTTCAAAAAATGGACAGAGAACAAGTAAGCTTCTAATTTCTACTTCCCACAATTTGGTGACGCATGAGGATGAAACTTGATAGAAATGGTGGAGCCTGAACAACTTACATGCATAGATTACTGCCCAAATCAACCTCACACTTCCACTCACAATACTGCGACTCTGAAGCTCTAAAGCAGCACAACAGACTAGCCAACCCGGAAGAATAAGAACGATAGAGGAAGCGATGATAGCCGAATAACAGAATAAACCAGTTGAAGCTAATGCAGCAGCAATGAAGCTTGCTACGCCTGTCACCACAATCTCAAATATTTGAGAAAGCACGTCGGATTTAGATGCGATCAACAGCTGAGCGGCTATTAATCCAGCGCCGAGTGGAGCGGCAACGAGTACATCCAGGAAGCTTGAATTGAATGCTGCTGGACCAATAAATGCGCTGCACAAGGCACCAATTCCGATGGTAGTGAGAGTGCCGTATTCAGGTCGTGCGCGCATGAGACGAGAGATCTCGGCAGATGCTTCTTGGACTCCAATTTTATCGTGCACAACCTCCCAATGTAAAATAGCTAAGTCAGTGAGCTTTCCAAGATCGACATTAGGAGACTGTTTGATAAACTTTGTTTCGGACGTATGTGTTGCTTCGTCCTGGAAGGAGAAAATACACAACCTATATGCAGGATTCAATCAGTTCGGAAGTTCAAGTTCCCTTGATATGATGACAAGTTACTTACGAATAGATCATGACCATTTGTAGATCAATCTCTAACACTCGTGCAGTCGCCTGAATTTGGGCTTCGAGTCTATGAGAAGGTCCACCAAACATCATCATTGCTCGTGTCAATTGAAGGATGAACTGTTGTCGTTGAAGGATCGCTGCGACATGCATGGTAATGAAAATTTCCTCTTGACGTCGTTTCTCGAGCCGACGTCGTGCCGCATTCTGACGAGCTGGTTTCTCTCTCTCTTTTTCACTCAGAAAGGGATCTTCTCGAGGCGTACCAGGAGTGGAACCAGAGCTGTAGGTTCCACCCGTCCGTTTCGCACGTAGAACCGCAGATTCGTGGTGGTATGTTTTAGGGTCGAGTACTTCACCTAGAGCTTTCAGATTTACCAGACTACCTGACTTTGATATATGTGATTTCGCTCCACCGATAGGTACCCCAAACAGGCTACTCGCACTCGAAGCTATGCCACCAAAGTGACTCTTGCTACCACTAGTAGGAGGGGAGATTTGATTGACTTGACTTTCGCTAGCGATACGACGCAGATCGGGCACATCGTCTGCTGCAGCACTATTCCTTCTTTGAAATCGAGCTTCATCATTTGGTCCGTAGGGATTGTCTGACGGGGCAGGGATCGCAGAGGGCATCTCGTGAGCTGGACTATACCGTCCTACACGGAAGCCAGTCTTATGAACTACGGGTGCGACAGTCGAAGCAGTTGGAGCAGCCACACCCCCCAAGCCCATCGCACTCGCTTGTAAGGCTCCGATCACTCCAGCACCCGAGCGAGCGGCAGCCGGACGTTCGTTCATCAATGACCCAGCCATCTTGGCCCAACCACGAGACAGCCGCCGAGGTTTTTCAGAAGAGGTTCTAGCGCTTTGACCACCCCCTTCGGATTCGTCTTCAGAACCAACGGAAGTGATAAGTGTAGCTGAAGAAGACTGTGCGCTGATAGGATGGTTGTAGAGATGAAGGAGAGAACTGAGAACGCCATTGCCGACTGGCATCCCATGCCGACCAAGACCATTAGCGCTTGGACCCCCAGAACTACTGGCATGTGGCTGGTGAGTGGTGCCCAAAGAAGGTCGTCGTCGACGGGCTCCAAACTTGAACTTGTGCAAAGAAACCAAGTTAGCGGCCTCGCGCGTGAAAGTCCGCGGACGTTGATCAGTATTCGAGGGCAAACCATCTCGTTCACCGAATGGCTTTAGAAAAAGAAAGAGAGAATGTCAACATGATTGAGTTCAGTTTGGAGAGTGAGTAAACCAAAACCAAGACGCTCACGATATCCAATTCAGAGTCAGGCGTAGCAGGTCGACTAGAGTCAGGTGTGTTCATCTCAGTTCGTCGACGGAAAGGACGGTCAGGATTTGTAGGTTTCGAAGGATCACTCGCGGAGGGTTGTTGTTGGGTATCCGTGGCGGTTGGGATAGGGGGGAAGTAAGGATTGAATTTGGAGCGGGGCGAAACGTCAGAGGCAGGAGCTGTTTTGGGCATAGACAGCGTAAGGTGGGGGATCGCAGTCGAGAGCCGAGGTGGAGGAACACCGCTGGTAGGAGCTGGGAGAAGGAAAGACGTTACACCTGAAGTAGAGGTCAAAGGCGTTGGTGTGGGTGTAGGAGATTCGGGGTCAAGTGGAGTTTGAAAAGGATCTTGGAAGGAGTGAACGCTTGCACGTCGCTCTTCGTCGAAATCCTTCTCACTTAGACCCACCCACTGGACCCTACGCTTTTTAGTTGTTGACTGAGAAGCACTAGAGAGGGAAGATGGGAGGGAGGGAGAGAGTGAATCATTTTGCTTTTTGTCACCGGCGGGGGAACTGTCTTTTTCTGAAGGTGATGATTGGTCCGTGGGTCGAGATGGAGTTGACATTGAATACACCAATTCGTTCTCCGCCTGTCGCGCGGAAAGCGAACCAATGGAATATCTTGTGATGTTATTGATGTTTATCCAATAATATGGCCGTTGCTGCTTAACAAGCTCTAAGGTTCTGTTATAATGACGCCCACGAGTTTAAACTCAGAATTGAAAGCCGGTGAATAGAAGCTGGAGAAGCGATAATTGTTGATGAAGAATATATTAGTGACTAGAGCATGATGAGATAAGAGTTGACTAGTATGGTAAATAAATAGGTGCAATTAGGATGCTTGAGGATGGAGAAAAGAGAAAGAATCTACATTACCTGAGATTGGATGTGATGACTGCTATTGAAAGCTGCAGGATCGATCACACTGATACAAATTTGGTATCAGATTGAGATGACCCTACCAAAATGGCAATAGGAAAGTCTTGCGAGGTGGAGATGACACTGTAATGACACTCCCGGAGATCTATGAGATGCAGCTGATTGTTGGACAAGGGGACCAAAAGCACAACTGAACCATGCAGAGCAATGAGCGTCTGAAATTTTAACTGCCCTTCGATCGTAATTAATGATATAGGGAAATAATTAACGATGATGAAGGGAGATTAAACCCTGATGGGGTTTTCTATGGTTGGCAATGGTGAAAGGAGAATCAAGCCTAATGAGTGAGAAAAGGACAAGAAAATCATAAAAAAAAGGGAATTAAAGAAGTTTGAAGGGTCAACAGTTTGCTAAGTTGGTAGCGGTTGCACAGGATTGGTTGCACAACGAAGAAAAAGATGAGTAAAGGTGATTGAATGAGATAAGAAGGAGAGTGTTAGTGTGAAAGAACGTAACCACCATGACCTCGGTGCACACCGACCGTTAGTAAGAGAAAAAAAAGCACATTCATTCAATTTCAGATTTCGACTCGAACTCCCTTAACGGAAGCTTACAAGTTTATCGTCCCATCAATCCCAATTGTCATGACGAGCTCGTCCAATCGCGGTTAAGCAAAGACTCATCTTGACTCAAGACGGTTTTCAATCGGAATATCTCACACCAACCAAGACCAGTTCGATCAAACATTAGCGTCTGTGTGAGGTAGATTTCTGACGTCCTTAATTCGAGAATGAAGGATGCTTCAGTAAAAAGTGAAGCAAATGATGATGAACTGTGTCATGAAGTCTCATCTATTCATTCGATCGTTTGATTATAGATAAATATCAATACGATTGTCTCTAGACTCTAGATATGTCTCGATATCTACCAACCTGTTATGAACCTCGTTTCTGGATTTGAGATGGATGATACGAAAAGACTGCTAAAAATAAAGTAACTCAATCTTCCCTCGGGCTCATCGCTACCAGTCTGCTCATGAGGGCGGATCCCGAAACCTTGACTCCCCTGCGTGTGTTGACTTTGAAGACGGATATACGAATGTCAGCCTATATATAAATAGAGCGATCACTTCACAAAATCAAAGTCAGGCATATATGCAATAAGGGTATAACTCATGATTCTAAATATTACTGAACATCTCTTTAGATCTTAGGTAGGGTGTTCTGAATAACCCATATGAGACAAAAAAAGGGGCAAGAAAGAAAGGCCGAAGTGGCTAACGTGGGCAGAGAACCTGCATACATTCGGTAATTACAAACTGGTATCTTAAATTGAGTTACAAAAGAAAATCCCAATGATCAATAGCCGGATGAGCCTTTGATAAGCTCAGTTCGAATATGAGTATCCCATCTTCATATATCTACAGTATTTCGATCATTTAAAGTCTACAATCATCGCTCTCAATAGGCTTCTGGAGGTTCGAGAAGAGCAACAAGATCGAAACATCAAGTAGCACAGTGAGCCTCAAAGAGATCCGCTGAATGAAGACCTGTCTTTACGATGTACGATTGAGGTGAAATGAAGATGATGATCAAGAGGTGATGCGGACGGATGCACTTACCGAGTATAACTACAATTGATCGATTTTTGTTTGTAGACCAGCAAGAATGTCAAGGGCATCAAGGCGAGCGAACAATGACAAGAGAACAATCCTTTAGCCGGTTGGGGATCGTTCCAAGATCGAAACACGCTTCAAACCAACGTTACGTACACATCGGAGAAAAGGAGACATTTGAGGGTATGTGTAGAATATCAAGCTAGTGCTGAATGTCGATCGAGGTAGAATGTGCTTGCTCATATGTACACAACTATAGCAGCGAGAGGACCCAGAAATGAAAATAGGGTAGTAAACTACTCATCAAACCCCCCCCCCCCCAAACGCAAAGAAAATATCCTTCAAATTCCACACCAATGTTTATCCATAAGAATACGAATAGAAAAAATAATGCCAATATGGAACACAGATCAGAAGTGGCCCCTGCTTCTTGGACCTCGCACAATCCTTAATGAAAAAGATGAGCGGGTGTATGCGATCACCAATTTCTTCACGCACGTTTTTTTCATGTGATAACTGATTTCACGCGGCATAGTATTTTAAATAATTAAATCTGAAAGAGCCAGGTCTGAGTCAAGCTTATCTAAGAGGCTCGGTCTCGCGGTTGGGTCTGAGCGAGCTCTGAGAGTAAGCACTGATGTCAGAGTGTGATGCCAAGGCCCGATTAATATACCTAGGTGGTGAACATTTCTTACCTACCTGACAAATGGGGAGGAGACCCCAATTTTGAACAAAGGCGATGCTGGTAATCTATCCACACGTGGTGTCTCTGCACACAAAATCAAGTTGCAGTCTGACTCTGGTACCCAAACCTCCATGGAGGTGTTTGGAACACTCAATCACAATGGTGATGGGCATTGATACACAGATAGAGCATCTGTCAGGACTGAGCAGGCTGATGGGCTGTATGTAACTACTTATCATCGTCTTGGAATAAGATGCGGAATCCATTCATCCATCGACCTTTGTTTACAACACCAATCTGCCTGGAGAGATTGCTAGGAGAAAAGAAACTAACCACGCCTCACATTCATAGCTAAGCTACAGAGTTTTAATCGTGATTTGCCTGACCAGTTGGCCAAACCCGAAATCATAGCTCACACCAGAAGATCAATGGCTAATCTCTGAATTGGGAAGTTCAAGGTTGATACATCCAATACTTACAAGCAAAGGAACATCATTTGCCAAGCAAAGAGGTAATTCACCCATAAACATCAACACCTCATGAATCTTTCAGCCTTTCAAAGGGGAAAAGTGATTTAAGTCTCATGCTGAGGAATTGTAAGGTTTTTGAATCATGTAAAATTTCTTCACAGCTTTCTTTTTGAAATTCCTTGAGCAGATATGACCCAATATGATTTTATTCAAAACAATCCAAGTCTTCTTTCAGCTTAATTGATCTACTTACTTCAGAGTCAGTTTGAGAGAAATACAAAAGGTTGAAAAAAAGCCTTTAAACTTGATGATAGCTATTCAATCATCTTAAGTAATAAAAAGTGTAATATCATATGCATGTAATTCATGGCATATATTTTGGTCCAATTCGAACGACTACATCTCTTTACCACCCAACATCAATATCCAATAACCAAATTGGGTAAAGCCACCCAAAAACAAGAATAGGTTTTAGCATTGCACATAAACTCATCATAAAGCTCCACAATTTGACATCCAAGTCATATTGTTTTTCAAGGCTGAAAGGATGAAAAGGATGACATCGAGTGAATTTTTTTTGGCTTTCTAGTATTCTTTCACACAACACATTCAAAGGACCCGCCCAGCTGAGTTTGCCCTGCATATAATCAAGAGGTCTGAAGGGAGGACTGTTCCGATTGAAAAGCTCACCAAATTTTATGTTTGCTAAGATCCTCTCAGAGTTTACTCATCGTTCATAAGGGCATAGATAGTGTAACATAGCGCAGTTCTTGTGTTATCATACAAAAAATTATTGATGATAGGATAATGTGTAAAGTGTCGAAGGTCTTACTGTGTATGATATCAAATATAAATGCTATATTCCTATTTATCAAGTATGTTCTCATACTGCATTGGAAATCAGTAAGATCAGGAGGTAAAAATCTGTTGTAAGACATGTAAATTTCGGTGAAAATGTGAATGTGAATGATCAGGTGAGCGTCACTTTACTCTTAAGATGAGAAGGGTCAGAATTGCGACTCAGTCAATGATTGACTTGGAGCTAGAGATAATTAGTAAAACTGATTCGAATTCCGGCTTGCACGCAGCTTGAACTGTTTTGCGTTTATGGCTCTTATCCTGTTTCCTCTTCTTAGATCCTGTGAGTTTTTTCCACACATGAAATTATGACAGATGAACCTGCCACCTATTTGTGGATACGTTCCTCGGAAATTTGACTCAAAAGAACTTCGATTTAAAACAAACTTTAGAGTGATGACTTACAACACTACATTTTATAATCCATCTTGAGGCATAGAGAGTAATCGGGTATAGGACTTAAGGTCACACGGTCCAGCTTATCAAGGATCCCAAAACGAGCGCGGCTGGAGTAAAGGTAAATCAGATTTCTAGTCATCTTCACTTCTGACACTCTTTGTTCAATGAAGAATACAATGAATAGTTTCCTGACCAATGCTTTCCATTCAGCTGAAGAGAAAGTTGATGCTCTGGAATGCAGGGTGATTGATCTTACTGATTGAGCCAACCAAAGAAGCTGTCAGATTATCCACCACTGCGATCTGGGTGTCCAACCCCTTGGCCAGGTTGGCCATCACCAGTTTCAATTGATCCTGTATCACTGACATGAGCTTGATCTTTTGAAGGACAGTCTAGACGAGAGCTGAGATGATGCACTCACTTCCACATCCACAATTGTTGAATGTGATTGCTTCAAAGAAAAGGTTGTCTTGTTGGAAACTTGGTCATACCCTTCCAAACGATCTTCAATTTTTATAAAGCCACCGTTGAGTGATGATAGCCTTTGACTTAAATTGGCCTACCAAGAAATATACCTACAAAGTCAGTATTGTTTTTTGCAGACGCTTCACTTGTGCACATTTCAAAGGAATGTCACAAACTATTTTACAATACTGTATCAATATGGCATCATTGACACTATAAGAACATTCTTTGTGTCTCTGTCCCAGAGACTCTGCCAAGCCCACAAACCTCTACCCAGCAAGCCCGCGTAAAATGTAGTCAGGTAGAGTTCCAGAAGAAAGGCTTCAGCTTTCCACGGTAGTGAGATGTCCAGATGGGTATAGGGAATGCTCACCGCATCGACAGATGAGAGCCAGCGGTTAAGACTGTCAGAAAAGTTCTCGGCTCAATCAACTGCATCACTTTCAATCAATACCCGCTCCAGCCCATTTGAAAGTTTTTCAAATTTCTTTGGATGAGCCTGTACAGCGCTGTAGTATTTATAATCCAACAAGGGTTATGCAACACATGAAGAGGATAATCTACTGATTGTAACAGTAGAAGTTCTCTAAGACTGCTCTTCTAAAACCAATCAATAAGAATTTATTGATGGAGTACTGATAAGGAAATAAGAGAAATATAACTTTCAATTTTAAAGAGGAAAAGCGCCTTTGATTGATTTATTTAAATTCAACACTTTTATAAGTGTTATTCCCAATGACTTCTTTACAACAATATCCTTTAAAATAAATTTCTCTTTATAACTTTGATAAAGGGCGTATTTAAGTGATCTGATACTACTAAGATAAGTTTATAATGATAAACAGAATAATAGACATGTAGAAGATAGAAAAACAAGGAAGAAAAGACTCTTCAAAATCAAAATCAAGGTCTTATATAACCTCTTTTCCCAAAGAAATACACGGTAAACAGCCCGTAACCTCTTCTTTACCATTGTAATATATATCCAACCACGTCATAACCTCTTCTTATGATCAATCTTGTAATCTTTCATTCTTATAATACCATTACTCATAGTAAGCCTTTATGATTATTAATATGATCTTCTTTTGATATAAAATAAGCCAAAACTGATTTTTAAAATTACTAATTTCTTTCGAACTTGTTCAAATTTTGATTACTAAAGCGCAATAGATAGTGCTCTCTTTACCAACCAAGACTATACGCCACAATCCCACCTTCTGATGATTAATGATAAAGTTATTGATGTGTAAAGGTTGAGGAAACTTTAATTTGAAGATTATTACATGTTGAAAACCCATATTACATATGAATTTATAAGCCAAAACCCATGATACAGCCAGTTTACCAATATTACAAATGCACTGAATTTCATTCTCAAATTTTGATTTCTCATTAGTTTCTTCTTATAAAAGTATTTTATTACTCCTGATATTGTTAAAGTAAAGTTTGTACATTATTAACTGTTAGATTCTGCATTGATTGATCCATTTTTCAGCCAATTTGGTTGAGATTTGATATGTATTACTAATGAAAAACTTCAATTTTGGCCAAGTCGCACATCTTTGAATTTCAAGCCATGTTCAAAATGTTCAAAATCCTCTGCTCTCATCCTCTTTTCTTGATTTACACCACTTCACTTCAAAGTAAGCCAGCTTTTGCCATTATCAAACTCTATCTAAAATTATCTAAAGAACTCATTTCCATCATCACCTTTCTCATTTTTACTAATTCTGAAAAACCTTAATTTCATTCATTTTACCACTTTTACATCATTTCTCTATAACTATTCCTCTGTGATTGATTTAACTCTTTCTTTTCTTGCATCTTATGATCAACTTTATTCATTCTTCAGATCTTCTTTCTAAATTCCTCATCTTTAGTAATCCCTTAAAATTAAACTTTCTTCTTTCTTCATTTGTAAAGTATTATATAAATTTGAATTAGAATGAAATATGCTTGTTTACCATTTGATCACGTTGAAATAAAATAATAATATATTGACTTCTTAATGTTAATGTAAAGAGACTCTAAAATAATTTTATATAGCGCTAAAAAAGTTAAAGAAATTTCCTAATTGTCCCTATAAATTGCTCACCACAGCGCATTGAGACGTTTAAAGATGAAACCACATCAAGCTGGCGAGCCCTTCCAGCCGTATTCAACGGCTTTTGGTAGCCAATTGTATCAACCAGCTTTGAATTGGAAGTACTGAGTGATGAATTCTTTCACCTGAATGAAATCGCGTTGGTGAAGATCCTCCTCTTGACACAGACAAACTAGAAGCTGATGAGCAATCACCGTGGTGTTCTCATAAATTTACCGACTTTATCTAAAGAAACACACAAATCAGGGTTGAGTCACACCCACCAACAATTCTGTGTGATACATTGAGGGCTGAGGATGACATTCCAAGGGACTTACCCAGCCCATGAAGATTAGCGTGTCCAAAGCACAATCAAATAACATTCCTTAGATGACCTGAATACAATGACCAAGTTTGAGGCGACGCTAAGGTGGAAGAGGCTGGTGGAGAAGATGGATTAGAAGGAAAATTGATATTATTTAAATAACTCCAATCTGCTAAAGGAGATGAAGGAGGAATAGCTGGAGGTGAAATTGGAGTAAGAGGAGGTGAAGGTAGATGAACTGATATATTTTCAGTGATGGTTTCAGGGTAGCCTATTCAAGAAAGAAAAGTTAAAATTAAAATTAAAAATAAAAATTAGTTTAAAATGATAAAGAAGAATAAAAATTAAAAAAGAAGAAAACTTACTGCAAGCTAAACCAAAAAACTTACAGCTATTACAACTCCAGTGACCATCAGGGTGACTAGGAGGGAAAGAAAAAGAGCATGGAGACTCGGATGGTGCGCATTGGTCACAGGTT
Organism: Melampsora americana; assembly: GCA_022264835.1. Taxonomy (NCBI): domain Eukaryota; kingdom Fungi; phylum Basidiomycota; class Pucciniomycetes; order Pucciniales; family Melampsoraceae; genus Melampsora; species Melampsora americana. The sequence goes on along the minus strand of JAIFHY010000013.1, from coordinate 1,358,477 downwards.
CCAACAAAGTTACCAGTGAAATGTGGTCCTTGCATGTTAAAGTTAATAATATTTATCTAAAAACAAAAAATGAAAATTTAAAAAAAAACAAAGAACAGAAGAAAAATTATTAATATGTATTTTAAAAATATTAGTTATAAAGTATAAACAACTTACATTTATTTTAAGTGTTATAGGAACAAGTCCTTTATTTATCTAAAAAGAAAAGGGTTAGGAAGAAGGATTAGTTTTATATAATTATTATCAAGGAACATAAATCAAATACATCTTTAAAGATTTTGTTAAAAATGATCAAACTAAATTTAATAAGCAAAGAATAAAATAAACATCATCAGTTCAAAATTCAAAAGAATAATATTTAAGGAAAAACAAATAAAAGAAAAGAAAGAAAGTTAAAAGTAAAGAAAAAACTTACAAATTTAAATTTAATTGAAAGTTTGTTGAAACTTTCTTTTAGATCGATTCGTTTTTTGGGCTAGAAGATTAAATAAATTAAATAAGTTAGAAAAATTAAAAAAAAAAGAAAAAGAAGGATGAAGATTGAAAGATTAGTGAACGGTAAACAGGAAAGGAAAGAAAAGAAACGAACCGATCAAATGTTTTTTTTCAAATTCAGCTATTGAGATCTAGTTAAAAATCAAAGAGAGAATAAAAAGAAAGAAAAATTTATAGTCAGCAAAGGAGATAAGGGAATTATGAAGTAACAAGATAAAAGGGAAAGAGGTGCTACTATTTTAAAAATTAAATCAATATGAATTTGATTAACTGGGGGCAGTTGACCGAAAAAGAGGAGGATGTGGTCGATGGTTTTTATACTCAATCAAATTTTTTTTTTTTTTTATCTCTCATAATTTTTTTTAGAACGATTTCAACTTTTTTTTACTTTTACATTACATCATAGTCAGAACATCTCACAGCAGGCTTACAACATTTAAAAAAGAGAAAAGAGACACTTTTAAACTACTGAGATCTATCTACTTGAATCTCTAAAATCATCTGATTCAACTCAAAGATAGTCTGACTTCAGCACATCCTTCTGTCCATTCCACCCTCAATCTCCAATGTCACTCGTGATAAACTCACTCAACTCTTCTCCAAGAACCTAAATATTAATTAAAATTTAAGAAACGAAAATCCTGGGAACGATTACTAAGAGAATCAAAAAAAGAGAAAAAGAAATGATCAGTAGTTGAATGAAAAGAATAGAAGAGAAGAGAGGAAGGTTTATGCTTACTTAACTTTTAAAAAAAACGATCGATCGGAGCTTCAAGTCCAATAGAATGACCTAACAAAAGATCAAAACAAAGAATTAGTAATCGATGAAAAAAGGGGAGAGAAGGAAGACTTGGTTAGCTGTGAAAGGTTAATGATAAGATAGAAGAGAGGAAGATTGAAAAGAAAGATCACTTACAAAGGATTAAACAATCAATTGAAGGGAAAACTTTTAAAGTCATGTGGATAATTATGATAGTCGATCAATCGATTATTGTTTCCTAGAAAGAAAAACCAAGTTGAAAAGGAACCAAATAAAGAAGAGAATTAGTAAGAAAGCAAAAAAGAAAAAGATGAAAATGAATTAAGTAAACAAAGGACTTACTAATTCAAAATTGGAAACGATCGAGTTGAAAGCTGTGAAGATTTAATGAAAAAGAAGTTTTGAAACAAAGCAAACGTGATCGAGAATCGAGTGTAGATTCTAACAACTAAAAACAGAAGATCGATCGAATTAAATCATCAAATATATCAAAAATAAAATAAAATGTTGAAAATTACATATATTAAAGAGAACAGAAGATTTAAAAAGAAAGAGAAATATAAAAGAAAACTTACCTTTGAATTGTTAAAAGTAAAGATGAAAGTTGTTGAAGATCGAGTTGAATGAAGTAAAAAGGATGAGAAGGGAGAAGGAGGATAGAAACCAAAAACCCGTGAAAAGTGGGTGAAAGAGTGGTCACAAGTGTAGACTTGTGAAATATGGACTGTGAAATCCAAAAGAAAACTCAAAATTACAAATTTCAAAGATTTACATATGTAAAAATACATTAAAAGGGGTTAACAGATGAGGGTTATGGGTTAAGACAGTATATAAGCATAACACATAGCTGTCTACATGTTAAAACTAACATTACACAGCATAATACACAAACCAAACATACATTACATGATCAATAAAGACAATTACAGGTTGAAATTGGACAAAAACACAGCAAAAAGCAGTGATTAACAATGATTTGCGCTATGTATAACTGGTTCACACAGCAATGACATAAGAAGTGAATGTGAAAGAGAAGAAAGAAGATGAATGAACATCATTACACACAGCAGTCCACAGCATTAATCATCATTACATATAAGCAAATCACATGTACACAGCAACAACACAGCATGAAGATCATTACAAGTTGAAATACACTAGTAATTAAGGTTTTATATGTGTAATAAAGATGATCAACATTAAATAAGCCAATCAGGTGGGATTTGCTGGGAGTTGGAAGGATTAAGATGAGTAATAAGTGTGAAAAGAAGAGTTGTTGAAAAGGTTTTTAATTTAATTTTATTTTTGAAAAACATGTATATAAAGGCCTTCACTTTGTCCCACATTTTTATTTTCTTTTCTCTCAGCTATGATATAGTGTAGTCATTTTTATCATTATAAATCTACTATACAGTCTTAGTTCACTTAAACTGCCCTTATTTTAATTAATAAGAGAATTTATTTTAGGTCTTATAAGCTACAAGCTTCCTGGAATAACACTATAGCAGTGTTGCTTTATATTGGAATAACACTATAGCAGTGTTGCTTAAATTCTGGAATAACACTATAGCAGTGTTGCTTTAATTTGGAATAACACTATAGTAGTGTTGCGTAATTGTTGCTTAGGATATTTTTCTCTGTTATCAGGAGACTTTAACAACAAAGCACAGGTTGTTGAAGATTCTCAGAAGGGGCAGTCTCAGGCATCTTCTGTAGATTTATTATTTACAGATTATACCCCTTCAAGCACTGTATAGCCCTTGTGGTGCTATAAGTTCCACATCGCCCCCAAAAAGTATTATAATTTTCTGCCTCTTTTGTCTAACCCTCTCCAATCAAAATACTTACAAATTGTACTGACTTCATCAAAGGATGTCGGGCACCCAAGATTTTTGGAGAACAATTCAATTCCACAAGCCAGTGTCTGCAATGGCTGAGCCATTGACATGGTACTTGATCCCAGCCCCCTTCAGAATCTGAGTTGAAGGAGTCAAACTTGCGTTCAAAAGCTCACCTTTACAACATATCTCCCACTTTTACAACAAGTGGTGAGAGTTTCCCTCATCATTAATTCATTTTTAGTGAAGAAAGACAATGATCTGGTTGCAGTTCAGGCAGATCTCAAAGCTTCCTGATGACCACACTCGTCCAATTCATTGGAATTCATGAAGTGTGACAAACAATGAATCGCCACTTGATGTGGACCGTTACGCCTCAAGCCACCTTGCTCAAAGCTATTGGGCTGTCAAGTTTGATTTTATTTGTGCCCTTTGATGTGGCCCCAAGAATCACAGCGGGCCGCCGGTACACACGGACCACCGGTGGCATGGACCACAAAAAGTTGACCTGGACAAAGGATATGTACTGTTATAGTTGGGACAGTCAAAATATGTTGTAAAAATGTAAAGACACTTTGAACTTGTGTCCCTAAGACTGCTTTTATGCTGGTATATTGTTCTCCTAATGTATACTTGTTTAGTGAGTGGATGTGCAATTGACCAACCTTGCACTTGACAAACGCCAGGAGCTTGTAACTGTATCCACCAATTTGGGGTCTGTTGCTTTCATGGCGAGATTAAGGTGATTTTGAGGCCAAGAAGCCCATGGTTAAACTACAGCCCCCAACACTCGTCAAGTAGGTCTGTTGTTGCTTCACAAATTACACTCCACTATTCCGAGGGTGTGATGGAGGTTTTGGTACAAGGTTATCCTAGTAAAGTTATCATGAGAGGTTTGTTGTAACCTTCTCATATGTAGTAAGATATTCTTGGATTCTTACCTCTTAGGTTTATTGTGACCTCCTAGGTAGCTCTCAAACTGTAACTACAACATCTGAACAACTACTTTTGGGGGGTGTGGGGGTGGCCCCAGTAGGGACGCTCGGGTATTTGAATGGGGTAAATTACCTCATATCCGAGTATCCCTTCTGGGGCGATCACAACATACCTATTGGGGGCTTCTCATCCGGGGGGTGGGTGGGTGAAGAAAAGAAAGTAATAAGGCCAAGGAGTTATTTATTAACTCCGCGATGAGGTTGCGGTCTCGAGGTAATAGGGATCAGAGTGGAACGAATGGAGGATAATTTTCTAATCCATTTGTGTCATACCACTCTGGTCTTCTATTAGGTTCCCCGACGTGTGTCTTGGGGCCGATGTTTTCACATCTGGTTACCTCTCAGACCCGCAACTTGATCAACCCTCTCTCAATGGACTAAGGTATACCGTCGCGGGCTTGGGGTATACTTTCATTGAATCAAGCAGAACAAAATTTGTAAGAGAGCTGTGCCAGAACTCACTACAAATGAATTGGGTTCTGGCATAGTAATTAGCACAGATCCCACACAAGAATACACTGAGGTGCTAACGACTAAGTCAGGACAAGTAAAGACATATAGTAAAGACATATAGTGCTTTGAATTGCCGCTTGACTCTTCAGGATAGTTTAGTAAAGATATCTTGTCTGGTGTAGTCTACAATTACGCGTGTCAATACAAGATTTGAAAGGGGTTTTCAGTGAAAGTGCTAAAATTCTGAACTTACAGCTACAGATACTACTCAGAGTGAATTTAGATTCTGGCTTGACACCTTCCTTGTATTGCTCCGGTCCCACCTCTAAGAAATCATAATCAGAAGAATGTTAAGTTCATGTCTTGGATAATCTTGAATTGTGTTCAGTAAAATGTGAATAACTGACAAGTTTTGTTGAACTTCACTATGCTTTTGTGTATATTACAATATATCTTTTTTATGAATGATTGCGTTGATTTGAATATATGTGTATAGATATGAGAATAAACTCGTAAACTTCAAAGTGTATTTCATATCTGGTTTGCGAGGAGCATCAGCATTGATACTCAGGTAAAAGAATTTGTGTGGTCTCTCTTGAAGTGATTGTTGAGATCAGCGCTCAATTGTAACCCTTTAAGAAGAGCCCGGACTTGAATGCTGTAGGTGATGAGCCCCAAGACGGCGATCAACTTTACATAACACACAGACAGAGACCTCAATGTGAGCAATGGAATCATTGAAGTCCTTGGGTATAATGTCTGTTAGACAAAGTAGCTGTTGTAATCTCCCATTCTTAGCATCATTGATGCTAGTGGCCGTCCTTGAATAGTGTTGAGATCTCCTCACATTTGCTGATTTTGCTTTTAAAAAATGAAATGTCTTAAAGAAATTGCATCAGCACTGATTTTGGACCCCTTGTCTAGTTCTCAGCCATCATACTGATTCTAATGAAACAGATGTGTCAAGCGAACCTGTTCAGGCGTGGTATCGATGTATCCCTTGATTTTAAAAATGGATACTATCTGTTCTTTGCATCCTCAATTGTACTAATCATCAAATTTCCTCATCCCCCGGCCAATTTGCCCTTCACTCCTTTAAACCTTACTCAAATATGTATTCAAGACTTTTGCAATTCAATAAGAGTCTTGAAAGATGTAATACAAATCTCATTTTGATCACAAAGATTTCAAACCCTTACTGAGCGGCTAAACCCAGCTTGCACAGTTCAAAGAAGACTTCATCTTAGATGATAGTCAACCTTGAGCAAAGTTAGTATGGCGGCTGATGATTCCATTTGTGAGAATAATGGTAGTCTCACTGTATCAGAATCAACACCAAGCTTACAGATACAAATCTCCACGCGCACAAAGGCTTGTGCTCTTCTAGATCTATATGAAGTCCATTCTAAAGATGTTCAGTCGTCGCCAGGTGTTCTATGGCATGATTCAAGAGCTGAACACAATTGGATGTTTATGTTGTCAATCTGAACAGTCTGATCAGCCTGCAGCCAGTATTCCTTTTGGCCTCGCTTAGGGAGATCTAGCTGACTAACAGAGAGTCTCCAAAGTGCCCTTGCAAATCCAATACGTGTACAACTCAGTCTTTGTATAAGGGCTAAGACCTTCTAATGGGTTTGGAAACAACAAAACCACCATAAAAGCAACCTCTACTCACTTGTCTGAAATTTTGTTTTCTGTCTCCTCTCCAATCACTTCATTCCATTCAAAGTTTCTTATAAAACACTGAACCCTTTCCAAACACCACTTCTTCATACCTTTAGGTCTACCTCTCACTGCCCTTCATCATGTCTAATCCATCTCAAGACTATCCTTACGGCCCCGGCCTAGAGCTTGATAACAATGGAGATATCAAAGTGCCGGACTTCACAGACCTTGCTCCACTCAAACCTCACGTCTCTGTCACTCAAACTTTACCCATTGACCCAAACATTGGTATTGAATCCCGTTGACTCAAACTACTTTCTCTCACTGATATGATTGTGTTCCAAAGACCCCGTCCTGTTCACTTCAGCCTACACACTTACTAGTCCCGCTCCCTCTGGACCTTCTCTATTTGGTGGCAACTCATGTAAGTCATTTCAATTACAACAATTAACTATCAATTCCACACTCCTTTCTCTACATTCTATCAAATAAAAATGGTGGGGAAGTAATACGTAAAGTAACTTTTCTGCGAATTGACTTTTACTTCTTTTCAATTTAATTTTAGTGACCACCAAATTGAATTTAGTTCACTGTACCCAAAAGAGACCTTGACCTGATCCAACTAGGGCCTCCAAGAAAGGTGACAAGAGTCTTAAAGGTCCTTTTATCTGTCCATTACCAGGGTGCAGAAAGAGAGTAGGTAGAAAGGATAACATGAATAGACACATTGAGACTGTTCATGAAATGTCAGCCCTGAGCACATATACATGTACTCAAGAGATGACTAAGAATACAATAAACCCCTAAGAACCATAACTACATATATGTACATACTAAAACAGTATGTAACATATATGTAAAAACCCATAAAACACATTCACACCTCATAACTCAGTGTCAAGAGTTGAAAATGCTTATATTGAATAAGGTACATAATAAAACTAAACCTTAAACAACCATAACCAACAACATTTAGAAATAACCATTTAAACCAAAATAGTGATATAAACAAACATCACAAAAGTTATGTTAAGAGAGAAGAATATATATACCCTCCCTCTTAACCTCAGAAAGATCCCCCAGATATTAATATTTATAAAAAATTACTTTTAAAGAACCAATAAAAGGTTATATTGAAGTAATGATCAAGAGTCTTATAAATAAGACTAGTGATACACTTCATACACTTTTTAGGTTCCCTCAGTAATAGTAAGTAATAGTAATTCTCAGGATCCTCTACTTCCCCCAAGTAGACTACACATCAGGTTAGTGACCTTAAGAAGCACTTCAGGTGACCTCTTAAGCAGCCCCAAGTTGGTGACTTTAAGAACAACCAGAATAGTGATCTACACTCACTCTTTAATCTGTAATCCCAAGATCAAAGGAAGGGCAGGGATCCACCCTTCAGTAAGATTAGTTAGAGTAATCATCCAAGATAAATCACCCTTATATTTATTTCTCTATTTCATTATGATCTTTAATTGTATCTACCATCATATTGAAATAAATAAATACCAATTCTAAATATATAAAACAAAAATAAAAAATCCTTAGTGAGCCTTGAGTCCAAATTAAAGTACCCAACCCTCACATAAAACTATTGAAGAACTCATAGCCAAAGGGACAAGTTGTAAGTGATTTGAATGATTCCTTTTTGTTTGCAGTTCAACCAACAACTTTCTTTCACTTTTGAATTACTTGATCCTGGAGAAATGTAGATGGACTGAGTGCCAGAGTCATCACAAGGACCTTTGCACCGCTTGACAACATGGTGATAGTTGCAGATACAATCCAAAGAGAGCCTCTACTTCTCAAATGTAGGCTCTATTTTCATTCCTTGATAAAACTTTATCAGATTTGACCTGATTCATAAAATTTATTGTAGTCCGATGAACCTAGCAGGACCCTCAACTTAAAAAAACTATACTACCATTTTGGAATCTTACTCGTATTCCTTATATTTGAGATTTCTTTTTTGATTTTCTTTGCTAAATTATCAGTCTTTATCTTCAAATTATTGATTCTGCTTTATATAAATACCTATTTTTTTTAAAAAAAGGAATTCTTTCATCATTGAGATTCATATAAACAAAATCTACATTGATTTGTGTTCTTGTGTGCTTCTTGATTCTGTACTTTTGTTTTTTGAAATTGATTGATATACTTGTAACTTGGGAAACATTTGATGCTGGGATTATAATATGAAATTATAAACAACTATCACTTCTTTTTGAATGGTTGTTGTCAAGAAAAATGATGATTCACTTCACGTATTGATCAAAGCCTTGAGAACAACTGGCCCGTCAGAATGTCTACAGTCACCTGGCCACTCCCCACAAACACAAACTCCTGCAATTAAATCGACTCAAATTGACTTTTGTCGCGACTTCAGTTAAGAAATTCACAAAGTGAATCTTAATAGTGAGATCATATACCTTCCCTCCCTCGCAAAACAGTCTTGAGTTTCCTATTTCAATCATACTTGGGTCCAAGACCAAGTGATCTTCGTTGGTCAAGCCCCCACTGACCATTCATCACTAACACACAACCCAGAAAGACCTTGCACTTCTGATCATGCCGTATACCCTCAAAGCAATTTGGTTTGAGTTCTCTCGTTCACTGTACTCTCCAGATCATAAACTTCATCTTTGTAGTGTGATTTTTACAATATCCTAAACCATTCACTTCCTTCTTGTCAAACAACTTAAACTTCTCAGAGTAATTGGGATTTGTTCCTCAGGTAGAGGAAACTCAGATTCAACTTGATGAGTTTGAATCTCTTCATGATCTTAAAGGTTCGAATAATATGTTTTACACTTGACTCACAACTCATCCTTCCTCATGGACCTAGCAACACTCACTTTCTCTCATTTATTTGTGTGTTACAAATAAATCCCTTTCACAAATAATATTTTTTTCTAGTGGTTATGAATGTGTCTCATGTAAGAATTCTGTCGTCAAATGGATTTGATCAAATGATGAAGATGAAGTTATATGGAAAACTGAATCTTAGTTGTGATGTTAATAGATTCATTATAAATTTTATTTCACTTTGAACTTCTTTACATCCTCCAATCCCTCGCAAAAAGAATGAAACCGGATGAGATTTCATTGAAATTTTTTACAGTCAAGATGATTATAGGATCATGCAAGATTTTTGAAACCCTTTGAATTGATTTACCAGAACTTCTGTTTGGAAAAATGGTATTGTATATAAGATCCAATCTTGATCCAAGGATGGTGATCATCTTACAATCAGTAATCATAGTAAGACTTAAGCTCAATGAATCATTCATTTTGTATCAACTATATGCAAGTATTCACAAAGATTTTGTACATAAATCGCTTCTGGCCATCTTTTTTTCTGTGAATGAATTCATCAATTTGATTCATCCAGAACTTTACAGAGCTCTATCACCAATTAAGTGGGTTGAATATGTGTATATGTTTTGGATTTTGAATTTAGGATGATGTTAAATTTAGATTTGAATTTTAGATTAATATTTTAATCTTTGAACATTTCCCAAATGTATTCATGAACTTGTCTTTATCAGATTGAAGATATAGTTTAATTTTAATGATCAGAATTTGAAGTGAAGTTGAAATGAATGTACATTTGCACAGTTTGTCTTCGTGTTTGAAATTTGAATACAGTTGATGATGATGATGATCAGTTGATGGGGAAGATCTTATTAGAGAACTGCGTTTTGAGATTGAAACAGTTTTGGGAATGATATTTAAAATGATGTAGTTTTGATTTGGTATTAAAGTTTGGTTTTGATTGAGTTAACTTGGACTTTAACTTTGACTTTGGCTTTAGCTGTTTACCAGTTTATCATTTTACTTTTTCCTATTAATCATTTCTTCATCAACTTCTCAAGATCATCAAGAATTAATCAATTGAACAAAAGAAAATAAATCAATCAATCAATCTGTTTACTATCATCAACTTACTTGAACTTTTAAACTTCATTCATCAACTTCAATCAATCAATCAATCAATCAAAACTCACTCTTATCACTTTTACTCTCTTTAATCTCATTCAAGCCAACATCTCAATCATCAACATCAACATCAACCACAAGAACTTCAACAACAACAACTTCAACATTCGGTCTAATCTTCATCACTTTACTGGTCTCCATGACCGAATCTTGGGACTCAGATCCTGACCTTGTTTTCCCCGAAGGACCTTTAACACTCTTACATTCTGATACTGAAGGTGAAGCTGAAACCTCGGGTTCCTCTATCTCAGCCCTCTTTAGTACGGGTAGGCAGAGTCATAGCTCACATGGTGTGGAAGATGATGATGTAGATGATGATTGGATACATGATCCTACTCATTCAGATCAACCCAAGGATGGTACTCTTAGACTTAGAGATGGACTCTTGCCTATACTTGAACAACAACTCGATTCACCTGATCCTCATCATTTACTCTCTTCATCCGGTGAAGAGAAAGATACGAGTGCGGAAGATTCGTTTTCGTCAAACAGTTCATCCGAACGTCAATCAACTATCAAAGCCTCACTTCTTGTTCCACCTACTTCTTTCTCTTCACTCTCATCTATCAATCCTCATCCTTCACTTCGTTCTCAGAATCGTATCGACTCTGTTGTTCTCTCGGTTCTTGCTTCGGGTGCAAAGGGTACGGTGACTAAATTGGAACCGAGTAAGAAGGCCAGCCCAATTCAAGCTGGTATCGATTGGGATGAAGATCTTGTTTTACCCGACTCTGGTTTAGCTATACGAGATCGTGAGAAGACTCTGAAGACCAAAGCTAGCTTTGCCAGTGGCATTAGCGATGAAGTAGATGATCCGTTCAGTGAACCTACATCTGAAGTCATCAAGAGTGGTCCTACAAAAAGTAAGTATTTGAAGACATCTGCTTCTTCCTAACATATCAACTACTCGGAAGCTAATATGGTTTTATCTTCGATTAGAACTTGATCAATCTACTTCTGACCTTCCTTCTAGAGCTCAGGTCCGACAGCTTTTATCTAAACTTACTCCTGATTCAGGTCGCGTCGATGACGACTTTGCAGATGACTTTGAGTTACCTTCAACTGTTCATCAGCTAAAGTTGAGCTCTACCACCCCAGTCAAACCAGTCAACTCTACCACATCTTCATCTTCATCTTCCTCATCCTCAAGTTTAGCAGCTTTTCTCGAATTTGACCCCAAGTCATCAAAACAACGCGGCAACACAGCTCCTCGAACGCGAGCCGGCGGTGGCTCTCGCAGAGGTCATGATGCTGACGACTCTACGCCAAAAGTTCGGAATCGTCCCAGTCTCACCCCTAGTCTTATGACAGATCGTTCATCGTCTCCATTCACTGAAGGAGAAGACTATGACGTGAACGACGGCTTTTTTGATGACATTGAATTTCCTCCTGAATTCGGTATCCCCAACAATCTCAATCAACCGGCTACTCTTTCAACCCCGACTCCTTCGACTAGCAAGATCTCGACGTTGGATCAGGAACCTCATCCACGACCGAGTCTCAACCTACAGGGGATATTAGATAGAAAGATGAAAGCTCGAGCTGCAATAGCTGAAAGAGGACATGGTGACCCACACACGCATACCTTACCAACCTCGTCTACATCTTTAAACTCGTTCCAAAGTTTTCCATCTTCTGGTACAATCTCGTTTCGATCCGGTGCATCTCCATCTGTGATCTCCTTACAATCCCATCCTTCCTCTAGCAACTCCACCATCTATCATCGAGGGCTTTCATCATTCACATCTCAGAATATGCGTCGCGCTTTCCGTGCTTACGAGGATCGTGAGGATGAGAGAGTTGAAGATGGTTTAGAGATTGATGCCGGTAGTCTTCGTTCTGAAAGATTACGAAGTCGTACTAATAGTTCCATGAGCTCAGCTAGTAGTCAACCCACTGGACCTCACCATCATCGACCTGTAGGACCCAGTTCAGCTTCATGGACTTCATCCAATCCATCACATCAAGGTGCAATCTATCAACAAAAACGAATGACTGTTCCTTTTCCATCTACTTCCACACCTGTTCCTCTCAACATCCCAACCAGCTCAAGCTTTGACATCAAACATACCAAGGCGAGCTATATGCGTTCAATCTCAACACATTCCATAGATCTCAACGCACTTCATTCATCGAACTCAATCGGGAGTCAACGAAATTCTACTGGTTCTCATTTTTCTTCCAACAATCGTCCTACATCTGTCGTCAATCCTGCTCATTCTTTAACTTCCAACCCAAGGGCTAGTCCCAACCTCACTTCATCGCGACCTACATCTGTTGTTCTACCGACCATCAAACATGGCTCATCTGGTAATACCCCACACACTTCTGAGTCTCTTGAACACTCACGTTTTCGTAACAAAAGTTTAAGATCAACTCCCAGTCATGCTGAATTAACGTCTGCCTCTCCTAATACTTCAGCTACCACCACATCTCGATATAATCCACAACCACCCTCTCGGATAAAATCCCCCTTGGGTCAAGCTATCTCCCGACCCAACAGTAGTCATTCTTCTAGACCCGGTAGTAGTCAGTCTATCAAAGCAAGTTTGCAACTTTCGCAACCACATCGAACTCGGACATTGACCACTGCGGGGAATAGTCAACAACAGCATTCATCATCAATCAATCCAAGAGCTCTGAAACATAAAAAGTCGGCTGTGTTTCATAAAACCCTTAATCAGGCTCAAGATGATTCACACAGTACACCTAAACCTACCACTCCCTCGTCTTCATCACTATCGATCAGTGGCTCACATCAATCTTCTAATATAAATAATTCTCACAGTCGCCTGCTTGCTCGCAAACGATCAATGCCATCGTTGAGTACGGAAATAGTGGACAAACGGCATTCAGTCGGACTTATGCCCAAATCAACCGGCACATCCAGTACATCACTATCTATGAGGCCTAGATCAAGACAAGATGGACCGCCTGGGTCAACCACATCGACTACAAGTACAAGTTCATCGACAATAAGTAGCTCATCTAGAAATCATTCGACCAGTGACTTGATGAGAGGTCATCATGGTATGTCTACACCACTTGCTACCATTGCAGGATCACCTGACCGACCTGATCCTACTGGTCATCAAAAACGAATATCAGATCAAATCCAGAATTCAAGGCCTAACACACCTCAAAAACAAACTCGAGGATTGATGATGACGACGAGCAATAGCAATTCCAGATTGACGATGCCTACGATTGCAAGTAGATTGAAAGCTAAACCATCGGTTGTACAAGAAAAATTGAAGAGAGGCATAGGAAAGGTATACGGAGACGGAACGGAATTAGATGAATTTGATGATTTACCTACTAGTAAAGAGAAAGAAAGAAAGTTTACAACACGTGGTAAAGGAGAGAGTGGAACGAGTGGATTAGGGATCAAGAGTAAGCTGGTTGAACAAAGGAAAGTGGAAGGGGCTCGGAGGAGAGCTGCTGCTAGAGCTGGACATGTTCTTTCTGGTGGGAGTAAGAAAGGATTGATTAGACAGATGAGCGAAAATACTTTGGCTAAGAGTAAGACTCCAAGATCCAAGATTGAGTGAATCAGAGGTGAATTAAGACTGATTTGAATACAAACTCTGTTTATCTTTCTCTAGCATCGAAAAATTCGGAAATGAGATGGAATTCACATGATTCGAGATGGGAAGGTAATGAATCAGTTTTAAGAGCATTTGATAATGTACTCTCCTCTTCATCAAGACCAGCCTTAATCACACAACTTTCCACGATCCCCTCATCCACCTCATTTCATCATAAAACAGAGATGAATAGTCAATCCAATGGGATTGGAAACAAAGCGCATAACCATACAGTAGGCGAGATGATATTTGATTCGATTGCAATGTGTTGGAGATCTAGAGCACCTGAACAAGAAATCCGATTAGAAATTGATATTGAAGAATCAGAAGAAGAATTGAATGAGATTCCTAAATCAAGTCATCATCCAATCAAATCCTCGATTACAAATCAACCGAATGAAGGATTAAAAAATGAATTCCATCAGTATCCTGAATGTGTTAAACGTGCGATTATCGAACTGAATAATCAAAGCACGAACACGACCACGACCGCATCATCATCATCGTTGGAAATAGAAGAATCTAAGAATCATAGTTTTCAAGAGATTGAAGGATTGATTGAGTTTTGGAATTCGTGTGTGATTGCAGAACGCAAACATATGAAAGAGATCAAAAGTTGGGTTTGTAAGAAAAGAAAGAAAATCGAAGAGAGAAAGTATTTAATGGAAATTAGAAAAGTGAGTTTTTGATTTTGTCTTCTTTTTTTTCTTGGAAAATGAGAAAGAGAAGGATTGAGATTTGAATGTTTTGATTTTTTTGATTTTTTGATTTTAGTTAGTAATGGATCAGTAAATTTGGAATTGATTGAAGTTTATTTTGTATGAATGAATAAATGAATGAATGAATTGAATTGAATTGAAATTTTCAAGACTATCCTTTTTTTTGGTTTTTTTGAATCATTTTTTCTTTCAATTTCAATTTTAACAAAACTTAACATCACTTTTTTGTTTTTTTTCCAAAAAAATTTAGATTGTTTGAAAAACAAACAAACAAACAAACAAACAAATGAAGTTTAATTTGTTTTTTTTATATATATTTCTTCTTTTTTTTACTTTTTTTTGGTATATATATATATATATCTTTTTGAAAAGATGTGAATGAATTTTTTTCTTTGTTTGGTTTGTTCATGATTTTTCTTTTTGTTTTTTTTTTGGTGTGAGGTTTTTTTTTTTGAATTTGAATTTTTAATTTGTTGAAAAAAAATTGATGATTTTTCTTAAAAAAACAAATGAACAATTTTTTTTAAAAAATGTCTTTTTAAAAAACCAATGAACAGTTTTTCAAAAAACCAATGAATGGTTTTTTTTTAAAAAAAGGAGATTAATTTTATAAAGAATTTATATATATCTACATATGAGAAATTCAATTGATTGAAAAGGTTTTTGTTTTTGTAAAATATTGGTTGATCTATGGATATATGAAAGGGAAAACAAAATGAAAGAAAACAAATGATTTATAGATTTGCTCAGTTTTAGGGTACAAATTTGATTTGAATAAACTTTTAATTTTTTTTTTCAACTGGATTTTCTTTAAAGTTTTTCCAAATGAGTTTAATCTAGGTAAAATTTTGTTGAGAATTTTTTAAAAGTTTCATTGTTACATAAAAGTGATCATCAGAGAGACCATTGACCAGTCAAAGTAGTTTTTTCCTGAATTTGAGTATACAAACTGAGTTAGTTTTTTTTGAAACCTCAAAGTTGAACTTAGTTTGATGAAATGAGAATGTGAAGCTTTGAGAATCAAAGATTGATGGAAAGGGTAGCATTGAGTAGTGAAGATATGTAAAATGTAGGAAAGCGTTGGCAACTTATTTTTGGTAGGTGTTGATTGGTTAAGTCGGTTCAGTCGGTAAGAGTCAGATGACAAAAAGTTTCTCAATAAAAATCCAGAAGGGTAATGGTGCTCAGACACTCTACTGGCTTGGTAGAGATCAAAAGATGGGCTTCAGAAAGTGATAAAACTCGGGCTCATTTTCTCTCAAGTATGAGACGATGGCTCAAAAGTTAAGATCAACCCAAATCCAGAGAATAATTTTTTATCAAAACAAATGGTAATAGGAACCAGGGTACATAAGGTCAACAAGTACCGTATAAGAAACAGACGTAGAAAAGAACAGGTCACATATGTGCAATTTATAATAAGCATGATAGCTAGGAAGATAGAAAAGAGAAAACTGGAAACAAAAAGATACATTCAAGCTAAGAAAATGAAACCTGTCCAACCTGAGAGTCAAGAAAGAATGTGCATAGATTGAATGAGCTATGAAGTTTTGAAGAGTGAACTGAATTTTAGAAAAAAACTCACCAAATGCATTTAAAAGACTTTGATAGCCTAATAAGCACTTGATCTTTCTGACTTCTCTCAAGCTTGATTCTCGTTCTATGGAAGGAAAAAAATATTAAGGATTAGTTAATATTCTTTTCTTATCAGAAAAATCGAAATCCGCACACGTACCTCTTTGTGATCCACTTGACCCTTCAATTCCATCTTCCTCAAGTACACCAAGCGCTGGAAGGCCGGAGCCAGGCTATTGACTGCCAAGTTGTAATTGCTGCAGCTCCAAGCATTCAAGCAGGTCGGGACGTAGCTCCCGCAGCCTAATGTCCAGATACCACCACAGGTACCCCATGGGTAACCAAAGCGACTGGCATAAGGGCTGATTACATTGTAAGGCAATCCCCAGCCTAAGATTTTTTGCTGGATTTCCTTGGCCTCGTTTGCTGATTGTTGTCCAACATGTTGATCGGCACGAGCGGCAAGATTAGAGGAAGCTGCGAGGTGTGATTGGAAAAGAGCCATCATAGCGAAGAGAAGGATAGCAAATGAACGCATATTGACTACTGAAGATTTTATTGATAGGCTTGATTGAAAGGTTTCTTGAAATTTATCTAGTGAATCGTTAGAACTATCTGATTGCTCAAAAGGCTGAAATTGTAGGATGTGGATGAGGGATGATGAAAAAGCAAAGATTCAAGCTTGATTTTATACCTGGATCCTCACTGCCCATTTCCCATCTCATCAGCAGCCCATCCCGCTCATTTGCATCTCCTACCGCCCTAGTGAAGTGATGTTCGTAGACCGATTGGTGAACCGAACAAAGATCAACTGTGTCCAAAGTACTGATCCTTTGATTGGCTCATTCATGGCACTCGGATGAGTTCGTAAGTAGATTTGATCTGCTCAATTGTTTACTATAAATATCGATTCAATGTGACCTATCTTGCGGAATGTCGAGACCGATGATTTCGTCGATGATCAACCTGGATGTGCTTGTTTTGTCGTCAATCTATCTTTGAATGTTCACTTTGCCGCAAGTCTTTGTGTTCGTAGATCGATGCGTCAACTCGTTCAGATTCAGCTAATCAAAAATCTATGCACACCTCATCTCTCAAGACATCGCCCGGCCGTCATCGCAGGGTGGATCATTCCCAGCGGGCCTTCAATTCATTGATTATATCAGCCCATCCCTGACCGATAATTGATTTGGTGCAGTGGTCATCACTCAAAAGTTACCGAACGTCCTCTAGCTAAGTAGAACATGTCGCCTCATTTCTCAAGACATCATCTATCCAACAAACTAACACCATTCATTTCATTGACTAGATGCATTCCCGAGTTGTGATCTGATCAACTAATATCAACTTGATTCAATTGATTTATTCTATAAATCTTTGTACCCTCCACGAGGAGAAAAAATCAAGTCTCTATTCAGGGGATGTTTGACAATTGAAAGCAACTGACTCTGAAACCGAATCTGTGTCACTCTTGCTTGAGGATATGATCATTCAGATATGCAGGGAATTCGTGGTGATGTATGCGCCAAGGAATCTCGAGCCTGAGCCGTTTAACGAGCACATGGCGCCATCCTTGTGAAGTGTAGATTTTTTGGTATCATCATGAATTGACTATTACATGATCAGTACACCTGATGGTATTTATCAATTTCTCCAAAAGAAACCATACAATCACAGATAATAATGGGAAGTGCATGTCAAACATTTCTCACTATGAATCTCTCTGCTTCAAAAATGTAAAATGGTGTTAGGGAAGTTGATTCAAGCCTTTTGTCAGAGTAAAGAGGACACCCCAGATCAATATTTCACACAGTACTTTTCAGGTAATATCCATATGAGTAAGTTCACTTTGTATTCCTGGATCTGAGGCATTTACTTTGAGTAATGATGGCAATTAATTGATACCCAAAAGAAAGCTCTAATTTGTCAAGGTCCACATCATCCAAATATCATTTTTTCCACGAGCCTCAGCTCAGTCACCTGTCTGGTAAAGCTATCAGTTTTATTGAAATTTTGGGTCCCAAAATGAAATTGCTCAAGTGGGGTTTGATCCATGTGTGATAAGATACCAATGTTTTCACTGCCTGCCTTTAAGCTTCAGAATATCGTTAACAAAAGTTCAGGACTCAGATAAAGCATGTAGAACCTAGTCAGATGAGCCCTCAAAGATTACTGGCACCATACACAATCACCTGCATCACTTAATCCAGCCAAAAGTTCATACATTGAAGCCTTTTTTTGGCAAACATTCCCACTGATAGGATCCATCATCCAGTACGTCAGAACAAGAATTGGTTGATATTTTTGATAGATAAGTATGTTACTCTGAACAGTTCTGGTACTCAAAACTATCATGTTTGAGCCACCTTTTTTGAAAACATACATTGAAGATATCAATTTTACAGGGAAAACGCACTGTAGGCAAATCTTCTTTAATCTCTCCCCGCCAAAGAAGACCTTGATTCCACGTTTTTGACACCTTTTTGAAAAAGGTGGCTCAAACATAATAGTTTTGAGTAACATGAGTATATCTTTTGAGTTTATTAAATTGAAATTGTCAGGTGAATAAAAAGAATCCAGTTGGCTCTGTGTAAAATAATAGCCGTATAAAGTCATAAATCTCTCAAGGCATAGATTTTTTTGCCACCATTCTTTGGCAGCAGCCAAAATTGAGGTTAAAGACATAAACTCCTCCCTTCCTAAGGCATAAAATTATCTGCTGGATCCAGGATGTTTAAAGGCATAATTCCAACATAGGTTTTAGTTTGAACCCAAGATGTATAGAGGATATTCTACCTCAAAAGCTGTCTCTGAACCACACATTCAACCATGCAAAGTCTGAGGCCAAATCAAACCACATCAACCCTTATCAAACCCAATTTTTTCCCCATTCTTTCAACTTGGACTTTTGGGGCTGTAGTTTCTGGTTTGCCCAGTTTCCCAGTGTCCTGATCACAGCCAAATAGTCTCAATTGGGAAACTGGGGAGATAACTGGGTTTCTACTTTACTCCTCATAAATGAACCATGGTGCACATCAAGAGTTTTCTCTTGACCAAGTTTCCTACAGCTACAAAAATCCACCTCATGCAACACATTTGGGGAACATTATCTACCTTGAAATTTGAAAGGATTTTCAAAGAGCAGCTTGAAGCTGAGAAACTCACCATGGAGACCAAAGCAAATGATGAAACCCTGCCTGAGCCTGCTCTAACAGCTAAGGAGGCTATGGAAGCTGCATTGATTGTCTCCATTTCATAGAAACGGATACCTCTTATGAGCTTGAACATTTAGATAAACCTTTACAAAAGGTAGAGAAAATGATTCAAAACCATCTTTTCACCAAAAAAACTACCACCCTCAAGTTTTGAGAAGCTCTCTACTCAAGAGGGTGTTTCTTCTCTCACTAGCTATTGATTACAACTCATACAATACAATCTATGATGTCTTGTTCTGTAGATCATTATGCTAAAGTGATAATGAAATGTTTCTTGATTTCATACTGAGCTCTTTCAGTGGTACATCAGCCTTTTCTTGTCTTCAAATGGCTTGGTATGTATATGCATGGTTCTATCCCTTTAGAAGGCTTGTCTGAGTGCATAAACCTCCAAAGGCATATAAAATCCCACTGCAAATTCTGTGTCTTTAGAAGGAGTTGACTGTACATAAATAGACTCCAAAAAATCATCTGTAAAAGGGTCATATCACTTTCTGACCAGAAATCACATTTCACATATCAGTGTCAAGATCACATCATGTAAGAAGTGTTTGGTAACTTGTTTACTCGTTCAAAAGCATCCTGTGATGTAAATAATGCTTGTAAAAATTGTGTTATGACTCAATTTTTGGAATTGACATATACCAACTTTTTCTATCTCTCTTCTTTTGCTTGTTCTGACAAATTCAGACAAGTTCATGGCCACTGTAAAAAACCATTCAAAACCATATGATATCACATAATGGAATGATATGACTTGAAGAATCCTGTGACCTTGATTGCCCTTGCCTTCACTTCACATCACTCATCCCACCATATCCAACCTTCAACACAACTTCAATATCAATCATAGGATATACAGGACGGTGAAAGAATTTCTTTCACACCCCCATTGATAGTGATTGAAATAATCAACACAATCTCAACTCTCAATCATTATGTCTGACAACAATTCACACACCAGTAGCAGTGGCAAAGAAGCCACCAACAATGACATAAGCCCCTTCAACCAAAATGTCAACCCTGAGCACATGTACATGTACTCAAAGGATGACTAAAAGATACAATAAGCCTCTAAAATAGTAATTACATACATATACACACTAAAAACAATATGTAATATATATGTAATAATCCCATAAACATAATAACATCTTATAACTCAGTGTCAAGAGTTGAATATGCTTATATTAAATAAGATATATAATAAACTTAAACCTTAACAACCATAACCAATAACAATTGGAAAGCACCATGCAAACCAAAATAGTGATATAAACAAATATCACAAAAGTTAGGTTAAGAGAGAGGAATATATAAACCCTCCCTCTCAACCTCAGAGAAAAGCCCCAAGCAATTATTACACACTACTTTTGAAGAACTAACTAAAGTTCAACTGAAGCATAAATCAAGAGTCTTATAATTATAAGACTAGTGATAGACTTCTCCAAACTTTAAATCAGTTCCTCGATTAAAAGTACGTAATATACCCTTCACTCCCCTGGATCCTCTACTTCCCTTAAGTAGAAACTCAATCAAGGTTAGTGACCTCAACAACTCAGGCTAGTGACCTTAAGAAGAACTTCAGGCTGGTGACCTTAAGAACAACCCCAAGTTGGTGACTTTAAGAACAACCAGATTAGTGAACTCTACTCACTCTTTAATCTGTTAATATAAGGATTAAAGGAAGGTCTTGGATCCAACCTTCAACAATTATAAATTTTATATCATAATTACAAACCTCCTTTTTAGGAGTCAAATAACTGTAGTCTGTCTGGATTTATCCAAACAGACTGTCAGTCCCTTTCCCTCTTCATTATTATTATTTCTCTTCTTTATTTCATATTGTAATTACTAATAATTTGAAATAAAGAATTAAACAAAATTATTATAAATATCTTATTCCAACTTTAGTGAGCTTAGAGTACTCCAAAAGAGCACCCTATCCTCACACAAAAGACAAATTAAACAAGACATCTGCCTGTGAGATCAAGCCCATCAAAACCAAAGAACAGACAAAGAAGAATGATACAAATAGGTAAACAGATGAATACAACAAAATTAATTCCAAAACATAGATGAGAAGAAAAAAGAAGCCAATGAGGATGATGAGACTAGTATTACTGCTGGTCTATGGAAGTATCAATGTACTGTGTGGTTGGATGATGATTACCTTCATCAAGTGGAACTTAGGAAAGGAAATGATGGAAGTCTCAAGCTGGATGCCTGGAGCCCTCATTGACTACAAAAAACAAGGGAGAACATGTAGATGGCTTAAGACATTGGGTACATGATGAACATGTGCCATTCATAATCACCTTCTCCACTATCCACTGCCACAAGTATGCAGGCTTGGATATAACTAAACTGATGACGAGGTGTTATTTGTAAGCAACTTCTCCGCTACCACAAGCGTGGACACTTGGTCATAACCAACCTATAAAGAGCACAAACAACATAGGTAAAAAACAAACAGCACAAGACAGGGAAAAGAAAGTGAGATGTACAAACTGGTTTTTATAAGTGCCTAAGCTTTTGAGGAAAAAGTTAAATCTGATGATATTGTAATGAGCACCTGAAATGATTTGATGTAAATTTTGGTCTATACAAATCTGATGGTATCAAGGCATCAGTATTGCCACAAGAGTGAAAAGGCAGTAAAACACTCACTCTTCATCCTTTCCAACAGACAAGGAAAGGGAGTACTTATCAGAGAGTGACACATATATATCTAAACAAACTGATCATAACTTGTTGAGATTGATCAGCAGAAACACTGGTTGGGAACAAGACAAATACAGCACAAATCATAAAAATCAATGATAGACAAGATAGTTCCCCTTCAATTGCCTCTATCACCAAACACAGGCACCAATCCAACAGATCTTTACAACCAAATTCAAGGAACCCCATCAACACCTTTACATGTGACTGATGCCATCTGAAATCTAACTCATCCTCTAAGCAGTTCATCTGCAACCCAGATCCCACTCACATTGCCTTATCCTGGACACCATCCTTTTATTGCTAATAGCATTGGAGTTGCAATGGTTAACAATTTGATGTGGAGACTGGTGTATAAGCCAACATAAGAGGTGGAGTTGTGGTAGAAAAGAGCCCAGACAAGACATGGGCACATGCTCAAGCAAGCTGATGGTAAATGTGTTCTGTTTTTCAACACGAGACATGAACAAGGATATATGTAAGTCTCAAAAGGGACTCAAAGCTAGATACTTTTTTCCCCATCAAAAAAAAGTATATACAAAAACTGTATACATGTGACTATGACATTTTGAATACTGTAAGTGTCCAGCTGTGTCCCAAATGATTCCCACGAAACATTGATGACAAGGTAAAGGTAATGAAAGACATAAGTCACCGAGTAAGAAACAAAAGAGAAAAACAAGTTGCCCCTGGAGCTGATGAGAAAGACAAGGATGATGTAGGTCATTCTAAGATCCTCAAGCCTGTATCAAGCCTTCTCTTCTCTGGATCAGAAATCTGAACTTTTTTCTATTTTCCTCTTTTTTGTTTTCTCTTTTTATCTCTCATGAAGCTTCATTTTGATCAATACCTCAGTCCATCAGAAGGATGGCTATGGAACAAATTGCCAATCGATATGCATCAAGATCATCCCACACACTTGTCAATACAAATAATCCTTTTAGGCTCTCTTCATCTCTCCTTCGGCCATAGTCTGTTTCTAACAGGTTGGATTATAAACAGATCCAAGGAAGTAATTGATCAGATTCTTTCCTACTTGAAATCCTTCTTGATCTACTTTTCATCAGTTTTTTTTCAACCCAACAAACTTGAAAAAAATTTGAGCCTCATTGAACCAAAAGACGAATTCATTGGAATCTCTTCATCCTTTCCTACAACCAATCCAGACTCTAGATAATTTTTGGGGGGGATTAGCTAAAGATTTATCTAGTTAAAGGTTTTTCAAAATTTCTTAACGGTCAAAACTTTAACAAATTTTTAATTAGTTTTGCATTCTAAATGCACTATCCGGCTTGAATGTTAAGCCAGCCGAGTGAACTTGTTAGCTAAATTTTATCACCTCATTTATCACTCCACCACACCCTCACATTGATCCTTTCCGCTCCACTTCACTCCATAGCTCACTTGCTCCTGGCACCCTTCTTTCTGCCATCATCGTCTTGTATTCCGGATTATCAACTTCACTAGCTGTGTTTAAAAGCTTATCCATATCAATAAATGGTGTGCTCCTTGTTCCTTGCTCTAATTCATCTGATGTGGATCAGACATCCTCAAGGGTAGTTTGATCATTGAAACCTAATATCAGGAAAGAAATCATGATACTCTCCCTTCAGACTTGTACCCAAACCCATCATCACCTTGATGCATTCCATCACCTCCATTTTGAAGATGTAAAAATTTAGAGTTTATGAATCCAGCACAAAAGTTACAAAGAATTTTCACTCTAGTCTTTGTCAAACCAATGTGAACCAAAGCCTTCAAAAGTGTGGGTTAAATACCAATACATACCAAACAAAGAAAATCACATTCAACTTTTTTCTTTTTGATCAATCTTCTACTTCATCCTCACTATCACATGATTTCATCCAAACTCCATTTTCAATTTCCATCTTCTTTTTCTCTTTTCTTTCAAATTTAGATCAACTTCCCCTTCTTCTTCTTTTTTTTCTGGAAAAAAACAAAAAGAAGGGAAATGACTTTTGTTCATCTAGATGTTGTGAATGTAGAAAAATTGATCTGTTTTTATTTTCAGTAAAACCTCACATATTAACCAAATACATTCTTAAAGAAACCTTGTTGAATAATTTTTTTATTGAAAAAGAGAAAAAAAACCTTCTGATCATCATTAGCCATGTTCAAACTTAACCTGCTTGTTGAAAAACCTGGTACACCCAGTTTACCTTTTCTTAATGTTGTTTGGGTGTGTTTGTGTGCTTGTCTTTCACTAGGATACACTCATGTGACATGTTGTAGTGTGGTTTAGACTTGTGCCAATGGTAGAGGAGCTAAATTCCTTGTCACTCTACAACTCAAGATCTTTAGCTAACCTTGTGCATTGTTCCACTATTGGCATACTACAGCACACTACAGCATCAATAGCTTATGAGCCTTTATATACTGTAGCTGCAGCATAGAGAACTTCCCCAATATTCTACATTGATCAAACTTAATCTTGAAATTTATCAAATCAAACTTAGACTGACCAATGATTCCCCTGATTGAATAACCTTAATTTGGAAAATCAACATGAATACAAAACCAAAGATGACACTTATCTACTTCAAGAGTCTTTGAACATTGATTTTTGACCATGACTAAAGACTGACTGATTAAGGTGAGTAGGATTGTGAAACTAAAAGTTCAATGGGTCTAAATACACAACATAGGAACCTAATCTCAAAAATCACTTAACTTTGATTTCCTGATGTTACTGACTATTTTGAAGAAGACATGGTGACAGGGAATGAGAACTACAAGCCAGAATTTGCATAAGTAGTCAATGGCATATTATACTGAACAATGGAGGATGAACTGGTTAGAATGGTGAGGAGAATTGAATATCTGAGTGGTTGTATGGAAGATCTTAGGAAAGGATTCTCAAAGGTTTCATTTGCTGTTCAGTGTACAAAAATGGTTGAACTTAATGATTTAAAGGATGATAGTAGCATCAGTAGTTTAGAAAATCACTTGAATGGATTGAGAAAGAAGAAAGAAGAACTGAAATTGATAAGATTTGATTTGATGGAATGAAATGTTGGTGATGATCATTAAAAACTGAATTCTATTTGATTTTCCAAAGGTTGAAATAGGATTTGAAGACCAAATAGTTCTAAATCTGACAACTGTGATCACATCAAGTGATATGCAAAAGGAAATGACTGTAGTAGATATATTCAATATTGAAGAGGAAAGGTACCTGAAACTTTAAAGATTACAACTCAAACTTTTCCATCTCATGATCAACATACACCATCAATGTCTAATTCATTCGATACACACAGGCCAATAAGGTGTTAAAACTGGAACAGATCGAATCATGTAGCTCATCAGTGTACACATCAACATCAATTTCAACCTTGTGGAAAATCCTCTGCTATCAGATCTGTCCCAAACCAATGAACTCAAGCTCAGAATGGTTGAATTGAATCTTCAAGCATGAGATGATCCAAAGTATTTGACTATCAGTCACCTAAACTTGAATGTATCAAAGAATCAGGCAATTTTTCACACCAGTGAAACACACCACATCTTTTGATTCACCAGTAGACTTTCTAAATCTGAAGAAAATTCCAAACATGAACCTCATGGTGGTAGATGGACCAACAAAGCCAGTGATGAAGGGTGTGTTGGAGGTCTTAGAATCATAGATCCAAATCATTCATCTTGATCATGTTGATTAGATAGAACCAGTTGATTTGTGTGAAGGCTTAGGTTATAATCTCATTTTTGGGTGTTGAAATGGATGATCAAGGGATCAAGTTTCAGTTGGATGTATTAGGTCTGAAGTTGAAGTTGAAGTTGAGTGATGGTGTTTTGATGAAAGTGAAGTGAGTGAGTCAGAAATGGATTTTTGGAATCATAGGACAGAAAGTTTCAGTGATGGAAGTTAACTCTTACAAGTTATGGCAAGAAAAATTAGGAGATCCTAATGAGAGGGTGATGAGGAGAATGATATCAGATAATGCATGTCATGGATTACTGGAAAAACTTGGACCAGTAGAACGTTTCAAAGTTTGTGGGGATTCAAAATCCTCTCAACTGGATTGGATTAGATCATCATATAGGTCTCATGAAAATCCTTTGAGTTTATTTGTTACTGATTTTGTATGAACCATTTCAAGAAAAGTCTATGGGGGGGAGACATCTGATTTTTTCAAACATAAAATATCTATCTTAAACTTTTACATAAATCTTTATCCACTAAATCAAAAAATTCCAATAAGATAATGTACATGAAGAAATAAATTACCAAAGTTAAACACCTAACAAGTTTTTTTTTCAAAGATGAAGAGAGAGAGGTGAGGGGAAAATTGATTAAAGGTAAAAGAGTTTTTTAAATCCATCAGAACTCTTCAATCAATTAGATAGTGTGTTTTACTTTTTTTTTCAAAATGATGTACTTAAAATCATTTTGAGGTCACATATTGGTGACAACTTCTGTTTACTTTTATAATAAACCACTAAATACAGATCCAGAACTTAAAAATGACCACATCATCTCTTTTTCAATGAACCACCACAAGTTAATCATCTGTGAGTAATTTGAATGATGAGATTTTATACATCTGTCTCAAGAAGATCAAAAAAAAAAGAAATATAAATCATCAAATCAAATCATCAAAAATTAAATTAATTTTTTTTTGCAAATCTCCAAATCATTTACAAAAAAAAACTGAAAAAAGAATTTTTTATGTAAAGACCCAAAACTAAACTTAATCCATTTCTTAAAAAATCTAAAACACATTCATCAATTAAGTTTTCAAGAGAAAAAAAAAGGTTTGATGATCTTAGTGTTCAACAAAAAAGGGAAAGGGAATGGAATGGAGAAGATTGAATTGGATTCAAATCAGAGAAAATCAAATCAAATTTGAATCAAATCAAATTTGAATCCTTTGAGGAGAGAAAAAAAAGGTCTCAATTTCCTGAATTAAAAGTCTCTTTCTTGAATTTAAATAAATCAATCAAAATACCTAAAAGACCTTTTAACAAAAAAGATTTCTTAGTATTGAATCAAATTGAATGATTTCCCCTGATTAAGATCTCACATCAAGATTCCTAAGAATATTGATCAAGATTGGACTACAAAGATGAGTACAGAGAGAGAGAGAGAGAAAAGATAAAGAGTGAAAAGTTAACTTATGATCAAGAAATAGAGATGTGTTAAAGAAGATAAAAGGTGTGGGTCAAAACACTAGAGTCAGAAGAAGGAAAAAGTGAACAGGATGGTCAAAGTGAGTGTTTTGCAAAGAAAGTTAATGATGATGATGAAAGTGTGAAGAAGCTTAAGGTACAATTTGTGGTTTGAGGATTCAATCAAGATCAAGGAGTAGAGTTTCATAAAACATTTGTGCCTATGGCTTGCTTTGCATCTTTATTAGTTATATTGGCAATTGCAGCATCAAGAAAATGGAAGATTGTAGGTTTTGATCTAGTATCTGTGTATCCACATATGTAGTCCAATTGATGAAGAAATTTAGATCATGGCACCTGAAGGATGAAATCCTTGTACAAAGGAAGGCAACATTTTTGAGGTGATGAAGAGCATTATATGAAACTAAGCAAGTGGCAAGGTGTGGGTGGAAATTTTTCTCACATGTTTTGTCAAAGGTGGGATGCAAGTATTGTGTAAATGATCAGTCTAATCTTGAAAGATATGATGAGATAATAAGATATGTTAAAATGAAGGATGCATTAATGACTGATGAGATAAAAGGATTATGAGAAGAAGAAGAGCACAAAGAGAAAAGAATTAAATATAAGAAGTGAATAAATATAGTGTCTTTCATAAAAGAAACGTTTCCATTCTGACCTCTTTATCAAGATGAGAATAATATGCTATAGAGATTAATAGATAAAGATAAATAGAGAGAGAGAGAGGAAGAGAAATCAATGGGAAAAAAAGAAAGAATTGATATACAAGTTCCAGAAAAAAAAAGAGAAAAAAATCAAGTTAGAACAAGAGGAATCATGAATTTGAGTATATGATCATTCTCATCGATCTGAAATATGTATGTATCAATCATGATTAAGGATGTATAAGACTTAAAAAGAAAACAGAGAAAAAGAAATCAAAGAAAAAGATAAATGCTATGGTAAATTAATGTATGTCTTGAAAAAAAAGAGAAAGAGAAAGTTGATTGGTTTAATGACTATCCACCACAAGCACCATCACTCCATTTCCACTTCTCACATTCCCAATCCTAGGAACACTTTCACCACTCTCATCTTCTTGTTCAAGACTTTCACTAGGTTTACCACTAGGCACAAAGGCTTGAGGATGATTCGACATCGATTGATCAAAGACAGGCACTGCTGCTCTTCGTTTGCTCTTCGTTGTTCTTTTGATCGATTCCATCACCGTCATTCTCTTATGGTTAGAGTGAGGTGTAGATAAGATAGGTGAGCGTGCATCCACCACACTGATGGATTTTGGGTGATTATGGGTGGATAGTAATGTGCCAAACAGTCGGGAAAGTGTGGAGGCCGTCGTCTTCTTCTTCTTGCTTTGTTTTCGATCACTCGGGGGTGGTGTGCCTTGATGAGATTGGTTAGGTGATGAAGATGTGTTGATGGTCACCGAATCTGATTCACCATCAATCTGTAACATACTCTTTCGAAACGGATCTCTTTCTTCTTGAATAGTTTTCTTAGAAGACGGTTTGGATTTCAAACTCGGTTTGTTTTCCTTTTCAATGGGATTTGAGGAACCGGTAGTATTAAACCAAATCGATCTTCTCCTCTCGGGTATGTTTAATCGGACCCGTTCACTTTCAATCAACTCTTTTTTAATCTTTCGTTGTTCTGCTTTCATCAGTTTTTGTTGAGATCTTTTACTTAGGGTTGGCACTGGGGGTGGTGTTTCACTCGGATCATGTTCATTTTCTGATAAGTTCAATGTGGGTGTTGAGGCTGATCGAAGGGCTGTAAAGAGTCACACACAGAGAGAGAGAGACGTGAGCGATGTTGGAAAGTGAAAGTGAAAAGAAAAAGGAAGACTGACGTGATGGCCGATGAACTTGAGTCAAGGGTGATCCACTGACTAATAATCTACGTGCTTGTGGTTGAGGTGATAGTGTGCGTTGTTGAGGAAGAGGTGAAGTGGCATTGGATGCGATTGAAGACTGAAGATGAGATCAGAGAGTTCAAGCGTTAGTGATTGGGATGGAATGTCATCAAAAGAAAAAAGACTGACAGCACTGCTTTGACGACGAGTACGAGGAGCGACTGAGAAGGAGGCTCGAGAGGTAGCGTGTTTGAGACTAGGATGAGTAGAGGACATACTCCTTCTGGCTTCGAGTTTACGTCTTCTGACCAATTCAGCCTCACGATCTGGATCAAAGCCCAAGTATCGATTGAGGTTTGATTGAGATGGAGTAGGAGAGGGATTGATGGAATGATGACGTGAAGGTGGTCGATTAGATTGAAGTGAGAGATTAGAAGATGAAGAGATGAGAGCATTGGCCGAATGATAGGGTGATGAGTAAGTTTGACCGAGTGAATCGATGATCTGTGAAGGAGAGTGATGAGGAGATTGAGAAGAGTGAAGTGAGATGAGATTGGGATGAGAGATGAGGAAGAGAGACTGACAGTGGTCCGATGTGAAGGATTGATAGGGATCTGATGAGATGGATCGACAAGATTCAAATGTGAGTTTGATCGACCCATGAGTTGTTGATGTAATCGTTCTTCTGGAGTGATGATTGGAGTGGTCATGATGGCTAGCTGATTTGTGAAGCAGTGAAGATGAGAATTCCAAGAGAGAGTTGAGAGGGGAAAGAAGGGTAAAGTGAAAAAGGAAAGGATGAAGTAGTAAAAGAATGAAAGTGAAGGAAGGGAAGCTGAAAATAGATTTTTCGTTGAAGTTTTTTTTCGTTTTGATTTGAGAATCGAAGATGAAAGAAGGCAGGCTTGAGAGAAGGAAGGAAGGAAGAATGTAGAAAATGTGCTGTATGAATCTTCAGCAAATCACTTTAGCCGAAATCCAAATCGAAATTCAAAATACTGATGATGAAGAATTATACAATCCCCTCAAATGAAACTTATTCAAGTCTATCGGTAGCTACTAGCAAACAAGCAATGAGAACTGATCTCCAATCGGTTCACTTTCTAATATCAAAGACTTTCAAACAAGAAAACAAGAATCAGTGTTGGTTTCAATCCATCAAGTCTTCTATCATCACTCACATCTTCTAGATCACTTGAATTGATTTGAATCTATCAATCAGGTACAAAGTAAGTAAGAAAATCAGAAAAAAGAAACAGCTACAAAATTCAAAATCAAAAATCAAAAATGGTCTATCGTGTCTATCTACTTTGAATGAAACTTTGAAAAGGATGATGATGATGATGATGATAGAATTCGAGAAGAATATCATCAACCAATCAACCAACAAGAGATGATGAGAATCAAACCATCAAACCATCAAATTCAAATTGGTTTTGATGAGAACTTCAAATCAAAGTTTCATCAAGAAACTGCTCATCAATCAACCAATCCCACACACAGCAAACATCCAAATCACTTAAAAATCAAAAATCAAAATCCAATCGAGATGATCATCATCCATCATCAGTCATCTAAAGTGGATTGAATGATCGACGATCACAACAACTAGAATAGTACTCCTTCTGGCTTATCTCCACAATCATCTCATTCTTTAATCATCCGTTTAGATTTTCAACCCCACCTTTTCGGGTCAAATGAGACTTCATTCTTTTTCAACTCCACCCTTTTGGGAATCATCAAAGCTTATCTAATCCTCCTCCCTTCCTCTACCATTCTCAATACAACACATCACATCACATTTCATCACATCACATCACATTCTTGATTGAATCTAAACGCATACCTAACTTATTACACCACTTGAACTTCTGAACTCATCAACACTCTCTGATGATCTAGATACTTCAACTCTCAACTGACTTTTCTTCAAACTCAGTTCAGATGGACACTTAAGATGATCAAACCACATTGGCTCATCATTGGTTGACTGATCAGTTCATGAACATCCAAAATCAAAAAGGATCCAAGAGAGATGAAATAGTTGGAATTGATTTTAATAAGAAAAAGTGATGAAATGAGACTAGATAGGAGCTCATCGGATTTGAAGAAAAGATTAAAGAGAGAAAACAGATTTGGAAGAACTTGGATTAAAGAAAGATCAAATCAAATCAAATCACATCACATCACATCACATCAAACCTTACATACTTGATTATTTTGAAATATAAGAAATCTTGGAATGAAAGATCATACAGATTAATAAAAAGTTTTTAAAAAAAGGAAAAGAAAAGTATTGAATGATAATAAGAGAGATGTACGAAACTTGCAAAAAAAATAGATTGGATGATCAGAAATGAAAAAAAACACTTGCAAACAAAAAAGGAATTGGATGAGAATGGGAATGAGAGAAATTGAACAGATTAAAGTAAAAAAAAGGGGGGGATTAAGTAAAGAAGAAAGAAAGAAAGTGTAAAAGGTGAAGGATGAATGAAAGATGATTAAAAGGAAATTGATCATAGGTTTGGTGATCAATAGTATTCAATCTCAAGCTAAATCCAATCAAACCAAACCAAACCAAACCAAGATCAGGATCAAGATCAAATCAAAAAGAGAGAGTGAGTGAGTGAATGAAGACTAAATCAACCTAGAGAGAAAAAAGAGAGAAAGTGAAGAGAGGAAGAGAAAAAGGATTGACTGACGAAGAGGAAGGCGACTTTACGAGGATGTAAAAGGTTTAAACCTACTGGATTGAAGATCTTCTGATTCGCAAGTTCTAAGGCGTGACTAAACCCGATCATTTCCTAAAAAACCCAACCCAAGAAAGAAACAGAAGAAGAAGAAAAGAAGAAGAAAAAGAAAAAGGCGAAAAAAGAGGAAGGGTTCAAGATCAGTTAGATGAAGGAAGAATGATAGATCAAAGCAAGATGAAAGGTTGATAGAAGGCACGGGGTTTGAAGGAATCGGATTTGATTGGAGAGATGCTTACTTTTTGATAATGAGAGGTGAAGAAGAGTGGAGAGAGGTAAAGGGTTAAGACAGAGAGTGTATTATCTAGGATGGATTTGTAAGGATCGTAAGCGGAGGCTAAGATCCCGTTTAGATCATTCAAGGTGTTTTGTAATTGAAGTGGAGTGATCTGTAGAGTTTTGTAAAAAGAAATTCAAGAAAAAAGAGAGAGAAATCAGAGAACTTGTCAAGAAAAAAAGTCTCAAGTTTAGAAAAAGTCGATTGGATTGGGAATGCGAATGGGAATGGGAATTGGGAATTCGAGTCAGTCACACTCACTCTACCTTCCAATTCGGTCACCCATCCATCCCAAAATTGAACTCGACCACTCGTCGCTCCTTTAGCTGAATAATCTCGTTCGATTCTCACCACTGCTCTCGGTTTGGTTTTTCCTATGATCCCTACAGGTGAACTTCCAAAGATTTCGATCCGATCTTCTGATGACGATCCTTCTTCTCCTTCCATTCCTTCTTCTTCTTCTCCTTCTCCTCTTGGGTTCTCTTCTTCTATTAAATCTTCCTTAGGGATTGTAACTTGAGTTTGAGGTTCGGTTTGGGTTGATGGAGTGACTGGTGGGTGTGGGTTAGGTTGGTTTGAGGGATGAGTAGAGTGAGTTGGGTATGGATGAGTGATGAGCATATGATTGGAATCTGTTCTGGTTTGATTAGATTCTGAGGTGGTGGTTTGATGATTTGGTGATGATGATGGATGATTAGAATCTAAAGGATTAGGTTGATGAAATGATGAGGATGATGGGTTTAAGACTTTGATGGAAAGAGTTGAAGTTGAGGATTGGGTTTGGATTGGGTTTGGTTTTGATTCTTGATTGATTTGATGAGATGATGAGTTGTGATGAGGTTCATTGAGTGGATTGGTTGTTGATAATCGTTGAGTACTTTGGATTGAACTCTTCGGTACGATTACTTTTGATCCTGCTGGTGTTTGGAGTGAGTTGAGTTGATTTGATGGTTTGAGTTGAGGTAAAACCATGGTTTGAATTAAAGCTTTAGAAGATTATTATCACTTGAGAAGTTTCTTGTTGAATTGAAGTGTCAAGTTTTGATATTGAATGAGTTTCTTGAATGGTAAAGAGTGAGAAGGATTTAAACTGACTGAATGGTCACAAATGATGCTTCTTATTCAAACACACTTCATTCATCATCAATGCAGTTTGATTTAATCCAGTTTGAAATTGGATTCACTAAATACTCTCACCAACGTTTGATGGGTCAACCGATTTTGATCAAACCGATTTCCAGTCTCATCATCATTCTCTTTCTCGCCCAAAAAATAACACACTTCCACACCCCTTTCCATCACTAAAGCTATGTTCAAATACAAAGCTCTGGTCTATGTACTCCTCTTGAGTTAAAGTCATTCAAGATCATATGATCATCAGGATTGCATGATCCTAAAGACTGCAAGAAATAAGAAACCCAATGAAATGCAAAAACCCACTTCAAAAAGTGACGACTCAAATCAGTCAAGACTTCATTAAACAAGAAAGAATTCAATTAAAAGTACAGCAAATTACAATCATTAGCCAAAGAAAAATCATTCAACACTTGACACCTCAAACAACTAATCATGAATCAAAGAATTAAGATTTGAGTGAATTTTTAATATGAGTTCTTAGAGCTGAAAATGCATCAAGTTTGAATTCTGGATGGTTCAAGATTCTCGGAAGTCTTGAAGTTTCTTCGTCTCTAAACTCAAACCAAACCAAACCAAAAAAAAAAGAATGGATCAAAAAGAGGATGATACGAAAGAAGAAGAAGAAGTTGATTAAGAAGAAGAGATGAATGATGACTTACAAGAGCTTAGCTCTTTGTTTTTCATTGGGTGATTTTCCATTTTTTCCATCACTGGCTTTGATCGAGAGTTGATGTTTTGAATTTAAAGTTGATTTGATTTGATTAGGAATAGATAAATCTGATGGAGTCTCAATAACTTGTTTTGAAACTTCATTCAATGCATTTTTAACCGATTCTAAATTTCCAATTTGACCAATCTCTTTAGCTTTCTTTTTTAATCTTTTCTGATGTGATTTAGAATAAGGTTTAGGTGCTGAAGAAATTCCAAGAAAAAAAACGAACGATTGAAATCAAAACAAAAAAGATCTTGGATTTTAACATTCAATGGGATTCAAAGTTAATGTGTTTTTTTTTGATTTCTTTACTCTCACCTTGTCTCATGCCTTCTAATCTTCTTTGTCTTTTTTCGTCTAATGGTAGTAGAACTCTTTCATGATTCGATATAAACGCTTTGGAATTATCAAGTTCCTTTAAGATCGTATTCGCCTTTTGAGGAACCCGAATCCAAAGAGATGATTAAAGATGACAGGATTAGTTCAATATTCAACATCTCAAAACAATCCTGAACTTTACTCACAGATATATGTTCAACATCTTCTCTCTCCACTAACTTTTCACAATGAGTTTCTGGTTGTGAAAATTGTCTGTTGATGATCGAAATAGGCGTGGTAGTCGGATGACTATGTCTTGATTTGATCACTTTTGGCTGTCATTTCATTCAATGTGAAACATGGATTGATCAGCTTGTGTCTTTAATATCAAATCAAATCAAATCTTTACTTTACCATCTTGTTGATTTAATTTAAAGTAATGCAGAACTCTTTCCTTGCTGATGAAATCGTTTGGATCAGTTTTCCCATTTTTTTTCCAAGTTACATATGGTTCTTGAATGGTATATGTCACGGATTGGGACATCTGCCCCCCTCGGGTCGGGGCTGCTTGCAGGCTGAATAACTTTGTGCAGTGCAGTTGCCGGCAAAGTTGTTTCCGGCAATCATAAAATCACACTCAAGTGCAGCTCAGCATAAAGTTAGAACAGATTGACATCAGAGAGACTAGTTGAAGTGTCATGAAGTTGATCAATCAGATCAGTGTTCCAATCAATACGTGAGGTTTGACCATGAGTTCAATAGGAAGCTTGTAGTGAAAGAACTCATTTCAATGGCTTGCAAGATGTTAGACATAGTATCAGACACAAGTTCCTCTACAACTTCCATTAATCCTACCACTTGGAAGTTGGAACTCAGTTTTTGATGCTTCAGCTATCTATGAGGCTCCAAAATCAAACATCTCACTGGGGTTAGAAGACAGCATATCTATCGGTGAAACACCAACTCACAACGTGAACGTACGCAATCGAAAGGCGCGTTTATAAGATCCGTCGAGTCGGTGTAGCGAGAATGCATTTGAGTTTCGATGACGGCGATCGAGTGTACTTCAGTTACCTCAAGAACGCAGTCCTTCTCGTTCCTCGGATCAACTTCGGAGATATCTTGCTTGTACATAAATTCTGATATGATCTTCAAATTCTGATTTTGAGAAAACCTCAGCATCTACTAACTTATATCCACTTGTTTCGTTCTGATATCATTAACTGTTCACTCAAGTCTTCAAATCATCAAATAACTTATTGGATCCATCACGTTCTTACCACATTCATACTAAATTTCTAGGAATCCGTACGACTACGAAGCAACAGATTTGACGAAGAAATCATCAGCCTTGATTGATTCATGATGAGGAAGCCTTTCAAATCGAATTTGAAAGACATTTTGCTTCTATGGATGATTTCTAATCTGAATTTCTGTATCAAGTCACACCCATCATTTTCAACAGCTGGAATGCATATTGCAGATGGAATGCGTATGGCAGAAGATTCCAAGAATCTTGGGACCACTCTCCGCGGGGATAACGGTGGGTATAGTGGCTACATAGTTTGAATGTGTTTGTTGTTCGTCATTAGCTTATCTTTTGTGTATTTCATGATTTGTGCGGTATATCATCAAGTGGCTGACATCCCACAGGGTATGAAGGATTTCATCAATCTTTCTATCTTCTTTTGATGTGATAACTAAAATGATATTTATGCATTCAACCCTTCATAGCCAGACTTGCAACCTCCTCGGAGATTCAAAGTCTAAGGACTGGCACCGGGGATGCAAACTCTTTGGGAACAACTGACATCCCATGGGGTAAGGATGTCATCAAATGTTCTATCTTATTTTGATGTGATAACTAAAACGATGATTTATATATTTGACCCTCCATAGCTGAATACGCAAACCCCACTGATCTTCGCAGTCCAAGAACTAGCACCGGGGATGCAAACGTGTTGGAAAGTTCCAAAGCAACTGGCAAAGATTTCGAAGGGAATTCACTCAAATTCGTTCCAGAAGCTTCACAAACTCAAGATTTGAGAGCAATGAAAGTCATTGATCTAGATCCGATTTTCAAGAATCATAAGGCATTTGATTGGAATGTGAAATTTCTCAAACCAGATCAAGTCAGACAACTTGATCCTGATGATCTGATCAGATACATGGCAGAGAGGGATTCACTTATAGCAAAGGATGCTGGGAATTTGTATCAACAGGCACAAAGATTTACCCGAGTTGAGGAAGATGTGTTCAGTAAGCTTACAAGTAGATCACAGTATACAAAGCAGCTTACAGCAAGTGATGAAGAAGAGCTGGCGAAAATAAGATTGAGTCCAAAAGAGGGTGGATATGCCACAGAAGATCTTAGGAAGTCTGCTAGGATGGATTTCATCACGAAAACCTTAGGATCAAACCCATCAGGATATTCAAAACAACTCTTGGAAGGACTGCAGGAGGCTCGAAATTCTTACGATCTAGCTTATTCCAATACCTACAATACTATCAATCGGCTTATCTCACCTGAATCATTTGAACCACAAATCCTCTCAACGCTCAGCGATCAGGAGTATGCGCGAAAGGCAGCATTGTTTGATACAGATGTGAATCGGAAATATGGTTTGTGGTTGAAGCAAGAAGAAGGAATGGATCGACTGGTAAAGAATTCTCATTCAGAATTAGCTTCTTTATTCAACTACAACAAGCTTGAGGGTTATAAGATACTCAACAATAAGATCAACATCATCTCTGGGAGAATGAAACAAGTGGCAGCACTTAGAGGAGAACCGATTAACGAAAATCTTATCAACAAGGCTGCTGCAAAGGAAGTGATCAAAGAAGAAGCAACGAATTTGAACCTTCCACAATTAAAGAAAGTTGTCTTGAACCTCGATTACTTTGAAAAAGGTGGTCTGAAAGCTAAGAGAGTGGCTGTGAGAAGTGCAGATTTATTTTATAGAAATCATGGAATTTTGAAAGCTTCAGGTAAGAATGAACTCTTGTGCGTTTTTATCAAGAAAGGTTTTCTAACTAAATCCCCTCTGATTTTTAATTCATGTTCAAAACTCCTGAAGACTTGAGATCTCAGCCTAGGTCAATTACAAAGTTTTTTGAAGGATTGAGAGCTAAGAATTGGTCATTGAAAGACTTTTTCAAAAAGATGTTTGCTTTGTTATTTAGAAGTGGAAGAGATAAAAAATCAGCTACAGCTCAACAGCCTTTAACAGGAGACATAGCAATAGGAAGGAACCCCACTGAAGTAGCCTCAAATCTGTAAATTAATCAGATGAAAAACCTAGCCAAGCCAGACACCTGATATTTCGCGGGCACCACAGGACTCCAGAAAATTGGATATGGACATGGAATGAATATGAGCTGGATATCATATTCCGCTGTAGATAGGTGGATTCAGTTGTAACATAGTCGTGTTTCTCAGTCGTTAAAGCATTCTAGTTGTTTATAGTAATGTTATGAGAAGATGCAAATTTATATTATTTATAGTGTTTAAAACAGTTGTAGTTATTGTTTTGGTAGTTGTTAAAGCGAAGTATGATTAAAGACCACACTTTGGAGCGAAAACAAGAGCTCGCGCAAGGGTTCTGCATCCACTTTCACTGAATTTATCATTATTCGGCAAAATGATCTCCACTCGAAACAGAGGACGCGGCCTCTGGGAGAACGCTGGCTGCCAGCCCCTGGCACCTCCATACCTCATGATAGTATGGGTTACCTCACCTGTTCATCCCTTCTGTCCCAATCATGCCTCAACGCTTGACATACTCCCTACTACTCCCTACACATCCGGTGAAATCAAATGAATTTTGCATCAGCAAGCTCATTTACCAGCGTTCTCCCAGAGGCCGCGTCCTCTGAGTGATAAGGGCGTCAGTCAGGAGACTGAAAAAAGGAATACACCCTTGTCACTTTGGGAGGGCAAAGGGACGTAGAACGTACCAATCAAAATGCGCTTAATTTTTTACATCTGTCGATGCGACATCGCTGGATTGTCTCATCCAGCGATGTCGCATCGACAGATGTAAAATATTACGCTGACGGTGATAGAGTGTACTTCTGCCAGGAAAAAACGCAGCTCTTCTCGTCACAAGGTATATATACCTCCTTGCGTTACAAACTTTAACAGGTACAAAAACGAAAAGGTTGCAGCTACCTCTTCTGAAAACCTAGATCAGAGTTATTTTGGTGGGGAAAGATTCAGATTCGATCTCACGTTTCCCCCATAAATTCCACTTTGAAACTATCTACATAGTTTTTTCAAAAAGGTGATACTGGTGGCAGTAAGATGTTTTGCTTTAAGTTGTCGATCTCTAGCTTCCATGTGCGTTTTGCTATAACCTTCTTACTTTGGCTTGAATTCATGTCATGTTAGAAAACATGTACCTTACATCAGGTTATTTTCTTCTTTCGCCACGCCTTATTCTCAAAATAATCATTTGAAATCCCTAGTTTCTATTACAAATCATCAACAAAAGTTGATTCTTTACGCTTTGAACTTTTTCGAGTTTGAAGAACTTTACATTTATTTTCCAATTGAGTTCATTGATAAATAAATCATCAATATCAATTGCTTCATGATGAAGAACCCTTTCAATTCAAAGCGGAGAGACGGATTTCTGTTATGGGCCTTAGCCAATGAAAATTTTTACGTTAAGGGACACCCTGCTTTTGAATCAGACGGATTGCATATTGCTGAAGGAACCAAAGGTGTTGAAGCCACTACCCATGGGGAGAATAGTGAGTAAGACAGCTATTTTCAATGGGTCTCTTTGTTACCATCAGCTTATCTTTTGTGGAATTCACGATTTGAACAGTTTTTAGGAATGCGCACTTTGTCAATAATGGGGCCCACTCAAGAATACACTATTTTGGTAATAGAACTCTGCTTTGGTTTTCAACCCTCCTTTGATCTGAGAGCTTAAACAGTACCTATTTGGTCCTCCATAGATACAAACCCTGGAACGTCTGCAGATCTTCATGGTGTAAGAACTGGCTCCGGGAATGTAGAAATTGTGGAAAGTTCCATGTCAAATGTGAAGGATACGGGGAAAAAATCACTTCGATTTACTCTAGAAGCTGAAGAAGCTAGAGGTCTAAAAAATCTTAGGCTCATTGAGCTAGATTCATTAATAGGAAGACATACGACTGTGCGTGGGGATCTAAAATTCCTCAGCCCAAATCAAGTGAGGGAACTTCCTCCTGATGATCTAATCAGATACATAGCGGAGAGGGATTCAGCTGCAGCGAAGGAGGTCGCAAATTTGTATGAACGCGCACAGGAATACACCCAAGCTCTTCAAAAAGCCTTCTTGGTGGCTGCAGATCAAAATCATGAAGTAATCCAAAAAAATATTCATGAATCAGTACAGCAAAGAGCGGGAAGAAAAATGAAAACTCAATTCTCCATGAAACAATCACAGATGTCTGCCCAATTAGAGTATACCATGGGTGTGTTAAAGATGAACCCATCAAATAACTTACAACAACACTTCCAGACTCTACAGGAAGCCTTCAGGTCTTATGATGCAGCTTATACCAAGATTTATCAGGCTGCCAGGGGGCTTACAGAATTATTCACACCACAAGCGCTTTCAAAGCTCAATGATAAGCAATATGTCAGAAAGGCCGCAATATTTGACGAAAATGTGAATTGGAAGTATGAGCAGTGGTTGAAAGCTGAAAAGACCTTGTATAAGGCAGCAAGGCGGTCTGGTTCAAGATTACCTTCTACTTCCAGCCTGAATGAGGGTGATCAGGTACTCCATAGTCAGACTGAGGCCCAAGCTTCCATATTTGAAAAAGATGTGAAAGGCAAAGGACAAGCAATTGATGAAATGAGGATACAAGGGGTTGCTGAAAAGGATATCATCGAACAAGAAGCAGAGGATCCTAGACCAGTAGAATTCCAAAAAGCTGCCATGAACATTGAGTACTTGGAAAAGAGTGGTAAAAAAGCTGAGAGTGAAGCCTTAAGAAGTGCTGATAAATTTTATAAAAACAACCATATTTTGAAATCTTCAGGTAAGAATGGATTCTTGTTTCATCAAGGACATTTTCCAAATAATTGAAGCTAACTCCTTGTAATACCCAACCAAACTCTTGAAGGCTTCAGATATGAGCCTGGGTCATTATCAAACTTCTTTAAAAAGATGTTTCCTGAACAAAAAAAGTGATACAATACCAAACCCATGAATAGGAGACAGATTGATAGTAAAGAACCCCTCTGAGGCAGCCTCAAACCAGGTGTGTCCAAATCTATAGAGACTTCACAGAAAATCATGACCAACAACATACATGAAATTTTGTGAGCATCACAAGAATTCCAGAGATTGAAGATAGATATGAGTTGAATATGAGCTGGATGTTGGAACAAATTGTCAATTCTATTTCTATATATCTCTTTTTCTTCTGTTTACATCACATTACATACAAATAATACTTTGTTATGGATATATTACTCAGAGCATCCGCACTTGTGTGGTAAATTGGGTGCAGTAAGTGTAAATTTACTGCAACCGCAGGGCTTTTTCCACACTGGTGGAAAAGTAGACCTGCGGTACAAATTGTTTTGATCAACTTGAGGTAAGCCAAAAGTAAATATAATCATACGCTACCTCATTCATTATCCTTGGTGGCTGCTATGGCCCAAGAGCTTTGGGGTGTAACAATTACCACGTGGCAGATACTGTACACAAGTGTGGAATTTGTACAAAATCAGTAACTTTTACCTCACTGTACAGGTAGGTACCACAAAAGATACCAAAACATACCGCAAACGAGTGCGGATGCTCTCACAACTTTTAACATAAAACTAAACCTAACCATGACATGTATCACTAATCTTAGTATATCAATCTTGTGTGTAGAAAAATCTTGATGTTTCTTTCAATTGTCTTTTATTGCTTTCTCTAATTCAACACCCTACCATCCCTATACCCCCTCAGGACTCACTTTGTTGATCATTAAGGTCATTAGACTAATGGTGTTGTTGTTATTGATAAGAAATCTGAGATTGTGGATACCATATCTCACTCTAGATATCTGGGGAGATTTATAATTGTTTAACAGTCATCCTAGTGATTCAAATAGTAGTTGTCTGTGGTGATTACACAAAAAGAAGGACTTTCTCCTTGATCTCAAAGTCATAGTCATCAAGACAAGAGAGTAGTTTTTTTGGTAGTTCTAAAGACAAAATCTGCACACACATCACACTTTGGAGAAATTTTGAAATTTTCAAGGGCTTGTGGAAGAGCTTTGCATCTCCTTTCACTGATGTTAGGTTGAGGGTTACATATACCACCTTGGTATACAAACTTTAACAGTCACTCAATGTAAAAGGGTTGTAGCTACCTTTTTTAAAAACCTAGGTTCAATCTCTCTTTTGTTGGCGGGGAAAAATTGAGATTTGATCTTGCTTTTACTGCAGAAACGTCACTCTGGAACTAGTCTTTGTAAAAAAGGTGACAGTAACATGTAACATGTTTTGCTCTGAGTACCCAATAGCTTGCCTTCACATATGTTTTCTTTAAACTTTGAAATTGGCTTCAAATTCAGTAAATCTTAGCATAACATCTAGTTGTCTGAAACTTGCTGTGTCTTCATTGCCAAAAAAATTACAATTCCTAGTGGCTACTTCATATCATTCACTACCGTCTTAGATCCTTCTTTGCTTTTGACCTGTTTTGACTTTGGATGTTTTACATTTCTTTCCCAAATACTTGACAGATAGATCCTCAACATTGATCTCTTCACAATGAGGAAACCTTCTGAGTCAAAGTTGAAAGATATACTTCTTCTATGGGCCAACATGAATTTCTATGTTAAGGGACACCCTGCCTTTTCAGAAGATGGATTACATATTGCTGAAGGAACCAAGGTTCTCAAACCCACTACCCAAGGG
The DNA here is from genome assembly GCA_022264835.1 of Melampsora americana. Taxonomy (NCBI): domain Eukaryota; kingdom Fungi; phylum Basidiomycota; class Pucciniomycetes; order Pucciniales; family Melampsoraceae; genus Melampsora; species Melampsora americana. The sequence goes on along the minus strand of JAIFHY010000013.1, from coordinate 1,316,331 downwards.
GAGAATAGTGTGTTATAGGACAACTATTTTTGTGTCTGTTTGCCACCATCAGCTAATCTTGTATAATTTATCATTCAAACAGTGTTTAGAAACACACATTTCATCAATAATGGGCCCCATCTAGAAATACATTATTTTGGTAATGAAGCTCTCTTCCAGCTTTCAAGCTTGCTCTGATGTAATAGCTTAAACAGTATCAATTGTACCCTTCACAGATAAAAACCCTGGAACTTCTGAAGATCTTCACAGTATCAAAACTGGCTCTGGGGATTCAGGAATTGTGAGAACTTCAAATCCGCTTCAATTCAATCCAGAAGACACTTCAGCTTTTAGAAACCAAGGACTCATTGAGCTGGATTCATTCATAGGCCGCTGTATAGCTGTGCGGCAGCATCTGGAATTCCTCAGCCCAAACCAAGTGAGACAATTACCTCCTGATGATCTAATCAGATACATAGCAAAGAGAGATTCAGTTGCAGCAAAGGAAGCTATAAATTTGTATGAACTTGCACAAGCATACACCCAAGCTGAAAAAAAAGCCTTCTTGGTGGCTGCAGGTAGAAATGGTGAAAAGCTTTGTAAGGATATTGATGATTGGGCACTCAAAAAAGTGGGAAAGAAAACACAAATATCTGTAAAACAATTGAAAATGTCTGTCCGGTTTAAGTATATCATTGACATGTTAAACTTAGACCCATCAGAGAACTTACAACAACACTTCCAGACTCTGCAGGAAGCCTACAAGTCTTATGATGTAGCTTATACCAAGATTTATCAGGCTGCCAAAGGGCTTACAGAATCATTCACACCACAAGACCTTTCAAAGCTCAACAACAAGGAATATGTCAGAAAGGCCGCATTATTTGACAAGAATGTGAATCAGAAGTATGAGCAGTGGTTGAAAGCTGAGAAGACCTTGTATAAGGCAGAATGGCGGTCTAATTCAAGATCTCCTGCTACATCCAGCCTGAATGAGGGTGATCAGGTACTCAATTGTCAGACTGATGCCAAAGCTTTGAGATTTGAAAAAGAGGTGAAAGGCAAAGGACAACCAATTGATGAAATGAGGATACAAGAGGTTGCTGAAAAAGATATCATCAAAAAAGAAGCAAGTGGTAAAAAAGCTGAGAGTGAAGCCTTGAGAAGTGCTGATAAATTGTATAAAAACAATCACTTTTTGAAATCTTCAGGTAAGAATGGATTCCTGTGTGATCAAGAATGTTTTTCAAAATGATAATAGCTAACTCATTTTGACTCATGACACAAACTCTTCAAGGCTTCAGATATAAGCCTTGGTCATTGGCAAACTTCCTTACAAAGATGTTTGCTTAACAAAAAATGATACAATAATAAACTCATCAACAGGGGAAGGTGTGATGGTAAAGAAACCCCCTGAAGCAGCCTTAAACAAGCATGTACCCAAACCTGTAGAGAATTCAGAGACAACCTAGCTAACCCAGGCAAGCACACCTGATATTTTATGAGCACCACATACTTCCAAAGATTGCAAAAGATATGAGATGAATATGAGGTGGATGTTGTAACCATATTCAACGCTGTAGATAGCTGAATACATCCATACTACTCACAGTCATTAAAACATTCTAGCAGTTGTTTTCAGCATGATGTGATAAGATGTAAGCTCCTATTATTTCATACTTATCAGAACCACTTATAGTACTTTTTCTGGTAGTTTGTAAAATGATCATGATCACATAGTACCACACTTCCATTCGGAAAGATTGAGAACCCTCCAAGAGTTCATACAAGAGTTTTGCAATCACTTCCACTGATTGTATCATGATCCCACAAAAAGACCTCCATGTAAACAATCATCTTTCACCTTGCACTGCCAACATAGAGGGGATCCGAGGCATCATCAAATGCAAATCCTCGGACAGATGCTGTCCGCAGTTCTCGTCCAAGGTACATATTCTTATGTGCCAAAAAATACCTCAGATCCAAACCTCAGAAACATTCTGTCCAAGGTTTGTGATCCGAGGACACCTTGGATTTTGCAATCCAAGCAGTGTTGTGAGTCCCGAGCTCATGTTACATTTCAAAGACCCAGCCATTCATTCAAAATACCAAAACATGATAACAACTTTCAAAAATGCAACCAGATCATATGTTTACTGGTTTAACTGGCTCTCTTCCCTCTATCCCACCATGGAGCAAGTCATGTCCAGTGTTATTCTTATAAGCTTCGGCTGTAGCATTATACTTCGGCTGTAGATTTTGAACTTGACTTGCGATTTGAATTTCCGCTTTTGATAAACCATTAGTTTGATGAGATGATCCTCCTTTAGCATGTTCTCGTAAATCAAAGCTCGAGTTACCTCTCTCTGCCACACCGAGCTCAGTGACGATACCACTGATTAAATCATTTGGTGTCACATCGAAAGCTGGATTCAAGGCTTGAGTTCCTTCAGGCGTGATCAAAACAGTGGCTACTTCATTAGATCGGCTTGTGCAACCGGATTCAAAGATTACCTTTCCACGAACTGTACAAGCTTCAATACTTGGTCGTTCTTCAATCTCAATCTCCTTTCCACTTTCCATATTCAAATCAAATGTAGTCAGTGGAGCTGCGATCAAAACTGGAATGTATTTTGAGTTAGGAGCAGCATGACGACACATCAAAGAGATCTGGTATGTCGAGATCTTATTGGCTGTGTCACCATTGGACGCAATCCTGAAAAGAACCGTGATGAATAAGTTAAGCTTTCATATCTGTTTAGAATGAGAAGGAAATCAAAACAAAAATCGATCTCAAGAAGTAAGATCACCTATCTGCGCCTGCCACAAAGGCATCCACACGTCCACTGTTGATCAACCATCCAGCTGCGGTATCGCAAACCATAGTTGAAGGGATTTTTAAAGTTTGTAATTCTAAACTTGTAAGTCGAGCACCTTGCATATAAGGACCAGTTTGCATATAATAAGCATGTTCTAATCGACCTAATTCATATAGAGCGGTGATGACCCCAAGAGCGGTACCGAAACCAGCAGTAGCTAAAGATCCAGTATTACAAACCGTTAACATTGAGATTTTTCGATTAGGTTGATCTGATAATCCAAGTTGTTTAATTAACCAACGAGCTCCATTATAACCGATTTTCTTATTCCGTTCAAGATCTTCTTCCCAAACTGATTTACAAACTTTGATTAATTTTGTTGAAATCTCAATCGGATCGATTTCACCTTCTGATTCATGAATCCTATTAAATTCATTTTCAACTCTTAGTAATCCTTCACGTAAATTTACAGCAGTTGGTCTAGCAGAAAGTAAATGATTTGAGGTTTTTTTAAGATATTCTTTTAATTTTAAAATACATTCTAAAGGATTCTGATGATTTAAATCTTCAAAAGGTTTGAGTTTGAGATAATTTAAAAGTTCACAAGCAATTGATAAAGTAGCAATAGAACCAATAGCTGGAGCACCACGAATTTTCATTGATTTGATGGCTTCATATGCTTCATTTGTACTAGAAACTTTACACCATTTTAATTCGTGAGGTAGGATTAATTGGTCTATGATTTCTACATAGTGAGATTCTTCGAGAGATTTACCGTTTGGGATTCGAATTGAGCAGAGTGAGTTGATTGAATTGATTGATGACATTTTTTGTGATTATAGACTGATCGAAGGTTCGAAGACTACAAAACAATGGATCAATCGTGAAGGTTCGGCTAGAGCACATCCAGTTTCAGGTGTATCGGATGTGAAATGAAAGAGGATTCGTGTGAAAGATGAGGGCATTCCTGTGAAAGGATTTGGATACTTTGTGATTCTTCAAGCTGAACAAAGTCCCTCGTCGCCATTGTGTTGATCTGAAATCTAACAAATGATCAACTTGATATTAATGGATCAGATGTCCACTTCCCTGAGTCAAAGATCGTTCATGAATATATCTAATCAATCAATTGAACTCATCACAATGATGATGTTTGGTGGATAGATGATGTCTTGAGAATTCATGAGGCGACTTTTGCTGATTAACTAGAGCCCGTTCGGTTGACATTCGACCTCACAGTTGATGTATCATTCTGCTTGTACAAAGAATTCGAAAGTGAACCAGATTCAATCAAAAATAGAATAACCACAAAACAAACAAACACATCCTGGATCATCGGCAAGACGATCCTGGCATTCGTTCTCTTTACAGAAGATAGTGAATGATCAAGGTCACGTCAAATTGATAAACAATTCGATACATTTGATGCGGGCTCCCATGAGTAAGTGATCGAAGTCGAGCCGAAGGATGGTTTTGATATGCTGATCTTCCTTCGTTTCACGATGTTGTCCGCCTACGAACATCACTACCCTACGGCGATAGGAAATGCAGATGAGTGGGATGTGTTTCTGTGAAGAGGATAGATCAGCACTGTGGATGAGGGTATAAAATGAGCCTCAAATCTTCACATTTCTGTCTTTCCTCATCCCACATCCTACGATTTGTCATTACCTCGTCCATTTCTTTCAATACCTTACCACCAAGCATATCCAAGAAACCTTTCAATCAAGCCTATCAATAAAATCTTCAGTAGTCAATATGCGTTCATTTGCTATCCTTCTCTTCGCCATGATGGCGCTTTTCCAATCACACCTCGTAGCTTCCTCTACTCTTACCGCTCGTGCCGATCAACATGTTGGACAACAATCAGCAAACGAGGCCAAGGAGATCCAGCAAAAAATCTTAGGCTGGGGACTGCCTTACAATGTAATCAGCCCTTATGCCAGTCGCTTTGGTTACCCATGGGGTACCTGTGGTGGTATCTGGACATTAGGCTGCGGGAGCTACGTCCCGACCTGCTTGAATGCTTGGAGCTGCAGCAATTACAACTTGGCAGTCAATAGCCTGGCTCCGGCCTTCCAGCGCTTGGTGTACTTGAGGAAGATGGAATTGAAGGGTCAAGTGGATCACAAAGAGGTACGTGTGCGGATTTTGGTTCTTCTGATAAGAAAAGAACCTCAACTGACCCTGAATCTCTTTTCTTTTGAATAGGACGAGAACCAAGCTTGAGGAAATTCAGGAAGATGAAGCTGTTCAAGGCTTCTGAAGCAAACAGTGTGTTAATCTTCTGTGTGTGAAATCTATCGGCTTCTCAAACTTTTGTAGCTCATTACCTTGACTGTTCTCTTGAATCTCAGCTTACACAGGTTTCCTTCAAATTTTCTTTTCTTGGTCTTTGGTTGAATTTATCTTCCTCTCTCTCTCTCTTCCTGACTATGTATCGGTTTTTTTGGAAATTGTATATATGTGGCTGTTTGTGCGTTTTCTCCGCCTGGATTCCTCTCACTATATGGTACTTGATCTCATGTACCCTACATTTATCTGTCTTGGTAAAATTTATTTAAGTTTGAATTTATATAGCTGAACCTTTGCCCCACTTGGGTCAAAAAGTTGAGTATTGGCCTTGGTGAAACCCTGCATTCATTCAAGTTGGTCTTCTTGCTACCCACTTGCTTGTTGTGGTTGTTATCATCTTCATGCTCCAATGTTTCCGTAGCCATCCTTCTGATGGACTCAGGTATTGATTGAATAGAATCTGCATGAAGAATAATGAGAGAAAAGAAAAAAAAAGGAAAATAGAAGAAAGTTTGGATTTCTGATCCAGAGATCAAGAGATGGCTTGATACAGGCTTGAAGATCTTACAATCTTCTATATCCTTGTCTTTGGCATCAGGTCCTGGGGCAACTTGTTTTTTTATCTGTATCTTGCTCCGTGAACCATGTCCTTTATCACCTTTAGCTTGTGAATGCTTTTTGGGGATCATTTGGGAGACAGCTTAATCAGGTTGAAAACCCATTATTCTTGATGGGTATCACATCAACATTGCAAGACTAGAATTTTGAGAAAAATGATTAGAAGAGACAAAAGCAATAATCAAAAATGAAATGCATGACACAATGAAGTTGGAATTAGTAATGACCATCCTGATTGCTGGTAAAACCGGTTCTTATCACTATGGACTATATCTGTTGTGGTATAAACGCCAGGAGCTCCACACAAATCTATGATCTTATCAAACACAGTGTAATTTGATTGGAGCTGATTTTGTAAGGTTTGTAATTGCCAGAATGCTTGGCTCAGGTGAAGTTAAAATGAAAGAGGGACCAAAATGAAAGACTGACTTTTTGAATGTGACTTCAACAGAGTTGTAGGCTCTTCTGTTCTGCTGAAACTCAATCAAGACTGCCATTAGGTGTTTTTTGAAGTGCAAGATGTAGAACTGAAAGGTGCAATGATTCCTTTGATCTTGTCTCTTATTGATTGTTATGGTTTGTGCTGTATTGGTCTCATGTTCCCAACCAATGTTGTTGCTCATCAATCTCAACAAGTTATGATCAATTAGTTTAGAGATATATGTGTTGCTCTCTGATGATTACTCTCTTTCCTCATCTTTTGGAAAGGAAATAAAGTGAGTGTTTTACTTCCTTTCCACTCTTGTAGCAATACTGATGCCTTGATACCATCAGATTCCTATAGATCAAGATTATCAATGCTTTTCAGTTGCTCATCACAATTTTTACACATTTGACTTTTTTGTCTGAAACTTAGGTATGCAAAAAACCAGTTTGTGGATCTTACCTTCTTTTCTCTGACTTGTGCTGTTTTGGTTTTGCCTTTGTTGTTTGTGTTGTTAGGTTAGTTATATCCAAGTATGCATGCTTGTGGTAGTGGAGAAGGTCCTTGCAAATAGCACATTGTCACCAGGTTGATTATTCCAAAGTCTGCATACTTGGGGTAGTGGAGAAGGTGCTTATGAGCAGCACATTGTCATCAGGTACCCAGTGTCTTCAGCCATTTACATGTTTTTCCTTGTTTGTTGAAGTCAATGAGGATTTGGTTTTGCAACATCCGCCTTGGGACTTCCATAATTCCCCTTTACAAGGTCCACTTGATGAAGGTAATCATCGATCAACCAGATGGTACATCAATGCTTCCATGCACCACCAGTAGTAATGATCTCATCATCTTCCTTGTCTTCTTTGTTCCTCTCATCTATTTTTTTGACCAGCTTCATTGAATACGTCCATTGAGCTATTCTTGCCATTCTTTTCCTTGTTCTTGTCATCAATCTTCTTCTTCTTTTCTTTTGTTTTGATAGGCTTAATTTCACAGGCAGGTTTTGATTTCTTGTTTAATTGGTTTTTGGTTGAAGGGGCTTTGGTCATTGTTGGTGGCTTCTTTGTGCTGCTAGTGGTGTCTGAATTGTTGTCAGACATGGTTGAGGTAAAATTAAAACAAAGCATATTGAAGATTGAGATGGAAGTTGTGTTGAAGGTTGAATACAGTAGGATGAACGAAGGGAAGTGAAGGCAAGGGCAATCAAGGTCAAGAGATTTTTCAAGTCATATCGAGCCATTGTGGAATTTCATATGGTTTTGAATGGTTTTTTACAGAAGTCATGGACTTGTCTGAAATTGTCTAAACAAGAGAAAGAAGAGAGATAGAAAAAAATGCTATACATTGATTCTCAAAATTGAGTTATAACACAATTTGTATAAGCATGATTTACATCACAGAATGCTTGTAGACAAGTCACCAAAAACTTTTTACATGATGCAATTGTGACACTTTGTGAGATTTAATTTCTGGTCAGAAAGTGAGGCTAAATACCCTTTTACAAATGATGTTTTTGGAGTCTATGTATGTACAGTCAACTCCCTCTGAAGACACAGAGCTTGATAGCGGCAGGTTATATGCCTTTGGAGGTTTGTTTGCTCAGACAAGTCTTCTAAAGGCATAGAAACACACATATACACACTAAGTCATTTGAAGAGAAGAAAATGGCTTATGTACCACTGAACGGGCTGAGTAGGAGGTCAAGAAACATTTTATGATCACTTTATCATAATAATCAATAGACCAGACAATATATATCCTATTGTATGACTTGTAATCAAATACTACTGAAAGGAGAAACACCATCTTGAGTAGAAACTGCTTGAGAAACTTGTAATCAAATACTGCTGAGAGGAGAAACACCATCTTGAGTAGAAACTCCTTGGAAAACTTGGGGATGGTAGTTTGGTTTTGGATAAAAGATTATTTTCAATCAATTGCTCTAACTTTTGTAAAGGTTCATCTAAAGCTTCAAGCTCAGCACAGATATCCACCTTTATAAAACAGATCAAAACCCATTCATAGCCTCCTTAGCCTTTAGAGCAGGCTCAGGCAGGGTTGCACTGTTTGCTTTGGTCTCCATGGTGAGTTTTTCAGCTTCAAGTTGCCTATGAAGATACTTTCAAGCTTGCAAGGTAGATGATGTTCTCAAGATGGGTAGTGTGTGGTGGATTGTTGTAGCTGTAGGAAACCCAGTCAAGACTAAACTCTTGATGAGCATCATGGTTCATTTATGGAAAACAAAGTAAAAACCCAGTTCCTTCTCAGTTTCCCAATACAGACTATTTGGCTGTGATCAGAACACTGGGAGACTGGGCAAACCAGCAAATACAGCAAAAAGGTTCAAGTTGGGATAATAGGACAATATCTGGGTTTGACAAGGTTTGGTGTGCTTTGATTTGGCCTCAGACCTTGAATAATTGTATCTGAAATTCAGGGTCAGCTTTTGAAGGGGAATATCCTCTGTACATCTTGACTTCAAACCAAGTCCTATGTGGCAATTATGCCTTTAAGTGTCCTGGGTCCAGCGCATGATTTCATGCCTTAGAGAGAGAGGAGTTTATGTCTTTAACCTCAATTTTGGTGTTTGCCAAAGATGGCAGTGGAAAAATCTATGCCTTGAGAGATTTATGACTTTATACAGCTATACTTTTACACAGAGCTGACTGCATTTTTTTATTCACAAGACAATTTCAACTTAATAAACTCTTTGAGGGCCCATCTGACTAAATGCTACATGCCTTATCTGACTCCTGAACTTTTGTTAACCATATTTTGAAGCTTAATGGCAGGTATTGAAAACATTGGTATCTTATCATACATGGATTAAACCCCACTTGTGCAATTTCATGTTGGGACCCAAAATTTCAATAAAACTTATAGCTTTCCCATACAGGTGACTGAGCTGGGGCTCTTGGAAAAAATGATATTCAGATGATTTGGACCTTAGCACATCAGAGCTTTCTTTTGGGTATCAATTAATTGCCATCATTACTCAAAGTAAATGTCTCAGATCCAGGAATACAAAGTGTACTTACTCACATGGATTTTGCCTTAAAAGTACTGTGTGAAATATGGCTCTGGGGTGTCCTCTTTACTCTGACAAAAGGCTTGAATCAACTTCCCTAACACCATCTTACATCTTTGAAGCAGAGGGATTCATAGTGACAAATGTTTGACATGCACATCACATTGTTATCTGTGGGGGTATGGTTTCTTTTGGAGAGATAGATAAATACCATCAGGTGTACTGATCATGTCATAGTCAGTTCATGATGATACCAAAGAATCTACACTTCACAAGGATGGCGCCGCATGCTCGTCAAACGGCTCAGGCTTGAGAACCCTTGTTTCATACATCACGACGAATTCCCTGCATATCTGAATGATCACATCCTCAAGCAAGAGTGACACAGATTCGGTTTCAGAGTCATTTACTTTCAATTGTCAAACTTTCATCAAAGTGAGGTGCACATCCCCTGAATAGAGACTTGATGTTTCTCCTCGTGGAGAGTACAAAGATTTAAGTATAGATCAATTGAATCAAGTTTATATCAGTTGATCAGATCACAACTCAGGAATGCATCTAGTCAATGAAATGAATGATGTAAGTTTGTTGGATGGTTAATGTCTTGAGAAATGAGGCGACTTTTTCTACTTAGCTAGAGCACGTTCGGTAACTTTTGAGTGATGACCACTGCACCAAATCAATCATCGGTCAGGGATGGGCTGATATAATCAATGAATTGAAGGCGCGCCGGGAATGATCCACCCTGCGATGACGGCCGGGCGATGTCTTGAGAGATGAGGTGTGCATAGATTTTTGATTAGCTGAATCTGAACGAGTTGACGCATCGATCTACGAACACAAAGACTTGCGGCAAAGTGAACATTCAAAGATAGATTGACGACAAAACAAGCACATCCAGGTTGATCATCGACGAAATCGTCGGTCTCGACATTCTCACCGCAAGATATGATTCAAGGTCACATTGAATCGATATTTATGGTAAACAATTGAGCAGATCAAATCTACATACGAACTCATCCGAGTGCCATGAATGAGCCAATCAAAGGATCAGTACTTTGGACACAGTTGATCTTTGTTCGGTTCACCAATCGGTCTACGAACATCACTTCACTAGGGCGGTAGGAGATGCAAATGGGTGGTATGGGCTGCTGATGAGATGGGAAATGGGCAGTGAGGATTCAGGTATAAAATCAAGCTTGAATCTTTGCTTTTTCATCATCCCTCATCCACATCCTACAATTTCAGCCTTTTGATCAATCAGATAGTTCTAACAATTCACTAGTAAATTAGCCATTTTCAAGAAACCTTTCAATCAAGCCTATCTATAAATCTCTCAGTAGTCAATATGCGTTCATTTGCTATCCTTCTCTTCGCCATGATGGCTCTTTTCCAATCACACTTCGCAGCTTCCTCTACTCTTACCGCTCGTGCCGATCAACATGTTGGACAACAATCAGCAAACGAGGCCAAGGAAATCCAGCAAAAAATCTTAGGCTGGGGACTGCCTTACAATGTAATCAGCCCTTATGCCAGTCGCTTTGGTTACCCATGGGGTACCTGTGGTGGTATCTGGACATTAGGCTGCGGGAGCTACGTCCCGACCTGCTTGAATGCTTGGAGCTGCAGCAATTACAACTTGGCAGTCAATAGCCTGGCTCCGGCCTTCCAGCGCTTGGTGTACTTGAGGAAGATGGAATTGAAGGGTCAAGTGGATCACAAAGAGGTACGTGTGCGGATTTTGGTTTTTCTGATAAGAAAAGAATGTCAACTGATTCTGAATCTCTTTTCTTTGAATAGGACGAGAACCAAGCTTGAGAAAGTTCAGGAAGATGAAGCTGTTCAAGTCTTCTGAAGCAAACAGTGTGTTAATCTTCTCTGTGTGAAATCTATTGGCTTCTCAAACTTTTGTAGCTCATTACCTTGACTTTTCTCTTGAATCTCAGCTTACACAGGTTCCCTTCTCTATGAAATTTTCTTTTCTTGGTCTTTGGTTGAATTTATCTTCCTCTCTCTCTCTTCCTGACTATGTATCGTATTTTTTTGGAAATTGTATATATGTGGCCGTTTGTGCTTTTTCTCCGTTTGGATTCCTCTTACTATATGGTACTTGATCTTATGTACCCTACATCTATCTGTCTTGGTAAAAATCATTCAAGTTTGAATTTATATAGCTGAACCTTTGTTTCACTTGATAAACAAAGTCGAGTATTGGCCTTGGTCAAACCCTGCATTTGTTCACGGTATTTCTTGATATCTTCCATTTGAAAGCCAGAGCCAGTGCATCATATACAACTTGCTTTAGTATTTTCTCGTGTCCCATTACCGCAGAGAATCTCTTCAATAGCTTGATACCACCGCCATGAAATCAATACCTCCCAACACGTCTCTTGCTACGCTCCTCACAAATGATGTTAGAAAGATAAAGCAAGTTAAGTTTTATATGGTAGTATTTTTTGAATTACCGCGGGCGGTGACAGAAGCCTCAAGTCGGACGACAAAGTAAATCCAAACTGATGATCGTGTATGAGTGATACCAAAGATACCACATAATCTGGCCGAGGAATCGCCAGAGAGGTTTTGAAGTTTAAATCTCCTGTGATTGTCCTTGAAGTCATTTCGAAGACCAACATACACTGGAAGCTGATCCCCATGATGGTAAGCGCAAGTGATCATCTCGTTCTTTGCGATTCTGCTTTTTGTTTTGTGGTCATGTTGCAGGCTGCAGCGTAGCCTCCAGACGCCTCGGATCCATCCAAAGAGAGATTGGTCATGTTGCAGCCTGCAGCGTAGCCTCCAGACGCCTCGGATCCATCCAAAGAGAGATTGGTCAAATCTTTGCATCCGAATACTCGGCTCTGGCAGACGTATGTAGACCGCCGAACACGTTTCTATACATGAAGACACCTCCGATACAATCTGAAGGGAAAACGATGAAACATTTACATTTGATCAGGGACCCCTCCGGAAAACATTCCAGAAAAACATATCAGATACCACCTCCGAGTTTCTACACCTTCACTTGAACTAACTTGACTAACAAAGTGGCAAGCCAATCATCTCTTTGATTTGGTGTTTTTCTAATGTTATGTCATTGTGGAATCCATGTTTCACCTGATATCATTGATCGATTTCCAGTCACTTATTCAATGGGAAGAAAGAATTTAGGTTATGAATTCATGAGACAATTGTTCCAAAATAACTTCCAACTCATGTGGTTCTTTGAAGTGACAAGCCATGGTTTCTGATTAGGATGATGCTTAAGGCCGGTGACAAAGACGGAGATAGGAATCACATTATATGATCGCTATGTGACATGTTGCTTCACGGTCATCCCATTTCACAGACGCGTGACAGATGATCAGCTGTCAGTGTAAGTGTACTGTGTCATGTGTCATCTGAAAAAAGTTGATGAGTGAAATGTGAAAGCGAAACCAAATTTTAAAATTTATCAAGAGTTCAATTGGACTCACCACTTCCTCAGCAAACGATGGAACAACAAAACAACAGACCACATAGACCAGTCAAAGCAGAAAAGAAGAAACACGAAAAAGGTCACAATCCAAAAGTAAGTTATTCACAAGAACCTCTCGAGCCCAATGCTCAAAACTGATCACTTACAATCCTCATGATGTTTTTCCAATCTTTCTACAGGCTTTTGCACCTCAATCTGGAAGAAAGGCAGAAAGACAAGCTCGCAGAAATGTAGAACGTGATCAAACTAGATTACATGTACCTCTACCAGACAGAACATTTGGACTTCGACCTAATACTGGCACGAGCGTTCAAGATAGTAAAAGTGAGAGCTATCTTCACAACAAAAGCTCAATTATCGAATTGAAAAATTCTGAATTGGGCTAATTGGTAGTTTTCTTGATGATTCTTAGATTCACTTGTGAAGGATGAGCCACCTCCACCGGTAATTGTAGCAGTGATGGGTCCGCCTGGTGTCAGTTATTCTGGATATATCTTTCTATACATCTTATCCTTTCGTAACTAATCAAAAATTTGGATTTATAGGTTGGGAAGACCACTTTAATTCGATCTCTTGTGAGGAGATACACAAAAACTACTCTTCCAGAAATCAAAGGGCCCGTCACAGTGGTGGCTGGTAAAAACAGACGACTTACTTTCATCGAATGTCCTAATGATCTGGGTGCTATGGTAGATTTGGCTAAAGTGGCTGATTTAGTGCTACTCGTTATTGATGGAAGTTTTGGATTTGAGATGGTCCGTGTGAAACTTGACATACTTATTTCCTATCGATACATTTAATCAATGTTACTCTCTTACAGGAAACCTTTGAGGCGTTATCGGCTTTGTCGTCTCACGGTCTTCCTAAGCTTATGGCTGTTCTTACTCACTTGGACCTTATCAAAGGTACAGCCGCTCTAAAAGATCAAAAGAAACGTCTTAAACATCGGTTTTGGACGGAAGTCTATGATGGGGCCAAGATGTTCTATCTCAGTGGGGTTCAGAATGGTAGATATCCTGATCGAGAGATAGTCAACTTTACCAGGTCTGCTTTTCAAAACTCATCTGCTTATGGTCTCTTTGTAGCATCACTCTGACCAAAAAAAACTCATGTTACACAGGTTTATAAGTGTAGTCAAATTTCGACCTCTGATTTTCCGTAATAGTCATCCATATATCCTTGGTGATCGATTTGAAGATCTTACTCCTCGCGAACAAGTCAGAATCACGCCTTCATGTGACCGTAATATCGCCATATGGGGATATCTACGAGGCATTCCAATGCGACCTCCCTCCGATGTGGTGACACCTAAAGTACACGTACCTGGCTCTGGAGTTGATTACTTTTTTATCTCAAAGATGTCTGCTATCAATGACCCATGTCCTCTCCCAACTCTCGAAAGTGAAAAAAGGCGAAAGATTGCAGAGAAACATAAAATAGTACATGCTCCTATGAGTGGTGGGGCTGGTGGGGCGGTTGTCTTCGATGGTGATACAGTTTGGGTCAATACAAGTGGACATTTTTCTAGACCAAAGGAAGAAAGATCAGGTGATGAAGATGAAGTAGACTCGGATCTTGATAGTGTAGCTATTGAAGAGGGAGTCAAAATGGTCACAGATCTCCAAGTATCGAAAAAAACTCTCGGAGACAGTGTTCATTCTACTCAAATCCGTTTATTAGGTAAATCTGAAAAGCCTTTACGTGTTTCAAAAGACTCTAAAGACTCTGGCGTCTCTTCTGAGGGTAGTGATGATGAATATGATGAAGACAGTGATGAAGATGCTAGTGACGATGAGAGTCTTGGATCTGATGACGAACTGGTACCTGACGATGACCCCCAAGCAACAGGATCTTCTTCACGAGCTGATAATCGACTGCGTCGTAGGGCCTTCCCGTCTGGTCAATCAGGTCCGAGTAACACGGGGGAGGCTGCATTTGCGGAAAGTGACTCAGATTTAGGATTGGATTTTGATCAGGAAGCAGACAAGGAGAATGGCTCGAGCGGTGATGAAGATGATGAAGATGGTCACTTTGAGGATCTTGGGTATGAAGAAGAAGATGGTATGAGTGATCCAGGACCAAAGTGGAAAGACAATCTAGCGGAAACTGCTGCTCGTCTGGCATCAAGTCGTCGATCACGACCCAACCCTATGCGTTTGATTTATGACCTTGCGATGGATCCTGGCGAGGTCTGTAGGTGTCTTTCTGGAAAACAGGAGCCTGAAACGCCTGCCCCAGAAAAGCCTCAGGTCGATGAAGACGAACTCTTTGAACTCACTAAGAAGCATCCCGTGGTCGACGATGAAGACAAAAACAACAAACGCTATGCTTTCTATCGACAACCTGACGCTAGTAGTCTAAATATGTGGAGTCAAGAAACATGGCTGAACGCCGTTCGGGGTCTTTTCATCACGGGTGATGGAGCAGAAGACGAGGGAAGAGTTGATGAGAAGTACGAGAGCGAAGGAGGTGATTTTGAAGATTTGGAAACTGGTGAAAAAGTTGAAGGCGCTGAAGTTGATCAGTCTGGAACAAAACCTCAAGAAGATAAAGATGCTTTATTGGCAAAGAAAGAAGCATTAAAACGGAAATTTGATCGACAGTATGATGACTCATCTGACGAAGAAGCTCAAAAAGATTTTTATACTGAACAAAAGGAAGAGATTGCTAGAAGGATGGAAGCCACTTTGCAAGAATTTGCGGATGATGATCCTGAGACACGAATTGCGGTTGAAGGATATCGACCTGGTGCTTATGTTCGAATTGAGATCTCTGGTGTTCCGCCAGAACTAGTGGATAACTTTGATCCCCATTTTCCTTTCCTTTTGGGAGGTTTATTACCTGGTGAAGATAGTCAAGGATTTGTGCAAGTCAGGTTGAAGAAACATCGTTGGTATCCGAAAGTGTTGAAGACAAACGATCCATTGATCCTTTCAACTGGATGGCGCCGATTTCAAACTGTGCCCATATACTCTCTTGATGATGGAACTCGGAATCGTATGCTAAAATACACACCTGAACACTCTCATTGTCTAGCTACATTTTACGGTCCTGTTTCCGCACCCAACACGGGCCTTTGTGCATTTAGCCGAATGGGAAACCAAACGAGTAACTTTCGTATCTCAGCTACCGGGGTGGTATTAGATGTAGATGGTAGTAGTCGAATTGTCAAAAAACTGAAACTGACAGGTGTACCTTATAAGATTTTCAAAAACACGGCTTTTGTAAAAGGGATGTTCAATACTGCTTTAGAAGTTGCAAAATTCGAAGGTGCACAGATTCGAACTGTTTCTGGTATCAGAGGACAAATCAAGAAAGCACTCGCGAAACCTGATGGATGTTATCGAGCAACTTTCGAAGATAAAGTTTTGATGAGCGATTTGATCTTCTTAAGGGCATGGTATAATATCAAGCCTAGGATGTTTTATACTCCCGTTGCTTCTCTTCTTTTACCTAATAAAACTAGATGGCAAGGTATGCGATTGACAGGAGAAGTTCGACGTGATCAGAATATTGCGACACCTACAGACGCAAACTCACACTACCGCGTAAGCATTCAAATCCTTCTCATAATTTGATCGTACAGCTGATTTTGAGTCCTTTGTGACTTGTAATGTCTGACTTAGCCTATAGTTCGTGAGATCCGGCGCTTTAACACACTCAAGATACCCAAGAAGTTATCAGCATCATTACCATTTGCTACGAAACCTAAATCACAGAAACCGCAGAAGAAGCCCACATATTTACAAGAAAGAGCTGTTGTACTTCAACCTGAAGAGAAGAAAGCATTGGGTATCTTACAACAAGCTCAAGCCGTATCCAAAGTTAGAGCACTCAAGCGTAAAGAAACAAAAGCTGCCAAAAGTAAGTTGATTGATCTGGTCGCTGTTTTCCTTGATGATAATCGATGAGAGTCCTAATGTTATCTTGATCAATGTTTGAATAGATGCACACAAGAAAAAACTGGCCGGATCTAATGATACAGGTAGATCAGAACGTGAAAAAGAAACGAGAAAAGAGTTTTTCAAACAGGAGAGTAAAAGGAAAGCTGCTTCTGAGGAATCTGGTGGTGGACGACATCGTGGTGGGAAATCGAGTAAAAGGCAAAGGACATAAAACTGAGCTTGCCTTTTGCTTCCTTTGCGTTGGAAAATTTGCTTATCTACTACTAAATCGATGGATTTGACAAAGCTTATGACTGCATTGATGTATAGTAGATATCACGTGAGCCATGTTGAATGATTAATCATTTGACGACTCGTCATCTTCCACTTTTGAGACTCAATTAGAGATCTAGCTCGAAAATGCAATGGTGACCGTCCACTGCACTTGATGAAACCCCGGAGTAGATGTGGTCACCATCTGAAATTCAATATGTGCACAGTAGACATGCGCAAGACTAGGCGCAAACCAAAACAAGGAATTCTCGACCAGTTTTTTAAACCTTGGTTCAGGTCAATTTCCGCAGTTTTTCAGAGATGTGTCTCTAATATGTGCATGCTCCGGAGCTGATTTTCGGGGGTCTTGAGGCAAAACAAATCCTGAGTAGTTTGGGAGTTACATCAAGAATGAGGATGGACATTTGACTAGCTGATCTCACTGATTCCGTGGGATTCTCGATTATGTCACCAGGACTTGGTTCATTCATTTACAATTACAATTCCTTGCGATTAAAAATCCATGAATGAGACTTCCTTTCATCTACAACCATCATGTAATAATTTATGTACCTTGGTACATATGTTTTGAAATGAAGCAAGAAAAAAAGAGGAACATACTCGCTGACTCGCACACAACAAAAACAACGCCAGAATATCATGTCTTTCTGAAGTCAGGACTCGCTACTCCTCTTCAGGATAACATCTTACTCAAAATTGAAATCAATAAAATGTTCGCAGTGTTATACTATGCCATCGACGGGAGAAACATGAATGACGAGAGAGATGGTGATGTAAGAGACTATAGATTTGATATAGATGGATGAAATAAAATAATTGAGAATTAAATGAAGGAATAGTATAAAATATAATATTGGAATCACTCGAGATCAAAGTCATTGGAAGATCCATCTTGATTTCGATGATAAATCCTATTCCATTCTAAAATCAATCTAAACATATAAGCTGCCATATCTTCTTTTCTCCATGAATCCTTGGCCCATCGTTGACCTTGAGTCGCGATCCTTTCTGCAAGATGATCTTGACCATCTATGAAAAAAGAAGTGATATCATACAAATCTTGATAATCTATTTTGGAAGGTACATAATGATACCAAGCTTGAATTCGATCGGTATACCATTCTGGGAAGATGGTAGATTTGATGACTAAATGTTTTCCAGAAAGTAATCTATGAAATCTTCCACTCCAACCATTTCCATCTACATCTAATACATACTTATATTCTAGAACATCTTCTGGTTTGACTCTTGGTACGAAATCGATTAGTTTTGCCATTTGACTACAAACTGGTTCTTCACATTGAATTGGCTTATTAACAAAAGTAATATTGAAATATTTTTCATTTAGGATGGATCTTTCGATTTCGAGTTCTGTTACTGGATCTGTTTGATTTGTTCCTCCTACTAAGATTTTGGATTGATTGGTTTTTTGATGAGTATGTTCGTATAAACGCATTCTTTGTGATGTGCGCCATTTTGGATTTCGATCACGAAAATCAGTCTAAAATATGACACATAGATACATCAGTGATAGGCATTCGATGTCTTTTGGTTATAAACAAATGACTTACACCTGCATTGATGAGAGAGATCCAAAAGAGTTTGCGTAAATATGAGTATTCTTCACTTATCTTGTTTTCACCGATGAGTATGAGTAGTTCGTAAAAAGGAAAGACAAACCAGTAGTTGAGCCTCGCCAGTAAAGTTTGTTATAAGGTCTCTTTTCCCAAGGGATCTCTTTCCCCTACTCAATGAGAAACAGAAATTCGAAATTTGAGTAGAGGCCAAATAAAGAATGAGAGAGAAGCATGAATACACACGGGATAATGTGATAAATATTGTTCAAGCGGCGTCACAAGAATATCAGCGTGGAGCGAATTTTTCGAGAAAGCAAACAGTGGTACTAGAGGTCTTGGGCCTGGAGGATCAGTTGCTGTAACACCGTGTAGATCAATCCTTTTAGGATCAGTATTACAGATATCCATAGCTCTACGATGGTGATAGATCCACGAATGATTATTTGGGATAGTTTGATTTTGTTTTGAACGAAGTGTAGAAGTTGGGGGACAATTTGGCTCCCACCCTTTTAAATGCCTATCATTTTCTACTTTATATTCTTTTGGTAAGTCTACAGAAAGGATAACATCAGTTCGGAAAGACCCGTTTGTTTTAAAATGGAATGTGAAGAGAGACCAAGCCATAGATTATTTGACATACATTGTTTTGATCTTGAAAGTTCAAATAATCTTCTCGATTGATCCCAACCTAACAAAACTTGAGCACTATCATCTTCTTCCATCAAGATAGTGATAGGTGGTAGTTTTGCTTGAGTATAGTGAACATTGAACATTGAACATAAGTCAACCAATGCGCTGGCTCTTTCTAATTCTGATTCCCTCGTGATTGTTCCGTTGTTAAAATTCAATTTAAAAGTTCTAGTGTGTTTCAGATCAACAGATTCCGCTCGACTTCGTAGTTCATCTGGTGGTCTGATTTTTAGCGGAATAATAGTGAGCATTCTATCACACATTGAAGAGAAAGTGAAACTTGACTCACAGAGCCCAAAATGGATAAAAATCCCTAGTGATTTGATCATATTCATCTACTAGGATGACTTTATTTTCTTGAGCAAAAGCAAACCAACGATCAAAACCAGCAGGAGGTTTTCTACCATATCTTCTTTTGTATTCCTGAACAGCTTGCTTTAGAGTTTTAGATTGACGGTTGACTTTAGATTCCCATTCGACTTTAGACTTTTCGATGAGGGTCATGATGGGATGAGTTTGTAGTGGTGATGAAGCTGGAAAATTCAATAAGAGACGGCCATCGGGATGATAAGTTAAGCCTGTTTCGGTAGTGCTGAGTGTATCGATTGGAACCATAGGAAATTGAATCGGCGAGAGAATGTCTTCAGAGTTTGGTGGTAGTACATTTGTGTGATTGAATTGTTTTTTTCGGTCTGATTGGGATGATAATATTGAGGGTTTTATTGAGGATGAATGAGACTTGAAGAACTTAGATGATTTGACTTTATTTACGAGATGCTTAGAGTTTTTAGGAACTGCAAGAGACGTCAACCAAGTTTGAAGTGATGGATTTTTGAAATTGTCATATTTCGTTGCTCTGATTGTGATGATTGGAGTAGGCGGTAACAGTAAGAATCCGATCACTAGGGATATAATGCACCATCCTAAGATATAATGATAAAATTCTCCTCTAGATGATCCATCATGATTATCTCCTATTCGTGAATATCGCTTAAATTCATTCCAGATTCTCATCGTATGGTCGAAACAATTCTTTGATTAGTTGCCTTCGAAATCGACTTATGAGTTTTGTCTTCGTTGTTGTCCCCGATTATTTCGATTGAGGTAAGTAGTATTATGATAGATGTGTGAATGTTTGATGGGCCTTGTTGGTAAGATACTTGTCTGGTTGATCCAGTTCATCCAATCTTCGCCTGTGATTTATGATGAAGATAAGCAAGAGATGTATAAGCTAAATGGCAAATAAAAAACAACGGCAAAGGAAGAGTAGGAAGAAAGAAAGGATGGTTTAGGAGCCGAGGCTTTTTTGAAAAGAGTTGGGTGGAAAAATATCGACAAGAATGTTAAGGAATGAAATGGAAGTTAGGAAGTTGATTTCGTTTGAATAAATTAATACAACAGTCATCCAAGCCTGATGGTGGAGTGAGGCTGGTGAAATGGTAAGTACAATGATAGGATCTCGAAAAATTGAATTTTTTTTGGTGTCATGAGGAAAGATCGAGGAACTCAAACAAGATATCTACGTCAAACTCCAGATCCCTCAAACTCGACCTCAGGCTTTGAAATGGACTTCACAATTCGCCCTGGTGAAGGACATTTCAACATCATCATAGTTTCATGTCGACTCCACTCCAACTTTACTTCCGAAGCCTGTACTTCGTTGTTTTGATTTCTTCGTGTTTTGACGAACTTCGACTCAGATCATCAAAGAGTCTATCTTCAATTCTACGTACGCTCAACATCTCTTGATAATCGTTACACTCTTCGTATCGCGGATGATTTGCCTCTTCATACTATCATCATATCCTAGAGCAATGAATATAGACAGCAAACAGTGGATCCTCGTATCATGTATCCATCAAGAACAATCAAATTGAAGATCATCTGATGTTTCTCTATTGGGGATCAAACCACTTGTGAACCTGACTCGAGCAAATATAAAACATTGTGGTGAGGAATTCCAGGAATTTATCTTATTTGAAACAGGCATTTGTTTATAACAGAAATATCACCAAGATAATCAACGTGGTACGCTGGTGTGGATAAGATAGATGACTGACTGTTTACGCGCATCGACGAACTGTTTTATCTCCCTATGCCCATGAGCACAAATTTAGCAAAGGACTCAAATTGAGAAGATCAAGTGAGTCAGCTACAGGTGATGAGGCTGAGATGATCAAAAGTTCAACAGTAGATTTGGACAGAAAATAAGGCAGAGCAACGGGCAAAACCTTGTTACCGATGTGAGCAGAACTGATACTTCTTCCAGACAATGTTGACAAAAAATCCAGAGAAGAATGATCACGAGATATGTTCTAGCACACTCGCGCAGCAATACAACAAAGATTCATGTTTGATATCTCGGTTACTGGTGTGGCTCTGTCAATTTCAAAGGAAAAGACACAAAAGCAGAAAGATGACCAGGCTAGGCAAACTGAGATACGCAAACTAGCTGATCGCACAAAAACAGATATAGACAGAAAAGATGATAGAGTGATCAGTATAGCAAATAACTTATCAGTGCCACGGCTCCCGTTTGAGCAATGCAATACCGATCAAATGAGACTGAGTAAGTGTGGTCGCTGTGATGTAAGCTTCCTCTCTCTCGATATCACAAAGGTCACACCTGTTGGATCATTGATATTCACATGATTATCTTTGATTTCGAGCTCGTGTAGACTTTTTAAATCGGCTCGCCTTGAAGCAACTACCAAAGTATCCCACTTGTCTTTTGTCCAGTCAAAGGCTTATATCTCGCCGCGCAACTAGTCTGATCAACCGGCATATTGGAACATAATACCTTCTCATTAAGGCTTCACTTCGTCGTCAATTAACGTAGCTTCTGTCCGCCGAAAGAAATTCACATTGGTCGCACTCACTGCAGCAACAAGCCATGGCCAGTAGAGTTCGAAGTGCGCGAGAACTGAATGTCAGGCGCCGGATCATGATATGGTAGGATCCATATTGTTCAAGCCATGATTGTTGGCTTTGGATAAGTCTTTCAAAGGAAAAGGTATGATCGCAACAAATTTGCACTCACTATGTATTCCAAAAGTGATCGACTGATTGTGATGTCTGAGAAAGACGAAAGAGTCAACATCTGGTCCTCAACCTAAGCCCCCGCACAAAATCGGCTCACTGATTTCTGGATAACTGGCTCGTCGCGGATTCAAAAAACTTGACCCTCTTGATTGATGGCGGTGACGGGTTGTAAAAAGGACGAAGGTGAAGAATACCTGTAAGATATCAAAAACAGGAGACAGGCGCGCAGACCGACAACAGAGGCAAGGTCAATCTGAAAAGTGTGATTTGCTGCAAGTCTCCAAATATGAAGAAGTATCTAACAATTACCGCTACTCATAATACACTGGCAATGCCTTCGGCCTTGCGGTATCTCCCTCGTTAAACAGTCGAATTTTGGCAACTGAGTTTCCATAACGGTTTGCTATGCTCACCGTTCTTCTCTTGCATGCGCGTTTGATCATGCACCAACATACATTCCGGTGCTACCTCCCCAATGTCCTGTAAGGTGTTCAGATCGCCTGCCTGCCTGCCTATAAGCTGCGGCTGAATTTCTTGGATTTCAGATCGCCGAAGTTCAATCCAATCCCCCTCGGTGATCGAATCTCCCGGGCACTGATCAAGACACCCCCGGAGCTAGTTTGTTGGTAGGAATGAATATGTTGTATGTATGTAAGATCTCCAAAGAATATGATCGTGAGCAAACTATACATAAATAACATTATCCACTTTGCAGGCTAGTCAGATCAACCTCAAAATTATGGCGGAGAATTTCTCAAACAAGTGTTCCCTTTCTTCGGCTGCCAATCTTCAACTTGATATATTTTGTTCGACACTACGACCACTTGTCGCGCGAATGATCAGCTTGTGAGGTGGTGAGACAAGACTGTTACAGGCCGATTCACTCCATCACCCAAATATGTGGGTCCTAGACTTGGCGATGGTGTGCTGTCAACGCTAGCAAAATTTTGGTGGGATTCCACTTCCAAGAGGCTTTATTTGTGTCGTACGGGCTCATAGCTCATGCAAATCACACCGGGAAGAGGTCTTATGGTATCGTGGAAGTCTTCCCATCATTCTTGTTGGGATTGGTCTCTTCAATTTTCTAGCTGAAAAAGACTCGATCTTGATTTCTATCTACTTACAAGATGTATCAAATGTTCTTGATACGCAGAATCTTAGAGTTAGCACATTGCTTTTATTGTTCTTCACTCAACTTGTAGTTCTGTGTGGTGAGCTTATATTTTCTTGAATCTCTGTGTGGAGCCTGAGAATTTAGATATATACCACAGTGACCAGATACAATCTCAATACTATCAGAATCATTCTATTTTTAGCCTGAATGTACATATATGCCTAAGCTTAACTAAGCCCCTCACGAGCGCGTTTGCAGGGCCCTCAAAGAGGGGCTTACAATGGACTCGTGTTTTTTGGCAGGTGAGCTCCCAAAATTATGTCCCCTTAAGTGGTTTTTTGCACTTCTCCTCAAATCCTCACTGTAGGATTTTGCGAGTCTCAATTATATTTCTCTTCATGAGATGGTACACATCCTTGTACCACTTTCATCAACCACTCAGCCCTGTGATGGTTTCAGGAGACATTGCCAGAAGTGATTGTTAAATCTTCCTGTAACAGCTTAAGAATACCTGAGGCATGCACAATCACCAACACCAAATAGGACCCAGTCAAGCTATCTGTTCAAATTTCTACTTGTGAGGCTGTGGTTTTGTTACAGTTAGAACTCACACCATTTCCACATGTGGTTGTAGCAATCAGATGCTTGGCATCTGATTGAAAGAAAAAGAAAGGTTGATCTTTATATATGATTTGTTTTAAAATGCCTGCAGAAGATATCATACAAACCTACCAGAAATTTCTTGGACCCTATGAAGGCACTCCAAAGTTTTTACACATTTTGCCAAACGTTTCACCACATCTCAATTACATAACTTGACTAACAACTCAATTGCAAGGGCTTTGTTTTTTTGTCAAAATCATTCTGATCAAATTCAGCTCCTTCACATGGTGGACTCACACATGATTCATGTCACTTCCATCTCACCTCTTTAGCAGAAAGGTTCAATGTAAAGAAGCCTTGAGGTAGCATATCAATTTTTTCTGTCTTCTGTCCAGCTTTCATTTCACCTCAACACACTTGTAAAATTTTATGTGCATGTGTAGATGTCACAGATTATATGCTACGCTGATCAGGAATGATCCAACCTTGATCAGAATATCCCAGTTTTATGCATAGATATATACCTACATCTTATTTAGGAAACTCAAATCTATTATGTTTGAGCCACCTATTTTGAAAACATACTTCAAAAATGTTGATTTTGCAGGGAAACTCAACTGTAGCCAAATCTCATTTTTTCTCCCCAACAAAAAAAACCTTGAACCTATGTTTTTGACACCTTTTTGTAACATTTTCAAAAAAGGTAGCTTGAACATCATAGCTTTGAGTACCCTAATTGTGCAGGTGTCAGAAATCAAAGTCATAAACTTTTTTTCCTTGAAATCAATGTCCAAATGTCATATCTCTACAGCATCATTTCAAAAGAAGAAGTCTAAAGCCATTTACTATCACATCAACCTTGGGTTTGCTGTGTTTGGAGATTTCATGTCAAACACTACCAACAAAAGGTAATTTCCCCCATGGAAAGCAATTGCATTTAGAGCAACAAAGGGCCTAAAATGTAGATTTAATGCAGAATGATACAGATTCAATGCAGATTTAATGCATTTTCAATCCTTTTTCACTCAAAATGCAATCTCTTTTCTTGTGGAGAGATTACCTTTTGCTGGTAATGGAAGTATGTTGTACTATAGATTCTTACCCTCATAAACACCTTGTCTTTGATCATAAACACATTGTCTTGAAAAAGGTATCTGTCTCTGTATTACTTCCATCAAGATTGACAACTTGAGCCAAACAGATCATCTTGTGCAGTCAACATTGACTTTGAGTAGCAGAAAATTAATTGAAGAGAGTCAGTTTACATTGGTTGACATGCTGTGAAGTCTGGCTGAATTCCCAGAGGGTCTAGTCTTTTCAAAAGAGAGGGGTAGATATAAATACTACATAGTCAAATTGATAAGGGACTAGAATTGTGGATCAAAATACCATGTTAGAGGATCCAGCAAGATTATAACTAACACCAAGGTAAAGATTCAATTCTTTATAGCACCCCCTCAAGTTGACTTTCCTCCCCTGTTTTGCATTCACTCTTTTTCTTTTTGTGGATTCATCTCCTCTGTAATCCTACAACAGATTGTTGAAAAGCAAGGTGCGTTGGATGCAGGCCTAGGAAAATGTTAAGTAAAAGAAAAGAAGATAGCAGTTCAAAGGTACATAGGATTGAAGAAGTTAACACAAAAATCAAACTCAAAAGGGATCTTATGCCAAGTATACAGAAAAAGAAACCAAAAGCTCTTGTTGGGATCTTGTTGAGAATGTGTGAATCTTACACCTCATGTTTCTTGTACATCTATCTTTCACACCATGTCACTTTTTGTGCACATGTTAAAAATATAAAATGTCTCTTTCTGGCTGCACATGGATGTATGTACACCACAATAAGGTGGTCCTTCCGTAGGGATGGTGAATTTGTGTTGGTCGGAAGTCTTCTGTTGTATCATCAACGGAGTGAAAGTTGAATCACTTCTTGAAAGTCTTGGTGGAACTCACTCGAGTGAAACCAGCTCTCTGTTCAAAATCCTGATTATATAGGTGCATGCGGCGAGCCCTTACCCCCAGCCAATCACCCTTCTTGATCCACATGGATCGCGAGGTCTCGGAGCTGTGAAGCTTCTTGCGACTCTCGAGACCCAGATTGCGATGTATGTTTCTATTCTTACTCAGCAATGGCATCACACTTAAAGCAACTTAAATATTTGGCTTTTCATCTTAAGTCTATGATGTCTCAAATTGTCTTCACAGCCGATATATGTTCCGAGAATCGTGGTTTTGATCGTTTGAAGCTGTTTGGAAAAAATCAAATTCAAATCTCTTCAAGCTCAATCAGACAATTTGTAGATCTCCTCTTTAAATCCTATGCTATGAATGATAAGGCTATAGCTTAACACAAGCCCAGATTACCTGTTCAGATCTCCATGTATGATTCTACGATAGCAATCGGGCATTTTGAAAGTGGTGTGAGGGTGCGCATATTCAAGAACTGGTGATTACATTTGTGATTTAGAGCAATTACCGGACCCGGCTTCATTTGCCCTACGAGCCTGCTTAAGGTATCGTGTACAATTTGCAATTTCAAGTGTTAATTTGAAGATCAAAGGTACAGAAATCACTTAAAATCCAGATCTTGTAGAATATGTATCACATGATCTACTTAGCTAGGTATGTATTACATATGTACCCACAACATAGGAGTGTAATTTCCGACCTGGAGCGATGTTCTAGTCATCCTCTTCTTGGCTTCAAAGCTACAAAGCTCAAGTTGATTGAAATCGAGTTTACTTCGTCATCCTTTTTCCATCCAACTGTGCTTTAAACTTCAGTTCTCTTCTCCTTCTTCCATCAATCTCCTTAGTTTCTATCTCTTCATCTCCGACCTTCACCTTCATCTTCGCTTTGACAACTTACTTCCTTTGATCAAAATCGATCTTGATCTCGATCCTAACACTCAATCAACTACTTTCCAACACCGTTTACTCTTAAAAAAGGTGAGTCTGATTGAACGGCCGAGCTGTAGAGACTTTTCCTCATGCCCCCCTTTTCGCTGATCGATCAAACTGTACCCACACTTACTCAAATGAATGATCCATATGATGTCAGCCTAGAGGTTGGGTTTAGTCAATCTTCTACTCTGATTTAATTATCATTAAACATCTGATTTCAATTTGGATTACATACATAACTACCTATTGCACTGCTTCAAACCCCCCCTTCTTCCTTCGCTTCATTCTTCTCATCCTATCAGCTCACCTCGGTTCGTCTGACCTCAATTCACTCATCATCGCTTGTCTCCCAGTCTTCTGCCCTCTCTCCTCATTTCCCATTCTATCGTAGAGTTTGCCCTTGGTGTGCCGAAGCTCTGCTCGATTGCTATATAATCTCATTTCTTCATCTATTGCTTCATCGCCTTTTGTTCTCATCCAAATCGATTCATATCATCTCAAATCACCTGTGCTCACATCTTGTTACTTTCTCCCATCAAGGTCGAATCATCTCCTGAAGCTGTCAAGTCATACTCTTTCACTGCTCACGAATTCGTCGTAACTAGTTAATCACCTCATATAAATCGTAAGTTTCCTTGTCTCCATCTCTCTTCTCTTCTATGGATCCCTCGAACATCTCACCGGCAATCCGATCGATCACCAATCTGTACGCACGCCTCTCGGAACCTATCAGCCTCTTTTTCAAGTCGCTCTGCCGAGATTTACGTGAATGCGATCGAGTGTTGCCGACGCTCAATTGAGTTGCTGCAACTGCTCAACCCAGTTTGAGAGTTTACTTGCGCCGAAACCCTACCTACATCATCAGGGTTTCCACAGTTTGACTTACTCACATCGTTGTGGAAGAACCTCGAGATATGGCTCATCGAGCTCTGATTGTAAACCGAACCCAGCTTGTGGTTTTTGTCTACAACTAACGAGCCTGCGGTGGCTGCATTTGCTCAACAATCTTCTCCATCAGACTCATGGACCATACTGCATACCGGGGCCTCGGCTCGATAGCTACCTCCTTGCTATGACGACAGCATTTCTTATGCGTCTTACGACCTTACTTGTCTCACATTGCTCATTGGATTCGACTTTTGAGTAGTTTCCAGGGCATCGCGCAGACAATATGCTCGACATGATTTCATGCTCATCTTGGTTGCCATGTCTCGCTGTGATCTTCACTCTCATCCCTTCAAAATTCCGAATCGGCGCTGAACGGTGCTGTGCAGTGTGGTCATTTCATCACTCAAACCCTTCCTCTCCCATTTCCCCCCCCCATTTCTCAGACGCGTTTCTGGTCCGACTGATTCCTGATTGCTCTTGACCAAGACTATTAAAGTCCAGCTCATTGCCTCCACTGGAGCAACTGTTTCCATACTCATCTGTTTGATTTCCTTCTTCCTGTTATCAATTCTTTCTGTATCTCATCTTCAGTCTTGAAATATCCTTCTTTTGGCTTCCTTGAAATTTGACTTGTTCCCATTCACTGAACTATACACTAACCAGACTTGGACATCAACTTTACTATACAATTCCTCAGGATTTCTCATCGATTGCCCGTCGCACTTCAGTAGCTGCTTATGAATTTACATCGTGATCAAACCTCGGACAGCCAGGGCTCCGCAATGGACTTACGAGTAGGTGGCAAGTACCGCATCGGCAAAAAGATTGGTAGTGGTTCCTTTGGTGGGTCGCCGCTGATTTGGCCCTGACTACATCGCCTGCCAGCTTTACTGACTGCTTTTGAGATCTTTCAGGTGATATCTATTTGGGTATCAACATCATCTCGGGAGAGGAAGTGGCTATCAAATTGGAAAGTGTCAAGGCGAAACATCCTCAGCTTGAGTACGAGGCCAAAGTTTACAAAACGCTAGCTGGTGGCGTCGGTGTTCCGTTGGTTCTCCCCCTTGTCGTCTTTCGAGGTGCCTTAGCTCATCATCTTTGTTTTTTTACAGATTTGTGAGATGGTATGGCATTGAGTGCGATTACAATGCTATGGTTATTGATTTACTCGGTCCCAGTCTTGAGGACCTGTTCAACTTTTGCACTCGCAAGTTCACCTTGAAAACGGCTCTTTTATTGGCTGATCAATTGGTTCGGGTCGATGTAATTGTCTCATCTGTTTCCACTTGACTAATTATTCTCTCGTGTCTAACAGATCTCTCGAATTGAATATGTGCATTCACGTAACTTTATTCATCGCGACATCAAACCTGACAACTTTTTGATGGGAATCGGCAAACGGGGAAACCAAGTCAACATCATCGATTTCGGTTTGGCCAAGAAGTACCGCGACCCCAAGACTCACTTACATATCCCTTACAGAGAGAACAAAAATTTGACTGGTACCGCTCGTTACACCTCAATCAACACGCATCTTGGTGTTGAACAATCTCGCCGAGATGATATGGAATCCCTTGGATACGTTTTGATGTACTTCCTCCGTGGAAGTTTGCCTTGGCAAGGATTGAAGGCTGCGACCAAGAAGCAAAAGTACGATCGTATCATGGAGAAGAAGATGACCACCCCAACCGAATTCTTGTGCCGAGGCTTCCCCAATGAATTTGCCATCTATCTCAACTACACACGCTCCCTCCGATTCGATGACAAGCCGGACTACAGCTACCTTCGCAAACTCTTCAGAGACCTTTTTCTCCGTGAAGGTTTCGCATATGACTACGTCTTCGATTGGTCAATCGCCAGCCGCGCGCCTGTCCCTGATGAACTCAAAGACTCGAAAGAAGGTCGAATGCCTTCCAGTGCCCCTCAAGGCCCCCTTCGACGCAAAGTCCAGCTCCACCAAGAAGAATTGGGACAAACCAATGAACGGATGTAAGTGTTGTGTGCCGTTCCTATCGCTTGAGTCACCCAATGTACATCCCCAAATACATTGCATATGTTTTCATCATTTGTACTACTCCTCATCGTACCACTACGGGCCTTTCTTGACCCCCAATTCAGTCGTGATGAACTATCCTGAGCAAAGTCGAACCTTTTTTGTTTTATTCATCCTACAGAAACTGACTTTAACCGGTGCTCTTGACCAACGCGTTTTTGCAACACTCGATCGTCATGTTGTTATATTCCGGATTTTCAGGCTTCTCCGCAGTGCTACCAAGGCTCAGGAACCGCCGGAGGTCTCAAAGTGGCGTCATAACTAGAATTTGGTCCCGTGTTTTTTGTTATTTTTCTTTGTTTGTTTCTTTTTATATCTATCGATGGTGTCTCAGACCATTTCCGCGAGTTCACAACAAAACAGTCAACGTCGAGCACAACAACTCGTTGGATAATGATATGAGGTGGAAGGAGCTTGGTGGTCATTCGATTGACGGTTGGACAAGGTTGATGAGGCAAGCTGAAGGCCGTCAACAATCTGAAGATGAGATCGTGGAGCGAAGCAGGCAGATGAACACACCCCGGATCCGATCAGGCCGGGTTTTAGACCTGTTTTACTTTCATCATTAGCTATCGTTTTCTTACTACATCAAGGATCATTCACACCCGACTCACCGGTCCGAATTTCCCAGCGTGCTTGCGTCGTCTTCACATTCCTTGCGGTTTTGATGTACGGCGTCTTCCCCACTACTCGCATGCGTTGGTACTCGAACAAGCTGCGGGCCGATTCATCACCATTCAATATTGTCCTTGTTACCAGAAAAATCTTAATTTACAAAATCACTTCCCCCTTCTTGTGGCTCGCCCGCTTCGACATCAGTCGCATCCCCTTTCCTTTTTTTGTTTGATGACCAGACTCTGTTCATCTCCTGTGAATAGTTCTTTCAGGCCAGATACATCCTTCCTCACAATCATTGTGGGAGCCACTTGTAGGCAAAGGTTGCGTGATTTTGAGCTGTCTCTTGTCTTTACCTGTGTTAACTTTACAAACACTATGATAACAGTCTGCGCGTCAATATGTAACACTGTTGCTTCACACCGCTCACAATGGGATTTTCTCATCTCCAAACTTTTATCCTTTCTTTTCCTCTTATGAATGCCTGTTCTTGCCATTGAAACTGTTTCTTTTTGCCAAGGAATACATTATGAGTCCCCATGCTTGCTATATTGCTCCCCTCTGATCATGAGAAGAATTGTATTTCAATCACCATTTGACTCACTCTTAACACCAACAGTGTCATCTGCCTTTTGTAAGTTAAGTCTAAGACCTCGTGCCCTGGTCCGCGTGTTGTTCCAACACTACCAACGAAGCTCACGCCGATGAGATCACAAGTTGTCAAATTCGAACTGCGCGAGTTCTTTACATCCAGACAACAATGAATCAAGATTGGATTATGAAATGTCCGCCCAGCTTCCAGGCCTTGTGACATCCCTCCTATTGAATTATCTTGAAGGGTTGGTGTGTCATTCGACAAAGAATAAAAAGCTCTTCGATCGAAGAAGTTTACTTTTGAAGAAAAAAGGTAAGTGTGCCCACCTTATGCATGACTTCGTGAAAGAGCTAAGTAGTTGACTGATTCTTATTTGTTGAAGAACCTCCTTGATACTACCTTTTTATACATGCTGTTTCAGAAAGATCAAAGCAGGAAACAATGAGTCAATCTGAAATGCTTACTGAGCAATTGTATGAGGAACAACAGAGCTTGATCTCGATTTGTTTAGCATATTGCTAGTTGCGCTGGATCAAGATTAGATTTTTCCTGGGAATCATCCTGGCAAAACATTAGGGGGTTTCAAGTCGAATTTTTTACGGTATTTTGCAGTACAGTAAGTTGTCCAAGACCGTAAAAATTACTGTAAAAATTAAAAATTTGGGACACCTTTTTAGGTGTCCCGAATTCATAAAACTGTATATTTGCGTAAAAATCGGATAATTCGGACAAGTTCATGTACTTTTGTGGTAGTCTTTACAGCTGACGGATTGAAAGATACAAACCAAGATCACCTCTGGATCTTCATGACCATCTCTTTACCTCTTTACCTCGCTCAACTTTGATCTCCATCATCAAATCAAATTCTGAGTTTCCTTCCTCAAGTTTCTTTTCATTTGAATCAAATCTTTATTTCTTTATCTTCTCATCAAGTTTATTCTCAAGGTTCTTTTTGGATTCAATCGGTCGAATTCATTCCTCAAGTTTCTACCTCAACTCAATCATCAATTCAAATCAACCTCAATCATCAGATTATTTTCATTCGAATCAAATCTTTATTTCTTTATCTTCTCATCAATTTTATTCTCAAGGTTCTTTTTGGATTCAATCGGTCGAATTCAATCTTTAAGTTTTTACCTCAACTCAATCATCAATTCGAATCAACCTCAAGTCATCAGATTATTTGTTTTCCTCTTCAAGTTTTTTTGCTTTCGAATCAAATCAAATCAAATCTTTATATCTGTATCTTCTCTCATCAAGTTCATTCTCAAGGTTCGTTTTGGTTTCAATTGGTCAAATTCATTCCTCAAGTTTCTACCTCGACTCAATCATCAATTCAAAGGTGAGCCAAGCAGAATTTTTATCCATACAAGTATCCACTTGACTGACTTACTATCTTCTGTGTTTGGTTTCCAGTCTTCAGCCAGCCAGGATTGATTTAGGGTTAACACTGGTGGTAGATAAAGGTTGACCGAGTTAAACAATTAGCAGGTTTGTTTTTCTGAATGTATGAAGAATGAATTAGATTCAGAATGTGATTGCTGACACTCTGGATTGTTGTTAGAATGGTTCGCAGGACAAAGGCACAGGTCAAGGAGGACATCGCACTCTTGAATCTGGCTCCTAATGCAACACCAACTCCAGCAGAAATTCGAAAGTCAAAAGGACTGCGCAGCCAGATGGAATCGGACTCAGCTTCATCCAGGCCAACTCCTGCCAAGCCGACTGGATCAAAAACTCCAGTACCCGCTAAGAGGATCGTATCCAAGCAGCCAGCGACAGTCTCTTCTACTCTTCCTAAGGCAACTACTTCCAAGAAACAATCTAAATTACCTGAACCGGTCGAAAACAATGAGAAAACAGTTGAGAAACCTCATTCCAATCCTTGCTTCAATCACAAGGATTTGGAGCGTTTAATCAAGGAGATCAGTAAGCCTAAAGTCAACAGTGCACTTTTTGGATTGGGAAGCAAGCCAAGCCTTGGTGTCAGTCGAAATGGGGCATGGACCACGGTGGCATGTATGATCAATGTCTTTCACAACGATAACAATCGCACATCAACCAAAAACTCCAACGATCAAATGGCTCTGAAGGGTAGTGATTTGTTGAAGAGGTGGAGACTCATTAAAGAGAAGTACATGGCAGCAAGAACTCTTTTGAAAAAAACAGGTGAAGGGCTTGAGGATAAGGATACTGAAAACTATATCAACAGCATTCAAGCAAAGCAAGAAGCGATGTGTCCCTGCTACAAACTTCTAGACGGCCTCTACGGACACAAAGCGAATGTGGCCCCACATGCTCTGATTGATAGTATGGATCAGCCACAACATGCGATTGAAGAAGATGAAGATGAACCTTCAGACTCACAAGACTCGGATACCCACGCTAGCAATCACGACAACAATCTTGAGGTCAATGTGATTGATCCTCTTCTTGCCGCGTTCGCCAATGATCCAGCCAACTGTGATCCCTTCATTGCTAAATACAACAACCCAATCAATGTTGACCCCAAATCAGACACAGACTTGGGAAATCACAGTGATCAGGCCTGGTTAGACAATCAAGACGATGGATTAGGTTTGAATGAAGAGAAAGGTGAAAATGATCGTTCACCTTCATTTCCTTTGCTACCATCTCCACTCGCTTTGCCTCTTGACTATACCCCGATTCAACCAGCCATTCCTGTATCACCAATTGAACCCGCTGAGGCCTCTTCGAACAAGCAACAAAAGCGTAAGAAATCAGTTGTAGCAATCAATGATTGACCTGCCAAACCTTTGCCATCAGTCAATACCAATCAAAAGCGTCACAAAGGACCAGTAAACTCGCTGATGGACGACCGTGATGATAAGAAGTATGCATTCTTAGATTCAAAACTTACAGTCAAGAATGAGATCGATGAGAAGAAACTTGAGGGTGAGAATGCTCATGCAGGAGAAGCATTGACCTGGGACAAATTAAAATTTGAACGTGAAGATCGAAACTTGGCACGCCGTGAGGATAAAAGCACCGCACTTGAAGAGAAGCGAACCCAAATTGAAGAGAAACGAGTCAAATTAGAAGCCAAGAATAACGAACATTCACTTGAATGGTCTTGAGAAAAGTTCAACCTAGAGACCACTTGATCATATGCATTAGAAGAGTCACGAGTTCATTCAGAAGCATTGAAGTCTCGTATGGAGGTGATGGAGAATTGTCGAAGGGATGGAATGCCTCTTGGTGAAATATCAAACTATTTGAGACTCATGTTTGGTGAATGAAAGTGTTCTTCATTAACTCTTTTTGATCAATGAAGATGTCCAGTATTTATTATCAAAAATGTCAAGTAGTTATTATCAAAAGTCTGAACTATTTCTTAACAAAAGTCTGAACTATTTGTATCCACAAAAATGTAAAGTGTTGGTATTAACAAAAACACAAAGTGTTTTGTAACTATTTGTTGTTCTGAGCCAGATCAATTTATTTACAAATTCAAGTCTGTTCTCTTACATGAAAAAGGAGCATTTGGTTTCTTATATGAAAAGTAAAAGTGAGTTGATAGAACAAAAAATCTTCTTAAAAGTCTTCTTCTTCATCAAAAGCCACAGCATAGTCTCTCACTATCTCTCGGCGTAGATGACCTAATTCATTTTCTCCAACATCATTCATATCAAATAACAAGTTATCCACCCCTTGATATGTCTCATTTGCGTAGTCATCAGCATACTCCTCCTCCCATTGATCTCCCAGAGCAGCAAGTAAGTTGTGTAGGATGAAACAAGCATGGATCCATTGAAGGATTGATTTCATGTGTTTTGGCTTGTTGAGTTGAAGGCGTAGGCATTGAAGTGATGCCCAACAACACTTCGAGACTCCAATGGTATGTTTGTTTCGTATCCAAGCTTTGGCAATGAGTCTATTGAACTTCTTGTTTTGCTCGATCTTGGCTGCTAGACCCTTGTAAGTAGCAACAACGGTGTTGCAGATCTTGTAAGCGGAGTTGGCTAATATATACTCACCTGATTCAAACAAAGGTATGTCAGTACAATGCGATTGGTAAGAAGACCAATTGAACTGACCTTCTGAAAACCAACGTTGTGGATCTTTACACAGTGTCATCATTGAAAAAGCCTTGTTATCGTGAACAGATCCAGGCCATCCAGTGTAGAAAGCTGTGATACGGCGATCACAGTCACACACAACTTGGCAATTAATAGAGTAACGTTTTTTCGATCGAAAAAGGTCTCGCCATCAAGACCTGGTCGTTGATAAAGAGGGATGTTGGTTCCATCAACAAAACCCACACACCCTGGAAAACCCTCTAGAGCCATCACAGCTGATATATCTTCTTGTCTTTCTGGTCCAGGCCACTGTACATAGTGATTACTTGTGTCAATGATGGCATGAATCACTCGTTGTGTACACTTGATGATAGCTCCCATAGATCTTTTGTAGTCCCTTCCCATCCTACGCACCGCACAACCATTCCCGTTACTACCAAGGTGTTCAAGGGCTAGGGCTAGTTGAATGACCACTGGAGGCTGTGGGTTGTTACTGGTGGATTTGAAGATTGGATGAGCAGAGATCCTTTCAAGAAGGGCGTAGAAGCCAGCATGAGAGGTTCGCATGCACTGCCGAAACTCGACCTCTCGATCGCGGAGAAGGTCATTGAGACTGAAGTCCATCTCAAATGGCATCTTCCATCTAGCATCGTGGTACCGTAAGCGTTCTAAGATTACTAACAAGTCTCTAGCCTCGCCAGCCTCGTTGAACAAGATGTCAATAAGATCGCCGGTGTCTGGATCATCTTCAAAAAGCATGTCGCCGACCGAAGGAAAGATTTTCTCGTCTAAGACCTGCTCTGCTAACCAATCATCATCATCATCGATATCCATCATTTCACAATAGGCTTCAACTTCGGCCAATGTCTTCTTTCGTTGAGATGTGCGGACCATCTTATTTGATTAGGTGATGATATGAAATTAATTGATATGAATTGCACTTGATTGACGTGGTAAAGAAAGAAACAAAAGGGTGCAAGTCAAATTTAGCTTGACTGATCACAGATGATCTGGTACAACACTGTCCAGATACTGAAACGGACAAGTTTGCTCTTTTTACGCTCATATATTTTACAGCATCTTTTATGACATCGGACAAGTTTTTGAAAATCTACTGTTGTAAAAAACTTCTCCGTTTTTTTACGATTTTCACTCAAATAATTTGACTTGAAACCCCCTATTGTCTCCAAATGCAATAGAGACTTTTTGGTATTCTGCAGCAGACTTACTACTTACAATGAAGGTTTACTTTTACTTTGAAACCTAGCTTCATTGATCAAGTTTGGATAATCCAATCTGGTTTACTAATATCACTAATATTCTATATTATCTTAATTAACAAACTACAAGATGATCTAAAAAATTATATATACAATTCTAACATGTTCTTATCTTTTTACAAGCACGAGACAATTGAGATCTTGGAGGAATAGATAATTTATTATGAACTTTTTTCCAATCGATTTTATTAAACCAAGGATGATGCTGAAGATCAGAAAAGGATTGTAATCTATTTTGATGATTTTTATGAATTAGAAAACTAATGAAATTTATACAATTCTTTGAAAGATTTTTAGGATAATTCACTTCGATTTCGAGGATCATACTTGGTAAACATTCATCTGAACATCCTTTGATGTTTGAAGTTGAGTTTGAATTCGAATTTGATGGTTCGGTTTGATGAAGATTACAATTTCGTTGAAAGAATGGTTCATGATTCGTAAGAAGTTCAAATAGACAAATACCCAATGCGTACCAATCTACATTAAAACTATAAGCTTTTCTACGAATCATTTCCGGAGGTCGGATATGCATTGCACCACACGGGATAGATAAATAAGAACCTTGAAGGATTTCTGATAAACCAAAATCGATAAGTTTGATATGACCATCCATTGCGATCATCAAATTATCTAATTTTAAATCTCGATGAAGAAATTAGTATCGAGATTTGTATACCACTTATACTTATACACTTGAGACCATTGTTACGCGGAGTGTGGCCGCGGAGCGGCACGCACAAAACGAAGCTTGCCATTACTTTGGTTCTCGAACAAATACCCAGTAACTACAAACCCCTATGGGGAGGCCAGAGGCATCTACACTAACTCAAAAATAGAACTTAAAACCACACATGCCATAACTTCTGAAATGAAAAACAAACTAAAATTAAAATAAAATAAAAATTTAAACCGGAAACAAAAAACTATTTGAAAAATAAATTCTATTCTATGATCTTCATTTATCACTTAAAATTTTTTTTTTTTTTTTTTCACTTTTCAATAAATAACCGTATCTATTTAAACCAATCTTCTTCAATTCACTTCTTTATAGGTGCGGGTGGGCGGGTAAAGAAAACTCTAATGTGAAGAACTATGAGAACTGGACCGGATCTGTAAAATCTATAGTATGAAAAATTTTATGTCTTTAATAAAATATTATTAGATAATGAATAAAAAAGATGATAATGTTAAAGAAATATAATTTTTATTGATTTCGGGGGATAATCTTTGACTAGGATCACTATTACCCAAATTCTTGATCGACACCTACTTCACATAATACACTTGCCGAAACTACACACATAATTCGATTGGGGGTGCTTGCTATGAATTTACCCTTATATTGATCCTATACCTATCCACTATTACCCGACAACCTTTTAATAACCAGTTCATCGTTCTTCACTTCTCTCTTATACTGATTCCACTTTGTTAATAGGGACACCAACAACGATGATTCTTTTAGAATGTAAAAATGAGATCCCACATGCGATTTCACTTGTGTAAAACCTTGCATTTGATTCGTTTAATGGTCCTTCTATTTCTAATTTTTGTAAAAGATTCGGTCCATCAAGGTATTCTAAAATTAGACTCATTTCAATTTGATTTAAAATGAAACCTTGAAAATTAATGATAAATGGATGATCTGAATCATCAATCGATTTGAAAATTTTGATTTCTTGTTGTATTCTTTCACGTAAATTAGATTTATCAGACCTTTGATGAGTTTTAAAAGTTTTGATGACATAAAGTTTTTTGGTTTGAATGTGTTCTGCTAAGCTTATTATCGCACTTGTACCTTCACCAATCACTTTTCCAATCTTATAATTTGATATAGATTTGATTTGAGTTAAGGATTTGTTTGTTGGAATTGAATCGATTGTAAAACTTGATTTCAAACTTGGTGAAGTTGATGTAGATAACCTTCGTTTCATTCTAACTTTTTTTGTAGAAATGGATTTCTTCTAGGTAGGTTTAGTTGACAAAGCTTTTATGATCAATCGGATTGGAAGGAAGATGAGGTTTTGAAGAGCTTTGAATTGAATCCTCAGCATCATTTTGATCACTTCAAGGTTTCGAGAATTTACTCAGCTTCTTTGATGATAGAAAAGTAATGCGCATTTCACCATCACATTACAGCTACTCTGCTGAGTGCTATGGGTCACATTTTAATCAACAAAAAGCAGATTGAATTTTGAGATGAAATCAAAGGGAACAACTGCCATCTGCCAGGCAAAATAGAAGAGATCAGCGTCGAATCACATAAGCTGATCAGTTTCTGGTGATACATTCAAGATATCCTTTTGAGCTTATTTTTTACCGTGTCACATTACCTCTCATATGTTCATTTTTCCATCTCAATTGGTCATGATCAAGCTGATCCAATGCACAGATAGAGTCAATGGAAATGGCTGGATTGAAAAATGCACTTACACCTTGTCATTGTAGAATCTCTTTTTGAAAAGTATTAATGAATTTCAACCTGAGTCCTTGAAAATTCAGTGAAGGGATCATCATTCTCTTCATTGTTGTTTATCAGCTCATTAGACTGTTTTCTGACACTTCAACTTAACCTCACAGTTCAATGCAAAAGGGGTTCTTTTAGAAATTGTAAGCCAACTTGAATCTAGATGAGAATAATGATCACATCACTCTTATCTAAGAGAAGAGTGAAAGACTTCCTTCCCAGTGTGACTGTTTTCATGTGGTATTGTGATCATCAAAATATAAAGACATCTTACAATGATTTAATGGTACAGTCTACTCTATTTCAGTGCATACACATGTGGGGGTGAAAA
This sequence comes from Melampsora americana, assembly GCA_022264835.1. Lineage (NCBI taxonomy): Eukaryota > Fungi > Basidiomycota > Pucciniomycetes > Pucciniales > Melampsoraceae > Melampsora > Melampsora americana. The sequence continues at coordinate 1,277,314 of JAIFHY010000013.1, read as the reverse complement.
TTGTATCCATCTACGGAGCTCCTCTCTCTAAATGCATGATAGTATGCATGACCCTCTAACTGCATGAAATAACCGCATGGAGATATGCAGCTAGAGGGATCTGGTGTGCACTTTTTTAAAGAAGATATAGAAGCAGACATAATGTGGATAATTCATTTTAACCAGATGAAAAAGATATGAATAAAACATCAAGGAATAAGAAAACAATACTTTTCATAACTGCAGGAAATTGTATGACATCTATGCACATAAGATTAGTTTTTTGGTGAGCCAAACTATATATATAATTTTTTTCTCCTTTTTTCCCTTCTGGGTTTCAAAGTATTGCTCCACTGGTGCTTTTTGTACTTTCTTGCCTGGATGGTGGAGTTTACATACAAAATATTAAGCACATGAACCAATCCATCCGCAAGTTCTAGTGTCTCACCTATTCAACTATGTAAAACCAGAACCATTCCAATACACTTTGGGTTTTGACCCTTCTCTAGCAGAGCAGATTCACCACTATAACTCATAGCAAAAACCAAATTGCTATAATTACTGGGGGGATCTCACTAGGTTGTGGAGCAATTCAAACACCAAAAACTCCAGAGTGTGCTTTATTGCTTTGTAGCAAAAGATAGGGCAAAAAACAAATGCAACAGTAATTGTTTTGCATCAGATTGCAGAGTGGAGACACTTCTACTTATAGAGGTGAGATTAGTATGGTGGCTCTAAAGTGCCATGTGAGTCAGATTGTCCAAATTGACCCAGATAAATTTCCTGACCCCCAAAAAAGGCTTTGCTCACCAAGTGCCCACCCTGTTTGACTATACCCTTGGAAGCTACATTGCTTTCTTATCAAAAACCTCAGCTGAGTAAAGATTTTTTTTAATTGTTCAAGTATTTTAAACTACTACAATTGAGCTAAAAATGATGTATCGTAGGAGCTGATAATAAATCAAATTGAGATTTGCCAATTGAGACATACTTGGTTGGATGTCCAAGAATCTTAATCATCATGTTCTTATCTTCCTCTCCAATTTCTTTGAGCAAGATGTTCCTTATCAGTAACAAATTTCTTATCTCTTGTTGACTTCTTTTTATCAACAAAAGAAGATACTAATAAAAATCCATTGGGTCCACAATGAGATTGAGGACTACTGCGGGTCTGGAGATTTTCCAGGGTTGGTATCTGTTCACTAGTGCTCTTTTAAGCTGAAGAATGTCATTTTTGTCAATTTTGATAATGTGACTCAAGTAGCATTTTGGAGCGATAGTAGATTGGTGGTGTCAAAACCGCCCTGCTACTGCTATTGGCTGCGGGGTGGTTCTGGTATTGGTTCAAGCTTGAAGTTTTCTAGTGTAACAAGTTACAATCGACCCATAATTAGAATAGACGATAGCATCAAGAAGCATGTTAAAGATTATGGATGCTCGATGGAGTCGTTGACTAAGAAAAAGATTTCGATAGATTTTCATGAGCTTGAGTTCCTTGATGAAACTGATGCAGTCTAAGCAATCCCGTTCGAAGCTTTCAAAAGCATGAAGGGGTATCATGGGAATATTGTGTTTCAAAGGCTCTTGTTTGATTGACTGCGATCGTGTATGTGTGTGTGCTTTGTGTGTAATTCCTCGCAGACTGGCTGTAATCGTAATTTAACTGAATTAAAGCTTTTAAGGTTTAAATTGCTGAGTTTCAAGGGCGTACTTTCGTTCTTCCTTTCTTTCGTTCTTTCTTTCATTGAAAACAAGAACTTATCACAACCACCTTCATCACCTTAACCATTGCATTTCCAATTTAATCATCATCATCATCAACATCATGTCACCACCACCTTCATCTTCACCATCTAATTCAATCAATGATAATACACCTAACAAAAGTACCAGTTCTCCAAAATTATCAGCTAGAGGAACTGCGAATCATGCTCCACATCATTCGCTTTCGGGTATCTCAGCCGCAAAAGCAGCCCTCTCAAGAACAAGCACACATTCTAAACCACGTAGACCGACCTTGATTTCTTCCTCATCTAACGCACCATCACAAACTGATTCAAATCAAGAAGAATTACTAGAGATCGAACGAAATAAACTCAAAAAACTTAAAACGGATTATGATTTATTACTATTGGAAGTAGAAGAAAGAGAACAAGAATCGATCAAAGAGTGTCAGGTTTGGAAATCTAGAGCAGACGAACTATCTGAACAGATCATTCGATTTGAAACTGATTTAGTCAAGTTTAATGAACTTGATGAAAAATCTAATCGATTAGAAAAAGAATTAGAGCGTAGTAAATCTTTGGTGAAGGATTTGGAACATCGTCTTGAATCACAAGTTAGTTCCTTCATTCTCTTTTTTTTTCTCTTGCTTTTTCCAAATTACTCATGTGGTTATTCTTTTTTAGAACGATGAATATGATTTAGCTCGTAGTCAATGGACTGAAACTGAAAATGAATTAAAGTCTAGATTAACCCATCTCACAAATGAACTCACCAGTATTCAAAAAGAAGAAGACCAAAAACCTCATGAATCACCTTCATTGACTGAAGGAGAATCAGGCGAGATAGAATTCAATCGATCTCCCACTTTCCGTTCCCCAACTCTAAATCCAGCCTCAGCTACTACCGGACCCCCATCTCTTTCGACTTTACAGCTCGAAGCAGCTTTGACAGAAACTAAGAAAGAAGTCACCAAAGCCGTTTCTGAAGCAGAAGGGTTACGAAGAGCCTTAGGAGTGTTGAGAGAACAATTAGCAGATGCAGAAAGAGTGAATGAACAATTGATGGACGACAATGAATCCTATCAATTTTTGGTTGGAGAACGTACCTTGATGGGAGGGTTCGATATCAAACAGTTACTTTCGATTGATCATCTAGAAGGCAGAGATGGAGAGGAAGAAGGAGAAGATAAGAACGAAAAATTGACGTCGGGGTCTGAATTAGCTTCGGTTGCTGAAGAAACTGAAGAAGAAGGTGATGGGGATGATAGTGTGGATGATATTGAGAAAGCCGTTTTAGAGTCGCATGGGAATGGGTCTCGCACTACTGGTGCTGTTGAAGCTGAAGTTATTAATCCTAGATCGACTCGTCGTCCAATGAAGAAAACTATCGATAATAATGCTACTGGTGGGGGTGGATTGGATTTGGCAGCGGAATTGGCTCAAGCTGAACAAAGTGAAGAAACCGAATTGAAGAGGAAAGAAAATGAAGAGAAACGAAAAAAGAAAGGATCTAATGGTCGTCCAGGTGCTAAAGATAAGGATGCAGGTCAATAGTCTTCTGACGCCTGATGCTTTTTTCTAACGTGTTTCAGCATGATGACTGATTTTCTTTTGCAATGTTTGTTTCTAAAACAGAAATCAAATTCTTGACTGATGCAAATAAAGCATTAGTACTTTATATTTCAAAGATCTTAGATAGAATTCAAGCACATGAAGGATTTGAAAGAGTTTTAGCCCATGATTATAAAAAAGAAGGCGGCGGCCCCAACAGTCCATCCCGTAAGATTCCGGCCCCAGCCCCAACAACAGCCACTACACCCTCACCAGGAGGATTGAATTCGTTTTTCAATGTGCTTACCAAATCATCTACTGCACCTGATCGGAAAACACTTAATCTTGCGTCAGCTGCTACTACCAATACTACTACTAGTAATCCTTCTAGAGCTTCTTGGCTTCAATTCTTTACTGCCAGTAAATCGCCACCTGCTGCTCCTACCACTAGTACTGCTGGCATTAAACCACTGAAATTGGGGACTGGGAATGCTGGATTGAGTAGTGGTTGGCAAGGATTAGAAGAAGATGAAGAAGACATCAAAGAAAGAGAAAGATTGAGAGCTGAATTAAAGTTACATGGAATAGATAAAAGTGGAAGTGGAAGCCGAACCGAAGCAATTCGATCGTCTACATTAGATACCACAACCAAAGCGAACAGAAGAGGATCAAGTGTGTATGATAAAAGAATGTCAGCAGACCATCTCACAACACCTACTTCTCCACCTGTCATTTCACCAGCAGGAGTGATGAAACGATCAGAAGAAAGAGAAAAAGAATCTAAATCGAATTTAGAAAAAGGACAAGCTTCTGGGTTTACTGAGATTGAGATTAGAGGGTCTAGATTAAGACCTTCGGTTTCTACTAGGCAATCTGGCTCAGGTCACCTTTCACCTACTTCACCTTCTTTTAACGCGAAAATCTTGGGGAATGACTTAGTGAATTCTCCGCCTCTTGGGCCTACGGGTGGAAATGCTAGTGGAAGTGAAGATGGGATTTTGGCGAAAGCTGCTAAGAGGATTACTTTAATGAGATCTTAAGTTTTTTATATGATTGGTTTTGTGTTGCATAGTTTGTTTGTGTGTTTTTGAATGATGAAATCTTTTCATGATCAAGTGAATAATGAAGAATTTTATATGAGTATTTGACAACTTATTTGTCTCTTTTTTCTTTACGTGTGTGTTTTCTTTTCTTTTTGATATATGGAGAAGATTTTGGTTTATTTTGATTTTCTCTTATTTACTTCTTTTTTTTATAAATTAAAGATGATTATGAAAAAAAATTGCATTTTGTTTAATAATTTTTTTTTTCTAAAATTTTGAAGTTTGAGCAGTTGGAATAGTTTTTTTTTGTTTAGCTCTCTTTTGATTGATTTATTGATTTTGATTTTATGAATAACTGTATAAGGTTCTTTAATGAAATTGTTTATTTTGTTTTACTGTTCTTAAACGTAACGTAAGTATGTAAATTTATTTTTGGAGTCATTTATGAATGGTCTTTCTCAAATGAAATATGTTCAAAAATTGCTTAGTGTTCTAAATTGAGCAATTACCATGAGTTGTAGCCTCTAGACATGGTAGTGGAAATTTGACAGTGAATTTTACCACAAAATACCTCCTTTATGAATTGGAATTATCAGGAATTATCTAGATCTTTATGGGAGTCAATTAACTCCAGTGTGTGTTTAGCTTGATCCGCTGTGGCGCCGAGTTTGCAAAATATGTGATCACATCCGAGCAAAAGCGTCTGCAAGACATCCGAAAGGATTTCCTTCGCGAGCTTTTGATAGGTCAATGGTTAGAGCTCTCATCCGTATGAGCATTGATCAGGGGCGTGACTCAAAGTTTGATACTTTTCAGAGTTGTACTTGAAGTTCCAACTGTTTTGGAGATCGAACCCAGGTAGGCAACCACAGCCTGTTTATAAGGCTTCCTCAGTCACATGGTTCTTGGTAAATTGTTTTCTACGTCTCCTCCAGTTCTAGTTGCACATAGCGCAAAAATTATCATCTCACTATGTACGAGCTCTTGGCCAGGCGTCCGAGCTTGCGAGAGAAAGGTGCCTGTCTGAGGAACTTAGTTAAGCCAGTAACATTGGGAAATTCACTCTCACCAAGTGACTCAACGTTTCATGACTACGCGCTGCGCTCCGAAAAAAGTCATATTCGAGAATTGCGAGGTATCTAAGCGTGACAGCCGCGCTTCCTGATCTGACGCAAACTACAAGGGTTACTCCATGAAGTGAAGCTGTGTCGGTGATTGTTTTCTTGGTAATGCGAGAGTTTTGACCAGATGGACCGTCCGCAATTTATAAGTAAACATATGGACTTCAGCCATCAGGTCATCACATGATCCTTGGGCTATCGCGTAGCTCAGGATATCCTCAAAGCATGGCAAAGGTCATCCAGAATGAGAATTAATTTATCCACAAGATCATCTATTACCAAATATGAACCCAGAAGCGTGCAGCTCAACTTGTTTTTCTTATACCGTGCTCTCGCTAGGTTCTCATCTTGATCTTCTTAGGTTGAATCTTAATATTATTTTGACCGTGAAGCCTGAATTTTATGCTCTGTCTGGTCGAATTGTCCCACTGAGCTCCATTAGAACAAGCTGCGAATCAAATTCCTACTCCTTATAAATCCAGCGGTCGTCAATGAAGCTTCACTAACTATCATCTTCAACGTCGACTTCAGTTTTTAAACTTTCTTTATCTAATACATACCATCAATCTTTCGTTCATTTAAACCTTTAACATCTGTGATGAGCTTAACACTATCAGCTATTGTTACTGCAGCTATTGCTGTGGCAGTTTCGCAAGTCGGAGCTGTTACCGTCTACACTCCTGGTAACTCGTGCCTTTTTAGAATCATATAGTGAAGCTTTATGTCTGACTTTTCAAAACGAATATCTGATTTGCTCTTGTATTCAGCTTCCGTTGTCGCTTGCCAGCCGGTTCAACTTTCGGTACGCAGCTGTTTTATCTTGCATTGGTAGTCATTTGCTCATGTACAACACTTGTTTTCTTGCAGTGGGTTGATGGACAAGCCCCTTACTATCTCTCTTTGTTGCCGGGAGGTCAACCCAATGCCGCTCCGCTAGAGGATCTTGGCGAACAAAGTGGAAACAGCTTAGTGTGGTATGCTTTCACCTAACTTTCTTTCCATGCTTTATATATTGACTGCTTACATATGCTAATGCGGTGGGCCCTGATTGAACTTAGGAAACCTACTCTTCCTGTTGGAACAGAAGTCACCATTCAGATCCGGGATAGCGCTGGAGTAATAAATTATTCTGGTTTGATCAAGATCCAGCAAGGTACCGAAGACAGCTGCGATGCTACCAGTTCAGATGATGATCAGACTCCGTGTGTTTTCCCTCTCATTTTTCTTGTTTCTTGGACCTGAGTGTTTTACTTTTCGAAACTAGTGATGCGAATGCTACTCCTCATGACAATGGAGCTCATCCCGTCAACAAGCCACCTGGTGTTCCTCTCCCTACCAAAGGCGCAGCTGCCGGAGATCACGCTGGCATCTTAGGCAACAACACTACTTCTTCCAACGCTACTGGATTGAACTCTACTGGGCTAGCAAACTCTACCGCTGCCCTCGGCGGATTGAATTCTACTGGGATGATCAACTCCACTTCCACTCTCGGCGGATTGAGCTCTAGTGGCAAGCTTGGAGGCTTTAACTCTACCTCTACTGGCATCACTAGCCCTGCTTCCACTTTTACTACGCCTATGACTTCTAACACCAAGAGTTTCAATGATGGCAGCGATGATGAGGATCTGGATAGTGGAGCTTCTCGCACCAGGTTAGAGATTTTTCATTCAATGAAAGCATGATCTTATCAAAGGGTCAGACGCTGACGTCTACTCTATCCAAATCAACAGTGTCAGCGTTATGGCAGTCTTAGTCGCTGGTGCAGTTACCTTCTTCCTTTAAAGTACTTCACGACTTTGAGATTTTCTTCGAGGATTTATCACTATTACCTGTTTGAACATCCTGTATTGTTATTTTGATGTATTCTTTTTTACATCATATTTATTTTTGAATCATTCTATTTCAAAACAAGCATTATGCTTGTCTTAATTATTTTATCTTAGAACGAAGTTTGTTCGGAATAAATTACTGGGTCTCCCTTATATTCTCAATACTATGGTTTTTTCAAACTGTCGTACACTTGAACAAGACCACGCGGTCTTGATGAGCGCGAAGATGTCTGCTCAAACCCTATCGGGAATGAAAATCTGAATTCTCTATTTAAAGTGCCCATGCTCTGTAGTCACGCGCGTGCAATCCTTGACCTACACCCGGGCACCGGTGAGCTCTTACAGAGAGTACTCATTTGGAAAAGAACTATTTGAGTCCCTGAGAAGTTACACTTTATGGTATCACATCGCATTCTTGTTAATTCTGCCCGTTTCTGCCTCTATTTACTATGTATTTCGCATTCGGAAGAGGTTCTATTGCAGTACGTTGGACTCCAAGATTGAACCAAATCTGTCTTAGAGCTATGCTGGCCGAGGCTATGGACGGTCTTAGCAGTTTGGCAGAGGCGAGTGTCCGCAGGAGCTCAAAAGGGAATTTACCATGTGATATCATGGGATATGAATTTTGTAATTATGGGTTTATGAAAGTTTGAAACGTTTGAAAGCTGAGGTAAAAATTTGAATTTAATCAAAACCAACGCGTCAACCAATTCAAGCTCAACTTAACACCATTTCAATAGTAACCAACATCATTCTCGCCAAATACTCATCGACATAATGACAAACTTATCCTACGAAGAAATTAGACAAAGAAACATTGACTCAAGTAAGTTGATTACTATTCATCAAATCGAACAATGAAATCAAATTATTAACTTCAAAATCAATTTTAGATCGTCAACTTTTATTATCTTTGAAGCTTTCAGGTCCAACCGCAAATCCAATAATACCAAAGACACAAAAAACTAAAACCGATCAAACATCGAAAAAACCAAAAACGAAGAAGACCAAGATCAATGAAGAAGAAGAAAGTAATGTTCTAGATGACCAAACGAATTCAACGACGCGTCGAAGAAGTGGAAGAATTCAAAAAATCATATTATCGAAAGATGAAGATTATCAAAAATCTTCAGACGAAAGTTCCTCTTCAGAAGAAGAAGAAGAAGAAAATGTCAAACCGAATCCTAGAAAACGAAAGTCGACTGGTACATCATTCCTTCCTACAAGACGACCACGTCAATCTGGTCCTCCTCGTCGAAAGGCTCGTTCTTTGACTGCTGGACGTCCAAACCCTAAAATATTTGGTCATCAGATTGGTGTAGAGGTTGGAGATTGGTGGGATGCTAGAATGAGTTGTTCTCAAGTTAGTCTTCTTTGAGACCCTATTCTTTTTGATTCCAACTCACACCTTGTTCATTTGATCTATCTTATTTCCATCTTAGGCTGGTGTTCATGCTCCACCAGTTTCAGGTATAGCAGGAAACGAGACTGACGGTTGTTGGAGTGTAGCTTTGAGTGGTGGATACGAAGATGATGTAGATTTAGGTTACGCATTTACATATACAGGAGCAGGTGGAAGAGCCTTAAGTGGAACAGCCAAGAATCCTAAAAACCTTCGTACTGCACCTCAAACCTTTGACCAAGAATTCACTTCTCTCAATGCTGCTCTTCGGACTTCTACTGAAACTAAAAATCCAGTGAGAGTCATTCGTGGGTATAAGAATCATTCTCCCTTTGCTCCTGAAGAAGGCTATCGGTATGATGGTCTTTATGTGGTTGAAAGAGCTTGGAGAGAAGTCGGTCAAGCCGGATTTCAAGTTTGTAAAGTTAGTCACGCGTGTTTTACTCTCTTGTTCATAGATTGACTCAACGTTTTCCAAATCTGATGTTCGATTATCAAATCTAGTTTGCATTTGTCAGATTACCTGGTCAACCTAAGATTCCAGTAAAGGAAGGTAGAGAAGCTGAAGCTGCAGAAATGTATAAAGATATGGGATTTATCATCGATGAACTTCCTTCTTCCCCTGAAGCCCGTCCTGTTTGGAGTAAGAAAGCAGCTCAAGCTCGAATGAAAGGTACTGCTGAAGTTAAGGAAGATGGATCTGGTCAGGAGATGGAAGCCGATGGTGAGGATAAAGAGGATGTGGTTAAAGGTGGTGAGAATGAAGAGAATGAAGTTAAAAGCAATGATCATAAAGAGGATGAAGTCAGAGGCAATGATTATAAAGAGGATGAAGTCAAAAGCAATGATCATAAAGAGGATGAAGTCAAAGGCGATTATCATAAAGGAAATGAAGTCAAAGTTGATGATCATAAAGAGGATGAAGTCAAAGTTGACGAGAAAGAAATTGAGACAGCAAATACAGAGAACAGCAAAACGGAGGACAAGGCAGAAGACAACAAAGGTGAAGAGAGCAAAGTCGACGATGATGCAAAGCTCATTGACATGGCAATCGAAATTAGAAAAGAACCTCCAGTGAAAACTGATGATCTGGAAAAAGTCGATGATGGCAAAGTACAAGATGAAGATCAATCATCAAAAACTATCAAAACCTTGGAGCACACTCCTATACATGACTCCAATACTCGAACTTCTGAATCCAAACCTGAATCTGAATCAATCACCCCTACCATCTCTGATCATGAAGGAAATGTTCATGAAGAAAAACAATTGAAAGATTAATTATGAACTGTGGTTTCGAAATACTCATTCTTTGTCGAAATAATGAGAATTTAGCGTTTTTAGAGTAGGTATCCTCTACTTTTCTTCTTGGTTGTTTCTTGTTTAATTAAGATCGAATCTCAATTTTTGGACTTCGGAAACCACGTTGCTATATGACCCCCCTGCTATCTCCATCTGTTATCAGAGATATCAATTGTTCTTCAATTCCCACATGTCTTTGCTTTTCTCTTTTTTCTTCTCGTCATTTTATAATTGGATTGTGATGGGTGGTTGAGAAGATTGCTATCGTGTTCTCTTGGTGTTTTCGTCAAAGAGTATATTTGTTCAAGATGGATCCAAAGACCAATGGTTTATGTACTTGCTTTCAAATACTTATCCTCACATCAAGAAGTTGCTAATAAATTCATAGAGCAGGTAACCTTATTTGGGTCGTACTGTGATTATACATGGTACCTTGAAATCTCGAACTTCTTAGTGCACTCTGTCCGTCTCTTTGTCTCTCTCTATTGAAGCGCGTAAATCTTTTGATGAAGTCGTTTCTTCGATGGTTTTCTCGTCGTCATGTTGTGATCGACGGTGTGACGAGTCATGAATGGCTCAGGAGGAGGTTCAAGGTTGAGAAGGACACCAAATCAATTTGTGATCTACAATATCTCAACTTTATGCATTTTATTGAACACTGTGACCTTGATACCTGGAGATTTTTTTGGAGTCATAGCTCGCAATTATGGGATAAGCTAAGCTGGTTATATCTATGGGTTTGTGGAAGTTTGAAGTGCCTGAACTTTGAATGTTTGTCATCTTCAGGATTCAAGCTCGAATGTTTCGAATGTATCGGTGGCCAGGGCCTATGGCCATTCTGTTTGGATGCGAATTGTCTCACTCTTTGATCTCTGACTCTTTGATTTAATAATGAAAATGAATATTTAATCTAACAACTATAAAACGTGATGGTTGATCATGAATTAAATATTTGTTGGCCAGTCTCATATATTTTTAAATCTTTCAACTCATTTCTTCACCTTCCAATCGGCTCAATCATTTCTCCTTTTTTTCCTTTGATATCATCTCAAATTCCCTCCTTCAGGAATCAATCCAATCATTCAAACCTGTGACTTCTAAAGCCGGAGAGTAAGTTTTGATGGATCCTACTCCATAACTCCTGATACGAACCAAAACTTTTTGTAAAGCAATAAAACTGAGATCAATCATTAACCGCCTTGTTTGTTTCAGCATTGTTCAGAAGTATGCTGAATTTTCAAGATATACCTGAAGATATACTCTATCAAATCTTTTTAGAAGTGATTTCAGATCAACATCAATCAAAATTAATCCACACTGCAATCACTTTGATCAGCCTAAGTAAACAAATCAAGCCTTCAGCCGAAAGAGCCATTTATAGGAATATTAGTCTAAGTCAGCATCATTGCATTAGATCTTTGGGTTCTACATTACGTTCAAGATCAGATTTAAGTTATTATATTCGAAGTATCAACTTTTTTTCACGTCTAAGTTCAAATTATGATGAGTCTATCAACTTTTTTGCGTTTACAAACTTATTACAAAATTGTCATCGAATACTTAAACTTGAAATATCAATAGACGGTAGACATGATAATGAGTGTCAGCAATTAATCAATGCAATCAATTCCAGCTCTTCATGTAAAACATTGAAACAATTAATTTTCAAAACTCGTTCTGGTTCTCAAATTGAAATAGATCAACTTTTAATAAACCTAAATCAATTAAATCAAATCGAATTAAGTTCAAGTTTTAGTTTTAAATCAATCCCTCAACCCATCAACTCAAAGATTTGCTCTATCACATTTTCATCTTCTTTAATCAATACTACTGCTCAATCCAATTTGAATGGTATACTTGAAGCAACAAGTGAAAGTCTTAGGGAATTGATCTTGATGAACACTCAAGGTTTACGTTATTCATCAGTTTTGAACTTTTTTAATCACGCATCATTATCCCTTCATACTTTAGCTTTACATGGTGAATTTTGTAATGGTAGACATCCAATCACAGCTGAAGAACCAGCATGGGAATTAATTTCAAGTTTATGTCCAACATTAAAAAACCTGATTGTTGTTTCATCAAAGTGTAGAAATAATCTTAGGGAAATTGATCTAAATTTAATACCAAATCGATTGAAAATCATTGAACTTGATCATCAAGATGTTAAACTTTGGAATGAAATTCTTTTGAAATTTAATTTAAATCAAACTTGGTTACCTGAACTTGAAAGATTTAAATTTAATAAAGTGGACTGGAATAGAGAAAGTATTATCAAGGCTAGTATAAATTTCAATCATGTCTCTCATTTGTCTACTTAATTTTAAAATACTCTTATCTTTTCATCACCATCTTTCTTTTTTCATTCAACAGTCATTTGTTTCCTTTTTGATATCACCGGATGTGGTTTGTGGATTTTATAAATTTTGTTTTTTATCTTTTAACAGTAAAGGCGAACTCTCTAGTTAAGCTTTATAGATTTTCGTCATTTTTTCATATCTTCTCATTAGTAAATGTTTCAATGGATGACACTTGGAAGAACATTTTGAATCTTTTTGACCGTTTTTTATTTTGAATGGTAGAGTTTACCAATAAATTAATCAATGCTCATTACAAAGAGATCCTTATTATCAAGACTATCTCTTCGAAGTGTTTTGAAAAAACAAAAGACCAATACGTGTTAGTGGATGTGATGAGAATATATTTTGAGTCTGAGAGATCTGAATCTTGGAATGTACATTTTTTATAGACTTTGTCCAAACTCAGAAGAAAAGCAATCAAACCAGTTGATAATTGATCTCTATTGCAGTCAGATTTGATGAAAATGCATTTCTTGATCTTGGAATGTTGTTGTTATAAGGTTTGATACATAGTAAGTCCTGCTTCATTTTTAAAATCTACTTCAACACGACAGAATCAAGGAAAATCAAACACCAAGACAAGCACCAAACTCACAAACTGATTTTGATAAACAAGACTTCTAATACCTCTGTCTGTTGTTGAAATCACTAACATGTGTGTGATTTCGACCTAAATGGTCCACATCTTTAACTTTATAAATCCTCACTAACCAATTTTCGGAAGTAAAAGCTTCTTCAAGTGTATCAAGTCGAGGTCCAATATTTGGTAGATATTGACGTCTTACTACATCTCCTACTGGCCCATCTGGGTCTGTTTCAGTGACCCTATAATAACTCTAGAAAAAGCAAGAGACAAAGAAAAAGATGATTATCAAGTTTGGGATCAAGTATCAAGAAAAAACTTCCAAGAATAAGAATCAATCAAGAGAAGAACTTACTAATTTATACATTAAAGAGTTTTTCATAGTTGATGAAGCATCTTCTCCAATAGAATACTGATCATCATCAGAATAATAATTCTGCTCTTTGATTTCTCTTGGCCAAATCCCTTGGGCAATTTTAATCATCCACATAAACTTATTCATATCATCTCCGCTATAACCCAATATACCTCCAAAGACTATCAGGACATAATTTACATCATGTTTACGTAACATTGGATATGATACTTCTTCCCTTGATCCAAACACTTTACCAATCATTGCAATACTATTCAATCATAAAAAATGATTTCAGCTGAATCATTGCTAAACAGTAAATAGGCGAAAAAAGCACTTACTGAGTGTTATTCCAAGTATTGTTATCAACCAAAGTAGTCCTATCAGCCATTCCAGCTATTTGATAACCATAATCCCACCAACTAAATATTTTTGAATCTTGTTCTGTATTAGTTCTTAACCAAGAATAAGCTTCTCTAAAATCATCGAAGATAACAGGTTCATTCTGTGAATTGGTACCAGCTAAAACAACTGAAGGTGAAGAATAAGCACTCGAAGTAACCCATGTACAATGGAAAACGAATATCAAGATCATCAAGATCAAAGTAGAGAGGATAGCAATCCTTGTATCTTCACCCCAGATTGCTTGAAGTACGACTTCCTTTTTGTTCTTTGATGAACGGTGAGAGTCTGTTGAACCTTGAGTTCGGGATGAGGTGGTGTATTTATTAGACATCAAAGCTTGGCCTATTTTTGAAGATGAAGTTGGACCTCCAAATTCAGATGAACTAGGTACAGTAGTATTATCAGCTGAAGATATATTAGAGAAGGTAGTATCTTGAGTTATATCCGAAACAAAAGTAGTGATTGATGAGATGGAAGAGATAGAAGTTGAAGTTGCATGATGTGATTTAGGAAAAGAATCAGACAAAGGCTTATCAGTTGCTTGAATTGAATCAGATGAATCATATTGAAGACCTTGAGGTTGAATTGGATCAAGATAAGTATTGAAAATTGAAGAAATAATCAAAGCTGAACTAATTGAGACCATTGGAGTAAAAGTCAAGATCAATCTAATCATCACACCAGCAAAATAAGTAGAAAGAATTGAATACACAATTAAAAATATATGATCTTCACGTAGTTCTCTAAAACAGATCCATATTCCAGCGGGAAAAAGGTACATGAGCATTTGTAAATCGTGAAAGAAACTTGTCCACGTAGTTGGTTGATGTTCAGAAACAGAAGCAATGATTGGTAAATGAATGTCGGCATAATTTGTATCGAATAATGAATAAAATCTACCAGTCCAAGGTGCTATAGAACCAATTTGAGTTAATACTATGATAACAGACGTTCCAACTCCTGAAATGCTCGTTAATCCGATTTGAAGTAAGAGTTGAAATTGTTGAGAAGAGATATGCGATCTGATAAATTCGACAAATCCTATTAATTGTACAAGGCCAAAGACACCTAAAGCTCCCATATGATCTGAACTTCGAATAGGTTGAAATCCAACAAAAGGTACCTGCATACTAGCCAGCGTTCCAATAGTATAAAAGCTAGAATAAGCTATATAGAGTTTATTATTAAATCTACCCATTAAGATCAATACTAAAGTGTGAATTGGTAAAATATTGATGATAAAAGCATAACCACCCCAAGCCGTGACCATGTAAAAGTAAGATAAAGCAGTTAATGAACCGTAAAGAGTTGACCCTAATTTCAAAGCTTTGATCCAAAGATAAAATGTAAATATCAAGATGAAGATTGCAATAGCTTCGTTATCGTAAGATCCAGCAACGGATCTAGAGATATAACCAGGTGCGATTCCTATGAATAATGCCGCCCAAAATCCGGTACTTTCACCTGTTTCAATGATGATATCTTTTTGAGATTTGTAATCGAATTTAGTCCTTTGACCTAATTCCCTCCCAAGTAGATAAGCGGAATAAGCTGTCAAAGAAGAGAAAGCAGGTGCGAGTAGAACGCAAACATTTTTGATATCGATGGGAATCTAAGTAAGTGGATCAAATTCAAAACAGAAATTTAAATTTGGGTTGTGATTGAAGTCTTAGTGACTTGAGAGATGTAAGACTGACGTTGAAGAATTGAAATGTGTTCCAAATCAAAGCACTAGTGATCATCAAACCTGGATAAATTGTACCACCTACTACTCTACCTAATGGATACCAAGCAGTGTCATCAAACCAATTCCAAAATGCATAAAAACCTTGCTCAGTTAAAACTTTAGTCGCTCTACTTTAAAAAAAACAAATCGATTCAAGTCGGAAAGCTTCAGTTCTTTGTCTTTGAGAATTTCTTTTAAAAAAACTAAAAAGTTGGCCTTACTAATTAAACCATGGGTCGAATTCATGGATGATTGATTCATATCTGATTACTGAGAATAATCTAGAAGAGATTGCAACTCCAGAAATCAAAGTGATGATTGAAATCTTCAAGAATGATAATAAATTCTGATTAGCTTCTCTACTGAAATTTATGACTGGATAGACTGATTTGACGGTCATTTTTCAAGTGAATCGAGTTTAACTTCGTTCGCTTCTTCAAAGCTTGAGAAGGCTTGTTTGGAATTGTTTTTGTTTGTAGATCAACTGGAATTTCCTTCTCATGGTTGTTCACTCTATTTTTACATTTTCCGAACTCCTTAAACATGAACGACCATGTGCGAAAAACAACAACACACTGTGTGAAATTCAAAACTGAAAACTTTTTCATCGTTGAATGATTGAAATCTTCAAATTCCGCATCATTCACACAAGAATGAGAAGACAGAAAGGGTTGGATTGTTAAAACACTCGAAGACACTTTTCCTACATTTTTTTCTATTGCTAGAATCAATACTGGACGCGTGATCATGATCAAAATCAATTGGGATGATTTCTTCACAATTACAAATTGTTGCAAGCACGTAGATGACAAAAAAAACTTGATTCCTCATCCTGACTGGCGTTCTAAATACAAGTGATGATTAAGATGTGATTACAAGAAAGAAGATTAACACTATACATAAACAATGATACCAGACCTGATAAAATATTGATGGTAAGCTCCAAATTTTGTGAATTGACAATCCAAATCAAGCTTTTTTCCCCGCATCCTTAGCTGGAGGAGTCATATGATCCAAGCCGGACTTGACAGCCTCTGCACCGCTCTTCACATTGGAAAAGTCGATTTTCTGTAAGGCTGGCGTTAATGCTTTACTAACCTCAGCTGCTGTTGGCAAGTTACCACCCGCAGATTTCTGGTCACAAAACTTCTGAATGGTCTCCAATATAGCAGCCGCAATTTTATCCGCAGAAGTTTGAGGAGCTGAGCTAGGCGGAGTAGGTTTAGCAGCCCTTGAAGCGCAAGAATTGAATTAGTTAGTGAACAAAACACGAGATGAAAAATTGGCAAGCCGAGGGGATGACTCACGACTTATCGACTTTGCCTTCGGCAAGTTTCTTTTCAGCAAGGGCGTCAATATTCTCTTTGACCGCTTGAGCAACTTTGGTGAAGTTGGTGAAGTCTGCTGTTTGAATTGCTTTATTAACAGCTTCTGACATTTCTGGTTGACTGGGGAAGCCAACGCCTGCCTCTTTATCGGCCGAAAACTTGGCAATTGAGCTCGCAAGACCGGCTGAAATGGTTTGCATCGTATCCGCAGAAAGTCCCAGATGAGGAACTCCCGATGGTTTGGCAGAACTAGAATTCATCATTACACTGAAGTAAGTTTGTGGTCCAGAGTGAGTTTGATATTTGTTTGACTCACCTATTGTCTTGTCTGGGGTTGAGAGATCCGGTGTTCACGGATCGACGACGAAGTGTTCTACGAATGTCGAACCAAACATAAGTGATGACTTCTGAGTGTGAGAAAAAGATGACCACTGACCTGATAAGGCGAGGACCTTCGGCTGGAAAAGCCGCGGAGACGGAGTTCGTATTGGTGGGATCAAGGACGAAGAAAACAGTCAAAGAAGTGGCAACAAAACCAAATTTAGTAAACATGTTGATATATTTAAAAGGAGATTGATAAGGTGGGGCTCAGCCAAGAATAGGAAGAGTGATGATCGATAAATTTATAAACAAATTTAAACAAAGTTCTTTACAAACAGAAGATTGAATAGTGAATGAGATATGTTAGTGTTGTGAAAGGATGTGGAATCGACAAAAGGTAAAGGAGACCTGGAGTTTTATAGTCCGACTTTCCGTGGCAATACCAGGCCAAGGTTTGGCCACATTTGCCATGATGTTGATGACTATACTGCTTCAATTGCTTATGTTCGTTGCCGCGGGAGCTGCGTCTTCAATTTTGTCACATTTTATCAGTACCGCCGGAGAAGCCAAGACGCGGCTATGTGTGAGCCACGGCTCAGGTATACCCTCAGGCAAACATGATGACCAACATGGACCTAGACCGAAATTTCATCAGCCCGATTGAAAAGCGGTGTATCCCCACACCACGGAGCAGTCGCCGTGTGAATTCCACATCGCCAAATGTCTCTATAGTGGTTCACGTGGCATTCACGAGAGGCCTGGTGCACGGCGACCACAGTCTATGAACCGCAGAGGTTTCACAATACGGCCCAGGTGGTAGCGCTGCAACCACCACAGCGCTCGACTGCATCGCCTCGATCCAACTGGCGATGTGGCAAGTTGCTTCATGAAATCCACCATCCGCTCGGGTGACATTGAGGTGGTCACAGGCTCACATCGGTGTGAAGTTCATTTGAATACACTGCTGGACTTCACCAGGTGAGTGTGTCATAGAAGGCTCACAACATGGGTTTACAGGCCAGCCAAAACAGCTCATCCACACAAGCCTGAGGGATTGCTGATGATAGAACATGATAAAAGAGGCTGAGAAAGGTGGCTAAGTGACTTGATAAAGTGAGGAAAGGAGTTTCAAAGGCTATTATGGCCACAGAATGCACCTGCAATCACAAATTTTCTTGTTGTTGAGCCACACAAGTGAGGTTTTTTCCCACTGGGCATTGGCTGCAGAAAAACGAGGACCGTAACGGCCCAGCTTATGGACATGCCCGAGTTTAGCAAGAGGACTTCAGGTTTGTTTTTGGGCGGTGAATTGAGTTGGAATTGAGATGAGAGTTCGACGTGTAACACCAGTGACATGCGAGTGAATAATTACATGCTGGGAGCCTCAGGTTAGAGTCAGATGTCACGTAGATGTCAAGCTTCCTTCAAGTTTCAAAGTCAGCTGTAACGCAAGTTACATTAACTTAGAGCATCTCCTATCGTCTCGGTAAACGGCCTCGGTACGGTATATTTTACCGTACCGAGGGTCAAAATCCTCAATCGTTGCAAAAATACCGATCGGTACGTACCGATTCGGTTGAAAATCTGTAGAGGTCCAGTAAATATACTGGACCTCTACCGAGTCGGTATCTTCTGGATATACCGAACCTACCGACCGAAATTCAAGTCATCCCCGTCTCACCACCTCCTCCCAATCTTTTGTTCGATCGCTCCTTCTTTCATCTCAAGTACCACTACAAGAACTACAAAATTAAATTCAAGAATTTCAAATGAACTCGATTCAGGATAATCAAGATCAAACCGAAGATCAATCAAATCAAGAACTTGAAGATTCAATCAATCAAGTTCTATACGATCAAAACCCATCGAAGAAGAAGAAAGGCCATAATTGGTCTTCCGCGGAGGAAGTCCTGTTAGCCGAGGCTTGGGTCTTCATCAGCCAGCAACCCGATGTCGGCACAAATCAAACTGCCGACACCTTCTTCAAACGAGTGACCGAACGATTCAACTCGCTATCGACGTTTGTATACCGAGATACCAATTCGGTCCAAATCAAGTGAGTACTTGATTGATTTTATTTTTTTATTTCATTGTTTCTATTTCATTGTTCTCAGAGTGGTTTCATCAACTGATGAATCTTTTTTTTATTAGATGGGCTGCATTGAAGACAGCAACCATCAAGTTCAGCGGGTATTACGCTTCGATACAACGATCGCCACCGAGTGGCAGCGTCGAATCCGACTGGCCAGACCTGGCCATCCAGCGTTACAACACGCTCAACCCAAAGAAGCCGCCGTTCAAATCGCTGGCGGCTTGGAGGGTTCTCTCGAATTCACCCAAGTGGATCGTCCCACTTCCACCTCCTGGCCCTCTGGCGATGGCTCTCGCTGGTCTTCCCTCTAGCGATGCGAAGTCGGATACGACCGATCCGAGTACTCCGACCGCGAAATCTCGACCTTCTACTCCGCCTCGCCCGATTGGAACGAAACAGTCGAAGAGGAAGCGTCAAGAAGATGAGAAGAGTCAAGATGTCAAGGATGCCCGTGATAAACAATTTAAGATGAGTATTGAATTAGCTGAAAGGAAGGTTATGGCTCTCGAAGAAAGTAATGAGTTGGTCAAGAAGATGGCTAAAGCTGATGCTGAAGCCAAAGCGAGCCTGGTGCAAGTGAATGACCTCAAAGTTTTGCAGACAAGTGAGGAAAGTTGTCAGACTGATCTTGCAAAGGAAGTGTTACAGATGATGCAACAAAGACTTAAAGAGAAATACTCACCTCCATCTAGTAAGTCCTGATTTTAATGAATTTTCTTTTGGAATTGATCAAGTTGACTCATGTATTACCCAATCCAGACAGTGATCCAGTAGAATCAACTGAACAATGAAGTCATCAATGAAGTCAACCATCAAGAAGTTCATGAGTTTGTAATGGGGAAATTTTTATTCTAAATTTCATTTCTCATCAAATAAAACAGAAGTTGTAAATTTTTTATTTCTTCTCTCAAAATATTCAAATTTCTTTTCATTTCTTTATTTCAACTTGTGTCTCTAGTAGTTTTTATAGACATGAATATGGTTTATAAATATTGCAATATATTCTATAAATTTTGCAATATGATATCAATCTTCTATCAAGTTTCTTGCCTCACCACGTGCTAGCCAAAGTTGCACTTTGAGATCATGCATCAGACGATGGTGTATCTCAGCATCTTGTAAATCCAGATGATTTGAAACCATCTCAGTGGGTGTTGGCCGAATGCGTGGATCACGGTGATTGGGTATGATGGTTGTGTTGGTGGGAAAATCAGTAACTTTGGGATCAACCACCTCCCTATCTTCAACAATCATGTTGTGCATAATAATGCAAGCATACATAATTTGACGTATATCATGCAATGACCAAAGTCGACAAGGGATTGCGAGAATATGCCATCGAGATTGGAGTCCGCCAAAAGCTCTTTCAATGTCCTTTCGAGCCGCTTCTTGTAACTTTGCATAATATGCTGAAGCATCGTCTTGTGGATTATTGATGGTCTTGATCAAAACTGGCCAGGTGGGGTAAATGCCATCGGCAAGGTAATACCCTCGTGAGTAAGTGTTATTGTTTACTGTAAAGTTCAACCTCTCATCCGTTCCTAATCAAAAGAATCAGTGTGGTAAAATCAAATCATTACAAATTAGAAGAAAGACCTACCACTTAAAAATCGGTCAAAGAGAGGGCTTTCATTGAGAACATTAATATCATTCAAAGAGCCAGGAGTTCCAAAAAATGCATGCCAAATCCGAGTACTTTTGGACGCCACCGCTTCAAGAACTATTGTCGTCTTTCTCTCTTTCCCTTGAAACGAACCGGCCCAACCTGAAGGACAATTTTTCCAAACCCAGTGCATTCCATCGATCGAACCTTTGCAACCTGGAAATCCACGCATTTCATACTCTTTTGTGATCTTTTCCAGCTCGTCTTCGTTTGGTGGACGGAGAAATTTGGGTCCATAGATTTCAATAACCCCTTGTACGAACTTCTTCATACACAAGTTTGCTGTGGTCTCGCCAATTTCCACATATTCGTCTATCAAATCCGCTGAAATTCCATAAGCCAATTGTCGTATCGCAGAAGTTGCTTTTTGGATAGTTGATAAACCCAGCTGAAGGCAGCAATCCTACCAGACACACCAGATTGAAGAGTAAAAAAAAAGAAAACATTGGAATCTCGAAAACCATTCCATTTGATAAGAAGTACTGACATATCTTTGAACCCAAAAGATGTCATGCGCTTCAAGTTTGGCACAGATATCCAAAAACATCTCTTTGGACATTCTGAAACGACGATCAAATTCTACAGCCCATCGGGCATCGTCATCAAAATAATCTCTCATGAGACGTGCATGAGCCTCCGCTCTGTCCCGTTTGATGCGTCTTCGCTGATTTTTTTGTATATAGGTCATCTGGTCATCTGGCAATTCTAGCGCCAGGAAAACCTCATCCTCAACGTCGTCTGCTGCGAATTCTTGCATACGACGGAGGTGATTACATATGAGCGTATTCGACAGCAGATCATTGATCTGCATGTCGTATATTGGGTCGTTGTCAGCAGCCATAACGATGAATTTGAGTTCGAACGATGAAATTGAGTTCGACGAAGGTTTGAGAAGATAAAGTTCGGAATTTGCCGAAGATTTACAGAAGTGAAAACTTTTCACGATAGCGGGATATTTAGGGTTCTGTACATTCGGTACGTACAGAACCCTAAATATCCCGAACGATAGTGGAATCTGTTAAGGCCAGGCCTGACTGGGCATCGGAGATGGCTAGGCACTTAGCCTAGTCTCACCTATTATCGGTTTGAACCAACTATAGTTTATGATCAACATTGTTTTTCTCTCATCTATGACATCATATTTGTAATGCCTAGTGAAACATGTTTTGTATAAGATGAGCACATTGTTCTAGATCATGTTATGCTTTTTCTTTCGTCACATATTCTTGTTTCGATAGATCAGCACTAACACTAGTGATCTAGTTTTCGTTTCATCATTTTCGTCCCTTCAGGTTATGAGCTTTGGTTTACCAGACGACATTGATTTATCATTCGAAACTTCAGAATCAGGAACTATCAATAAAACTACGCAGGAGTCAGCTCCTTATTCTTCCACCGAACCTATTACCATGTCTGCCGACCAGCAAATGGAAGGACATGAAATCATCGGCTCTGAAGGAGCACACCTTGCCGCTGGCGGAATTAATCCGCATGTGACCCAGCAGACCCTGCATCATAATCAACAAAATTTGAACCAGACTCAGAATACACTGAATCAAACCCAACAGACTCTTCATCAGACCATCCAGAACATCTTTCAAACTACGGGGACAAATGATGACTCATGGCATACTTTGACGAAGAACTGCCAAGTCAAGCTACCTTCTTTGACTCAGCTTGCTCCGGATGGATCCAATTTTGACGTATGGGATGGAGATATTCACGAATACCTAAAAATGATGCCAGGATGTGCGGCCTACTTACATCCTGAAGCGCTTCCCAACATCACAGGATGGCGTGAAGATCTAGCTAATGGTGTCAATGGAGTTTTTCATTGGACTGTGGATCGACACATTGGTCTACGGTTGAAAGAACATTCTCCTGTTCCTTCTATTCGATACTCTTATCTCAAGAGTCGCTTCTCTGGTCAAACTTTCGCAGGTCGAATGTCATTACTCAATGAATTGACTAACATTAAATACGAGCCTTCTACGACATCTTTGGACACTCATGTCCACGCCGCTTCTACTCTACGCCGCAAAGTTGAACGATCAGGAATGATGATATCAGATGATTTGTTTGCCGGCCTGTTATTGAATAGTGTACCAAAGGATTTCCCTAATATCTCTAACACTTTTGAAGCCGCCATCATTGCAAACCCTTCAACTATTGTCAATTCCTCTGCTATGATACGTGCCATGGGAGCGGCAGATGTTGCTTACAAGCGTGGTCATGTTGGAGTCGCGGATGGTCTAGCAACTGTTGTGGTTTCTAAACCAAAACTACGATGCTACTATTGCAAGAAGCCAGGGCATTCAAAATCAGACTGTCGAGCTCTCAAGGCTGTGAAGGACAAGGAGCGCCAGGGATCGGCAGCTTCTACTTCAGATGCTCGAACTATAGAACCTCAGTTCGCTGACATCACTTTCTCAGGGTGCGTGGACGTCAAACACATCGTGGTTTCTCAACTAGATACTGACATCGCCCCTTCCACTATTATTTTCGACACCGGTGCAACTCATCATGTTTTCAACAAACGTTCATATTTCATCTCTATACGTGATATCGCACCTCTTCCAGTTAGAATGGCAAATGATTCGTCATCTTCATTTATTACTGCTGTTGGTCGTGTTCGAATATGCAATGTATCAAACTCTAACGAGTGTTTAACTATTGAAAACGTATATCTTTGTGAGACACTTCGCCATAGTCTACTTTCTGGAATACAACTAGAAGAAGATGATATCACATTTCGAAATTCATCAAGTGGTATTGAGCTCTGGAAAAAGAACTCTAAATTGATAACTGCTCAAAGATCAGGTAGAAAATGGATTCTGCAAGCCATTGAACATCCCATTACTACCGCTGCCGTATTAGGTGACTTCAGCCTGTGGCATCGAAGATTTGGTCACCCAAATGACCGAACTCTTCTGAAACTGATACGCGATCAAGTCTGTGTTGGATTACCCGATAAATTAACTAAGACGATTCCATGTGAAGAATGTGCAATTTCTAAATCAACAAAAACATCCACCATTGGGCCATCCTTGATTTCTTATGATGCCCCTTTGTCGCTTATTGTTGCTGATCTCTGTGGACCTTTTCCTGTTAAGACTTTCTCTGGTTCTGAATATTCCCTAGAAATACGAGATGTATACTCTACTTTCATGCGGACATATCTTTTAAAATCGAAGAACGAAGCAATGCATCAAATCAAGACCTTCATTGCTGAAGCAGAACGACGAACAGGAAAGAAGGTAATTCACTGGAGAACAGATGGTGGTGGTGAATTTATTAACAACTCATTAAAATTGTACTTTGCTGAGAAAGGAATCAAAATTCAAACGTCGCTTCCTTACTTTCATGAACAAAACGGTTCCATAGAACGTGCTAATCGAACGGTTCAAGCAGGTATGAGAGTTTTACTTCAAGATTCTGGCCTTCCGAAACAATTTTGGGGTTTCGCTCTTATCACAGCTACAGATCTACACAATAAAATACCTAATTCGAACACCGGATCAAAGACTCCGACCGAACTAATGTTTGGATTTGCACCACAAGTCGATCACCTTAGAATTTTTGGGAGTTGGGCTTTTGTTCATGTTCCCTCTGAAAAACGTCGAAAATTAGATGATCGTGCTGTCAAGTGTCGTTTTGTTGGGTATCTAGAGGCTAGTAAAGGTTGGCGATTTTGGAACCCTTCGAGAAATGAGTTTCTGGACTCAGCACATGCAAGATGGTTGGATGAGAAGTCTTCTTCAAATCGCATCCAATCCACACCTACTCAGATACAATCAGATCAGAATCAAAATAAATCTGACGGTATTTCCTTAAACCACGTACTTACCTCATCTGATTCCATCCGTGCACATGAAGACCTTCGTCAACTTATCGAATCCTTATCAATTGATTATCTTCTGGATGACAAGTTTTTCACAGAAAGTATAAGGTCTCAAGATGAAGATGTTGCCTTACTTCAAGCAAAAGCGGCAGGATTAGCTCAGCATTTACCTAGAAGTTTTCAAGAGGCCATGAATAGTGAACATAGTAAGGAATGGAAGGAAGCTTGTAAAAAGGAAATTGACATGTTAGTCAGATTAAAAGTTTGGGAAGAAGTGGTCCTTCCAGCTGGACAGAAAGCAGTCTCGAGCAAATGGGTCTTTGCTGAGAAAACGGATTCTCATGGGAACATCTTGAAAAGAAAGGCCAGATATGTTGTTCGAGGTTTTACTCAGCGTGAAGGTATCGATTTCTCGGACACATTCGCACCAACAGCTAAGTTTACATCACTCATGATCATATTTTCAATCAAAGTCAACAGGGGCTGGTTTATTCGTGGTTTTGATGTAGTTGCGGCTTATCCTCATAGTCCTATCGATGAAACTATTTACGTCAAACCGGCTGAAGGAATTATCACAACTTTACCTAATTCGGTCTTATTGCTACGAAAGGCTTTATATGGTACGAAGCAAGCAGCTCGATGCTGGTGGAGACATTTTTCATCAGTTCTCACTGGAATGGGTTGTAGGTATTGTATCAACGATCAAAGCTTATATGTATTACACTACAAAGAAAGTATAGCAATTCTCTGGATTCATGTTGATGATGGTGTGATCTGTGGATCATCATTGGACATAATTTCTTTTATCCACGAATCACTACTAAAAAGCTTTGAAATCACCTGGAACGACAATCTTGAACAAATTGTGGGCATCAAAATTACAAATACTTCGGATGGAATTTTTCTTTCACAACCTACTCTTACTTGCAGCCTTTTGGAGTCTACTGGGTTCACGGAATCAAGGACAGTTACACCAATGATAGCAAACCTTCATCTTGACTCATCTGACAAAGATTCGATGGGTATTAATTCATCATCATACTTGTCTATTCTTGGATCTCTTTCATATCTCGCTATCGGCACTAGACCCGATATATCTTATACGGTGAATTACTTAGCTAGGTTCTCATCAAAACCAAATGAACAACATTGGTTGGCTCTCAAGCACTTGTTACGATATGTTAGTGGAACTAAAAATGATGGTATATATTTCAGGAAAGCGGTACATGTAGATGATTTGATAACTTATTGTGATGCTAACTGGGGGGGTGAATTTTCTAGATCAACTCATGGTTTTATAGTATTTCTTTTTGGTAATATAATTTCATGGGCTTCAAGACGTCAAAGCTGTGTTGCCACATCAACATGTCACGCTGAGTATATGGCTCTAGGCGTTGCGGCAAGGGAATCAGTATGGATTCAAAATCTCCTTGAAGATATATTGAAAATGGTATTTATCACAACTTTAAGATGCGACAACACAGCGGCTATCAAAGTAGCTCAAGATTTACATCTTACGAAGCGGTCACATCATGTATCAAGAGAATTTCATTACGTAAATGAACAAATTTTTGATGGAAACTTAAAAGTAGAATGGATAGATGGATCTCATCAAAGAGCTGATATACTTACAAAATCTCTTGGTAACATTATTTTTCAAAACAACAAGGAAAACATATGTATGAAATGATCATTTACAAACCTCTAAAAGGTTGAGGGGGGGGTGTTAAGGCCAGGCCTGACTGGGCATCGGAGATGGCTAGGCACTTAGCCTAGTCTCACCTATTATCGGTTTGAACCAACTATAGTTTATGATCAACATTGTTTTTCTCTCATCTATGACATCATATTTGTAATGCCTAGTGAAACATGTTTTGTATAAGATGAGCACATTGTTCTAGATCATGTTATGCTTTTTCTTTCGTCACATATTCTTGTTTCGATAGATCAGCACTAACACTAGTGATCTAGTTTTCGTTTCATCATTTTCGTCCCTTCAGAATCACGCGATTCTGTATCGATGGATACCGTACCGAATCGGTACGTACAGTATATTTACTCAAAAATATACTGAACGATAGGAGATGCTCTTAGCAACTAATCTCATTCTCAACGAACGTCATCCAACTCAGCACAACCATTCTCATCATCAACAACTCAAATCACCAATCAATCAAATCTTTATTCAAAACATGGATAGAACGTAAGTTCAATCTAACTCAATTAATTCAATCGCAGCATCAAATTCTGATATGATTCCCATTCTATCGATCAAGTCACGAATTCAAATCATGTGTAGCATCCATTCGATCTAGAACTTCAACCATACCTGAGCAGAGACAAAGGCTTTTGAATGGCTACTCACCGCCTACTCCACCTGCTTCTAAACAACGAAAGGCAGCTAATGGTAGTAGTGGTGGAAGGAGTGAATTTGCCAAATTAGCAGGAGGAATTGGAAGGGATATTCACCAAACTACCATCAAATTGAGTAAATTAGCACAATGTAGGTCTTCCCAGATTCGATCGTTGACAATGGAAAGATAAAGAGATCGACTTTTGCCACAAGGAGTCATTGGAAGTCTGAATTTTTGACTATGAATTTTTCTAGTGGCCAAACGAAGGACGTTATTCGATGACCGACCAGTTGAGATATCTGAATTAACTTATATCATCAAACAAGATATCGCACAGCTCAATCAACAAATTGCACAATTACAAGTCTTTGTTAAACAGAATCTGAACAATCAAAGTGGGAAGAAACAAGTTGATGAACATAATAACAATGTGGTGATGATGTTGCAAAGTAAGTTGGCTGATACTAGTCTGGGATTCAAGGACGTACTCGAAATTCGGACACAGGTAAGCTGAAGCTTTGATTGTGCATTAGACTTTGCCTCAAGTTGATCGCATGTCATTCCCTCCTGACGTTTCGTTATAGAACATGAAAGCTACAAGGGATAGAACAGAACAGTTTCAATCAAATACAGCAGCATTAACAGGACCCCAGTCAGGTAAGATTTCCAACCCGTCTTTTTCTTACTAAACCCCCATTCTCTCTTCTTCAGAGTGAACAATTTGAATACCGTTCATGAGCGAGTCTGATTAAAGTTAGAAAGTTCTTCGTTCTCGTCTTCCTGCTTCGACATCACCTCGTCCAGATTCCCCTCTCTATTCAGTCAATGGACCTTCATCCGTTAATCGACAAATGTATGATCCAAAAGGTAAAGGGAAAGCTGCTGAAGCTGGATATCAACAGAATGATTACCTTGCTTTGGACATGGGAGCAGGTGGAGCAACCACTCAAGGTAAAGGTGGGGAAGGGTTTATGCAAATGCAAATGACGCAGGACAATTCGGTTTGTATGACTTTCTATTATCTACGATTATATGAAGAGAATTTGACAAGTGAGGTTTGTTTTGAATGTGTTGCAGGATGCATATTTGCAACAAAGGTCTACAGCCATCGAATCAATTGAATCCACCATCACTGAATTGGGATCAATCTTTAGTCAACTAGCTACAATGGTAGCACAACAAGGAGAACAGGTCCAACGAATCGATCAAGATACAGCTGATATTGAAAATAATATGCAATCAGCTCAAGGAGAACTTTTGAAATATTACTCTAGTATCTCAGGTAATCGAATGCTTATGCTTAAGATCTTTGGTATGATTATTGTCTTCTTCTTGGTAAGTTTTTTTACTGCTGGTTGGAAAGGAGGTTTAAATAGATTTGATTGACTGTTCTTTTGTTTGGATGTGGGTGTTGGGTTCAATAGTTGTTTGTTTTGATCACTTAATGCGAAAGCGATTGGATTGTTTGTTTCCTATCATATCTTAACTATTCACAAATTTTAATTTAAATTGGATTTTAGATGGTTTATGATAAACCTTTTGTGAGCTTTCTTTGAGTTTTCTTCAAAGGTATTTCATTTCAATAATCAGCCAATCCTTCTCTTCTTGTTATGATTTCTTGTGTTTTATTTGATGACTATGGACCTTTTGAAACATGAGTTTTATCTAGATTCAAGCAATTTTTTTGTGTAATGCAGTTTTGAATAGAAAACTCAAGTAGCTTATAGGTGATAAATCATTGATAACAGATGATTTCTCTCATGATTAAATTCAAGATGAATATCATTAAGAGAGCTTATATGTATGCTACTTGTTGAGTTCTTGAAGTATCAAAGATACCCTGGGTATCATGAATCTAACCCCTGCAGCGTTCTTGAAGGAGATACAGTGCAGACATCTAAGTTTTATAGACTCCGGTGTGCACCACCAGTGCTCTAGGCTTTGTAACCTTGAGAATCATATTTCTTTGAAACATCTATCCAAATCCCATTTTGAAAACTTGACCAAGTTATATCTACTTTATCCTTGAGGAAGCAGTTCTGAGATCTATATAAACTTACTGAAACCAAATGACTCCTATTATTGTGTCCCTTGAACAGGGCAAGGATCCAGCTGCAATGTATTGCAACCCAAATGTGGTGTCTGTTTTGTCAATGGTGCTATTGAGAGTGATACAAAGGTACACATGATAAAGGATCAAATCATTTACCAAATGATGAACAAGAGAGATGGCTCACTGATGTGAGGAACATTAGCTGTGGTGTACAGGCAAACATACTTGTTACTGCCTGGATTTATACATTCTATATCAATTGGAACAAAATATCTATGAGTTGTTTTGAATTTAAGTGGATTGCACCAGCACTTGATAACAAAGTATACGGTCTCATTTACGTCTCCATGGACCGATGGACCGCGATCGACCACTCCATTTTGCCTTGGCTGTGCGAAAATGACTTTTAAGCCAAAAATTCCACATTTTGACCACCATCACGTTCGTCATTGTGTTTTTTAAAACCCCCGGTAGGAGTCGTTCACCGCAGAACATAGATACTTTTCCCTAAGTTAAGTAAAAGGTGGAGAAGATGGATAGTTCGACACACTACGAGAATTTATATTGTGACGAGACTAAGATTCCTTAATTAGTTTTTTCTACATGAAGATTGTATGTGTGATGCCATGTTCACTGCACTTCAGAAGGATAGCACGCATCGGTAGCCGTAACCAGCCCCTCACTGCTCCGTCTTCAGCCCGCAAAATTCGACACCATCAAGATTCACGTGAAGTTATTAACATAGGTAGACTTTTGACACTTGGTTTGAGTCTAAACCTTCCCCTGGGGTTTGACACGAGGCAAAGTTGAGGGCTAGTATTGACTTGTAACATTCGTAAAAGATTCACAATTCTAGCCAACTGGCTTCGTTTGAAGCAAATGGAGTCCCTAAAAATTCTCACGATGATAGATATATAAAGCCATCCCTAATGACCAAGCGAACATTAAGCCATCAACCAATTTCACTTCACTTCATCTTATTCCTATTTCCTCAATCGAAACTTCCTTCACTTTTACTCTCATTTTAAAAATCCCAACATGAAGATTTCTTTGTTTACTCTCGCTATCTTCGCTGTTTTGGCTATCGGTACTCAAGCATCAATGAAGAACCCGGAGGCAACGTTCAGCCTTCAAGCAGCTCTGTCAGCCAAGAGCGAATATCAGGATGCAAAGAGGGTTCACGATAGCCTCGTGCGTACCAAAGCAACAAAAGACGAGATATCCGCGGCAAAGGATGAGATGAACTCAAAGTTTGATGCCTGGGAGCAAGCGGTGACAGACCATAATGAGGCAGGAAAAGGCAACCAGCTGCCTACGCCCGAAAAGTCTTAAGATAAAGGTCGGTATTGTTATCTTGAAACCCAAATTTTCAGTACTTTGTAATCTGACAACTGAAAACGGTTTACCTTGACCCTTTTCAGATTTTTGACTTTGCTACTTAAATAGTACCACCAAGGTCATAAGTGATAAACAAGATTATCACCCTCCTCTCATATAATCGATTTTTTGGGTCTAGATATTTGATAAAATTATTTGCTTTGTTTCCACCAAGAATACTTTCATTTTGTCCATAAGTTTATGTTCTAGAATTCCTCAATCTTATCACCGGTCCCAATCAGATGCTTAACTAGAGTTCATCACAGATCTTTCAAAACCTCCTCACAGTAAATCACATTCTCTGCTGCAACATTTTGATTGTCACATAGAGATGTTTTTGAATGCTCAGCTGGTAGTAAGCGCACTTTGCTTAAATCTGAAGATCGAGCATGTCTTTCATCACGATTGAGTAGTCTCTCATGAGTGAACATCATGGAATGAGGTTAGACAAGACACTCACTGTGTACCGCATCGGCATCATCACGCCTCCTTTATATTCAAAGGAGGGCAGACTGTATGGCTCAGGATCCACGCGGGGTTTTCGTGGTTTAATTGCCAGATGAAATCTAAAAAGAGAGATGAGATATAAGAACTTCGTAAGCTTAACTAAGCCCCTCTTGCGCGTTCGCCGCGCCCTCGCAGAGGGGCTTATATAGGACTCGCATTTTCTGGCGTGTGAGCTCCAGGAATTAAGTACCCTTATGTGGTTTTTCGCACTTCTCCTCAAATCCTCACCGTAGGATTTTGCAAGATTCCGGTGGTAGCATCTTCATGAGATGCTACACAACCTCGTACCACTTTTATTCATGTTTGTGAGGAGTAAGGGTATGCAAAACGGAATTCCAGATTGCTGAGTTGTGTAACTGCCTGTTTTGGTTCTCTCAGAAACTACCAATTTCTAGCCAAAACCCTGCGAAGGTTACCTTTTGTCCATTTTGACCAAGGTTTGAGCCAAGCACAAAAATTCCAAATCTCGAGGAAGGCCTGTACAGGCATGCTTAAGCTGTTACAGGAGGACATAACAATCATTTCTGGCAACGTTTCCTGAAAGTGTCACAGAGTTGACTGGCTGATGAGAGGGGTATGAGGTTGTGTAGCATCTCATGAAGATGCTACCACCGGAAGCTTGCAAAATCCTACGGTGAGGATTTGCGGAGAAGTGCGAAAAACCACATAAGGGTACTTAATTTCTGGAGCTCACACGCCAGAAAATGCAAGTCCCATATATGCCCCTCTGCGAGGGCGCGGCGAACACACAAGAGGGGCTCAGTTAAGCTTAAGAGCTTCGACAGAAGAAGGAGCTTGTAATTTGAACTTCTTTGAGGAGTCTCGTGTAAATCAATAAAATCAATGCTGGTGAACTCGTCTCGAATCCGGTGTCTTTGAGGCCCCGATATTGCTCAGATGTGAAATAAAGGATGACATGCACATGATCAAAGTTCATGAAGTGTGACACCCCACATCAGACCCACAAGTTGACCCGAATGTCTGAAAACTGAATGTATGCGCTCTATTGGTCAATTGAGTCTTGACTAAAAATAAACCACCATGTATGCCATTCAATTCTATTCACCTGGGGATAAGAAGAAACCAATGGTGAAAGTTGATATGTTGTGTTGTGTTGGGATCTGTACGATGTGTACCGATTTAAAAGGATTTGTTATGAAGTTGAGCTCGGTAACCCCTGAGATTTGCGAAGGTCTGATGAAAGTGAGCTTTTGAATTGTAAAGATTCACTGGTTTGAAAGTTGATGCAATGGCCAGATGAAAGTGAATCATTTTGTACCTTGAGTGGTTTTTTTTGCTGCCTAAGGTGGCAATCAGCGACTTTGACCCTTTCTTCTTTACCTCAATCACCACTTTATTAGAATTACCCAATTGATACCCAATTTGACCTTTTCTTTTTCTTACCATCTCATTTTAATCTTTTTCTAATCCACTTGATCAAACAACCCTACATATCTTCAGATTGTCTTCAAGCACCTTACATGAATTTAGTCTGGATCAATTCTCTTCCCCTGACTTGCTGTGCTTCAATTGATCCTAAGTCAAATACAACCCACACAGTCTATCAGTAGTCGTCAGGACGTTGTTTAGTAAATACAACATCAAATACATCTTCCTTCCATCAGCATCTTTTAAGCTTGTCTTTCCTCAGAAGTGTCACAGATTTATTTTGATAAAATTGGATTGATGAAAGTTTTTTTTTACTGATTCAATTGAATCGTCTAAAATACACATACAAAAAACTTCATGTCTGATTTCCAAAGTTTTCACTCTTCATACCATACAGCTACTAAAAAAATTCGTGGTAGATTTCCACCAAAATGCCCACCAAGGGACCATGTCCAAAAGGGTTAAAACTCGAAAAAATCATAAGGTTTGATGTCAAACCTTATGATTCATTATGTCAAACCCGCCTCTATCTTGTCCCATGGCTGACGTTTTCTAGAACCCGGGTCACCACCCGGTCAATTAATTTTTTTTCCTTCCACCAAAGCCTTGGCGCCAACAATACCCAACCACCCCATGATAATCTGAGGTCGGTGTCAGCCGGGGCCGTCCTTTTTCTTACCACCAGGATGTTTGTTTGTCCTCATCTCATTAATCAATCCATCTCTCAACAACCGGTGAACCCGCCGGTATCAACCACCATTGGATATGGTCCAAACAAACCTCCATTGGACTGTCAATTGGTTTGTTTATGCCTTGTTATCATCAAACTCGATTCACACCCGGTCAATTGTTTGGCTTGCAATCAGCTCTTCAAGTTCATCTTTGGCTTCAAGGTTATTATTGAATAATCAGACATCTCCTGACGGCTGCAAGCAATTCATATTTAATCACCATTGCTTGGATTCCAATTTATCCAAATCATACCAAATCGAATGCAAATCAAACCGAATCAAATCCATTCATATCAAGAGGATCTTTTTCAATATAACCACCTTTTTATCACCGACCTT
The DNA here is from genome assembly GCA_022264835.1 of Melampsora americana. NCBI lineage: Eukaryota > Fungi > Basidiomycota > Pucciniomycetes > Pucciniales > Melampsoraceae > Melampsora > Melampsora americana. Next base: position 1,243,939 of record JAIFHY010000013.1, on the reverse strand, counting down.
GTTTGACATCAATTCCATGTCTTTCACTTTTTAATGAAATCAAATCAAATCAAATCCCCACCACAAACGTAATCAATCCCAATCAACTCCTCTTTGGGTTGGCCCCTATGACAACAGAAAGCAATTTGATGATACCACCGTTTCCATCAGCCATTCAAATCACTTATCAGATCTTGTTTTCCAACCTGAAGAAAAATTGCTTGGCCGGTTCAATGTCAAACAGGCCAAGCGACTGAAATCCTTATCCCTTTCTTGCTTCGATCAATTTCTTATTTTTTTCCTACCAAATTCACTTTCATCCGGTTCGATTTCAATTGGTCACTGGGCTCTTCACTGGCGACTTCTCACCAAGGTTTGATTTGGAATCAAAAACTCGGTTCGACACAAGGTTTCATCAAACGATCCGCTGAGGTTCCACCTGCCAGTACTCAGAATATAAAACCGCCCCTTGGTCCCAGCCCTCAGGTTTGATTCAACCCACTTTCCACACCAGTCATTAAATCATCTATTCACCTTTCATAATGCTCACTTGACAAAGTCTTATATCACTACTCTGTCAGCTTGTTTATCTTTTTCTCCTATCCTTCATTTCTCAATTTGTTTGGTCTTTTTTTCATGCTTGATATAGGCCGTGATACACTCGATTTTAGCAAAATTTGGATTGTTCGTTTCTCCCTTCTCGCCACATGTTTGTCTACGTCGCAAATTCACTGATGAAATCCTTTGTTTCTGAGACGTCTTTCTCAGCAATGTCTCAGTCAGCTCAATCAACCAATGGCAACCAATCCCAAAGCAAATTGGGACTTGACAAGTCGCGTAAGTACAGTTTTTTTTCATAAGCCAAGCCAACTTACACTGACCTGTCGATTAAACCATGTTGGATCCAGTGTTTAACCGACCTTCAACTATATTTGAAGGTCCTGATGCACCATACCCTTTCGGCCAAGGACCCTTATTCCGTGATGGCACGGATTCCAGGATTGCTTTTGACGAAACCCATGCGGTCACCATCGCAGTGGTTTTCAAAATTCATACTAACAGTGCCGACAATCTTGCGGCCCCCATTCCACCGAAGGTATCAAATGGACGTAGATACTCCGCTCCCGCCAAGGTCCCATTGGTTGACTCCAAGACTTTCAACAACGGGGATCCAATTGAGCTCAAGGCTTGTCCATATGGAAAATCGCTGAACAATATGAAGAAGCTTTGTGCGAAGGTTTGTGAGGAGTATGCGCCTTTGATGGAGCAGCTCCTCTTAACCAGTCCTCTGGCTCCGGTGGTAGAGTGGAAAGGCGTGGTTGGCCAAACCAAGGTCATTCTTGACAGCCACCATGGATGGTTCGAATTTGCTGACTTGATGTTAAAAGCCAAAAAGAAAAAATTCTCCATCATGATCCTCGACAACAACAAGGTCATGAAGGCGCAAAAGAAGGCTCAGGTAGGTCTTTTGGTCCAACTTTAGTTATATTTCATTATTCCCATCTTAGTAATCTTGATTTCTATACATGATTGTTTACTAATCCATCTCCTGTGATGATTACACAGGAGAGCGCAGCCAAACAGCTAATTGCTACTGCGGCAGGACCCGCACCAGTTGAACAAGAGATTGAGGTGGTCAAAGCCCATCTAGAAGTGAGTTCCTTTGACTGTTGATCTTGTTTTTTTAACCTCTCTCACTGACCTACCAAACCATTTGTATACTGTCTTGTTTGTCACAGGAAGCTGAGAAACTTGTCAAATTACACAAGACCACAGCTGCCATCTACCATCAACACGCCAAGCAGTCAAATGGAGGGGATGGTGTTGTGCTGGTGGCCCCTTGGGATCCCCTATTCCAATACAGATTCACACTCTGATGCACCTTTATCTGGGCAAAAGGAATCATGAGTCATTTTTTGAATATAAAGACTTTAATCAATCTTTTTTTTACTCTGTTTGAAGTAGGAGCAAAAATTGGCGACCATTCATATGGCGCCAGACACCCAAGAGTACCGGGCCAAAATGGCCAAATTGCGCGTTTTCCACCGCTTGATGCGCGTTGAGGACCGAGTGAAACAGCGTATAGCTGCTTGTTGGGCGGCGAGATCGAGTCAATCTTTCTTTGGTAAGGCTCACAAGGACAGCAATAGTCCTACTCCACGTGGTGGCCAGGCGAATTGTCTCGTCATCTTGTCTTCGGATCCCGACCCACATGTGAAGACGGTCACGGAGCAAAAGGCCCGTAAGGAGATCGGTGAGCCACTCTTACACATAAGAGTTCTCCTGTGATTTGATGGTAGAATCTAACCATAGGTTTGTCTGGATCTTTTTCAGATGCCACTCCAACCGTTGCCAAACCTGATCTCGATGTGAAACCAAACTTACGTGCCTCCCGGTTGGGTATGCCCATCCAAGAGGTTAAACCAAACCTTCTGGTTCCCCATTACGGTACGCCCAATTGCCCCTCCGAACACATAATGAATTGACAGCTCATTTTGTGTTTTTTTTTCTACCCATCAATTTAGCCACCAGTGGTGCCAAAGGGAACACCATAGTCTTAGACAAATCTGACTCCTTGGATACAAGCAATGGGATCGACAGTGTGGCGGAGGGGATTGATTCTCACAAAGCCGCTCTTGAGAATTTTCTCTACAGTAGCGGGGTAGCGCCTGAAGATGTCAACACTCGATTCGGGTTGGCCGAAGCGGGCGTGGAGTGTTGGCAAGACCTTGTCCCCTCGCTGCAAATGACTGAGGGGACTTTGACTGTGAGAGGTGTGGACCACGAGATAGCAGGTCAACTCCTTGCGCGAGCTCAAGCGCAACACTGGCGCACTTTGGGTAAGCACGTTCACATCTTCCACCCTATACAGACCACAGCTGATATTCTTTTCATCTGGAGTAGATAGAGACTCACCTCGCCCATCACCCCAAAAAAAGTCAACCAGAGGTCCCGGAAACGTTGAAGTATCACAGGTATTATACCCAAAAAATTTGGGTGTAAATCCGTTCTTGTAAAGTGATGATCATCTCATCTTATTCTCCAAAAAAAAAACCTAAAGCTATATCATCAACACCCATTTTGCAACAAAATGAATCACAATTTGGGGACTTTTGGTTTTGGTGCGATCAAACCAAAATCTCACAAACCGCACTCGAAACGAACCAAGTGAAAAAAAATCCTTCTATGGTTTTGGTTCAAGTCCCAAGACAAAATCGCAACAAAATCTGCAACAAAATCCGCAATCAATTTTGAAAATTGGTTGCTTTTTGGGTACAGATTGGATTGAAAGAAACAAAGAACAAAAGCATTGTTGTATGATTTTTTAGATTGATGAAATGTAAAAAACAATGTGTTCCAATCTAGAACCAAAGAGATAAGAATTTTTTGAATGGAAAAGATAAAAGAATATATGATATATAAAATTTCATGAGTATGATTTCTGAGTTCTCTTTGATTTTTTTCTCTCTTTCATCTTGCTAATCTCGGCCAAAGCCTCTTGGTATTCTGCTGGGACCTTGACCCCTTGACTAAGCCATTGGTGACATCCAACGGCGCGCTTGATGGTCCTTGGGGCAAGGCTTCGATTGGAGGTTGCAATTTGTTCCGCAGCAGAGAAGGTGCGCTCGCAAGCACATGATGTGGCAGTACATGCCAAGTAGTCACGCGCAACTTTACTCATGATGGGGTAGTTTGCATGATTCTCCTGGGGGAAGAGAGAGATTGATCAGATGATTGACTCACACAGCGTTGACTGAGGCAGGGGAAAGGAAGCAGTTTGCCAAAGATCGTACATACCTTCCACCACGTGAGTGGTAATTCTCCTTTGTTAGCAACACTTTTGCTATCGAGGTAAAGCTTGAGATCGACATGGCTATTGTCCGCAGTTTCATCGCCTGAATCTTCACTGAAATCATCCAGATCGTCTGTCGATGTAGTAACAGGAGCGGTAGTTGCCAAAGAGCTTTTGCCAGAGTTGTGTGTCTTTGTTGACACACGGTCAGCCTCAGACTTGTAGGCTTCTTCAACAAGAGTGCGAGCATGCTCAGTTTGATTGGGGTAATACTTCTTGAAGAACTGAAGTCAATAGCAAGGATGCATAACGGTGGCAATGACTACGGCATCACACTCAAGAGCTTCAGTTTGATATGCTTCTATGTTGGAGATCATTCTGTCAATCACTCCTTCAAGTTCGGGGTACATTTTGACATGTTCGGCCTTTTCTGAGCGGAGCTTTCCAATGATGTTGACATACTCAGCAAGTATTCAATACGCATTTGAGTCATTCCCTTCCATTGAGAGTGTTGTATCTTTAAAAATCTATTTATGTATCAAAAACTCATAAAGTCAGTTTACTGAATTAATGAGAAGTATTGAGACGGAACCAACCTTCAAGATATCAAGCAAGGTGTTATAGATCTCACATGTCACAACTCACATGTCACAAGTTGTTGTTTAGTTATAAGCTTGTATTGTGTCATACTGTATGAGAGTTCCTCATCCGACAATCAATCTAATAACCTGATTGCCTGGCCTTCCCTTCATTCCTTAGACAAGAACCCCGAGAGACCAGCTCTTAACATATTGTCGGATCTATTTAGGAATCAAGGGAGAAGAGCAGATCGAACTTTAGAAATCAGAAGACAAGAACCGAATTAGAATTGATTGAATAGATTAGATAAGATTAGATTAGTGTTTGAACTTTGGCTGAAACCTTCTCGACTGAACTCAACTACCGAACTTTAAATCAATAGAATTAGAATAGACTCACTTTCACCTTAAACCTACTCGATCAGCCACAACGTCACCCACGTACAGATCCCCCACAACCGGCGAAGCGGATTCCGATTCTGAAAACGCCACATCTTTCGTTGACGCAGATCTCGAGCTAACTGCCCACTCTGATCCCCACATTATGGAGGAAATTCAACGACAACTCGCAGAATTATCCTCTTCGATGGCTCAAGAACGTGCCCTTCGCGAACAAGCTGAAGCGAAGTCTAGAGATGCCGAGGCTAGGATTGCTGCCATCGAGGCTAGAGGCTCCCACTCTATGAACGCCGAGCCGTCAAACGCTCCTCCTGTCGCTCCCGTCCCTCAACCTCCGGCACCTACTCCTAAAGGGCCCAAGGTGTCGACTCCTGACAAGTTCAGTGGGTTCAGAGGTGAACCTGCTGAGATATTCGCAAGCCAAATTCAACTTTACATGATGGCCCATCCTCATCTTTTCAGCGATGATCGTAGCAAGGTGGTTTTTGCACTCTCGTATCTCACCGGCGCTGCGAGTAGCTGGGCTCAGCCAATCACATCCGAACTGTTTGACTCTGCAACTACTCACCTCGTCACGTTCGACCGCTTTGTGACCAACTTCAAAGCGATGTACTTCGACACCGAGAAGAAAGCCAAGGCAGAGCGCGCTTTACGTGCATTGACTCAAAAGACATCCGTGGCGGCGTATACACATGAGTTCAACATTTACGCGGCAGCCACCGGTTGGGAGACCCCGACGCTCATTAGTCACTACGAACAGGGTTTAAAGAAAGAGATCAGGGTGGTTATGGTGATGACTCAGGAGGATTTCAGCAGTATTGAGCAAATTGCGAACCTTGCCATTAAGATCGACAGCAAGCTTCACGGTGCTGCAAACGGGCCGACCACTACCTTCCACGTTCCAACTGACCCTAACGCGATGGATATCTCTGCCGGTTTTGTTCGTCTATCTGACGACGAACGTGCTCGTCGTTTGCGTTCTGGATCGTGCTTTTGGTGTAACGTCCAGGGTCATCTAGCGTCCGATTGTCCTGATCTTAAGAAGCGAGTTGGTGGTGGGAGAGGTCGTGGCGGGGGTACTTTTAATAGATACAAGAATAGAATAACTGAGTTAGAAGCAAAGTTAGCGGCTGTTGGTGTTAAGGATTCATCTCATTTAGATAAAGGCGAAGGTGGAAGTAGGAGTGAAGTGTCAAAAAATGGCGGAGCTCAGGATTGATGGTTGTGCCTACCCTGACACTGTGAAAATTAATCAACTTCCCCTTGGGGAAAATGAATTCCTTCTGGGAAAACAAACCATTACTTTCCTTGCAGTGGAATGTATATGGAAAACAAGTGTTCTTTCTTTTCAAGAGCAAGAAGAGACGACTTTGGCCTTGGGGAACACCCACTAAGCTGTCAGCTGCACATCCTGAGTTATTTAAATGCTCAGTTTTTCAAAGTTCAGCTGCTCAGACACCATTTTTATACTGCTCAGTAATCATTCGTAGACTAATAAATGTTCTCCAGCCAGATAAAAAATGCTCAGAAGTTATATTCCAAATGCTCAGCAGTGAATTTTTTCCAATGTGGTTGCATCACTCAACATCTATTGTTTGCTTAACTTCTCTCAGATTGTGACTTCACTGCTCAGTAGCTTTCAAGTGAGTCCTCAGTTCTTGCTGAGCTGCTGAGCATTTTCTGTTGATATTCCCAGGAGTTTTTGGTGGGCTGCACACAAGTCATTGGTGGAATGCTCAGTTGTGGCTAGCTGAGCAGATTCTCAATAATGTGTTTTTGTATGGTGAACATGATTGACACAACATTGTTTCTAAGATCAAAGGCTCAGTTTTGGCACAAAAACTTTAAAACTTGGTTGTGACTAGCTGAGTGGATTCTCACTTTCATTGCCAAAAGCCAATCAAAACCTCAGAAACATGATGTTCAAGGTTTGAGATCCAAGAACATCCTTCATGCATCAATCCAAAAACACATACTGGCAGCGCTGATAGCTGGTCAGAAGTGATGATTGAAATATAATGAGATGATGCGGAGTAACAGTCTCGACGCAAGTAACCTGGACAGACAGGTATTAAATGAGTTTGTAAGAACTCAGTAAAGAAGAAATGGGCGGATGGAGCACGCCTTACCTGGACAGACAGGTATTAAATGAGTTTGTAAGAACTCAGTAAAGAAGAAATGGGCGGATGGAGCACGCCTTACCTGCGACAGAGCAGGATTAGTGGTAGGGAAGAAGAATCTTAAGCTTCCAGTTCCACACGATGAGGTATATTTCTAACAACTTAACCAAAGGTTTTAAGAGAAAAGATGAAACTACAGAATTATTCTAAAATAGAAAACTAACCTGGACAGACAGGTATTAAATGAGTTTGTAAGAACTCAGTAAAGAAGAAATGGGCGGATGGAGCACGCCTTACCTGCGACAGAGCAGGATTAGTGGTAGGGAAGAAGAACTACCACACAGAGAGATGAGTACTGTCCAGAATTATAAGAGAAAATGATAAGTGAAAAAGAAAATAGGACCTACTCTTAAGCTTCCAGTTCCACACGATGAGGGAGGAACTGAAGCTCAAGAGAGGCCAGGTAATAAGGAAAATTTTTGACCAACTTCTTCACGCGACAGGTAAGCTAGATGACATCGAGCATGCCAGATGGCTAGCTCTTCGCTAACAGACATACATGTATAACCGCAATGCACACATTGACAACCGCCTCATATACTAGAAAAGGAAAAATTATGACACTAACTAAAAGAAATTATAACACTAGTTGCTGCGCTGCTCTTTCTACCACCATGTATCTTTAACCACCATCCAACCTCATTCCCGTGATGGACTTGACCATCTTACCACAACACGCCCCCTCAAGTTCATCACGCTATCTGTTTTAGACCTAAGAGCCTTCGTAGGTGAGCAAATTGTGATGATCCTAAGGCTTTGGTTAAAAGATCAGCTATCATGACATTTGTCGGACAGTGTTCAACCTTGAGTTTACCAGCCTTCACTACCTCCCTAATCCAGTGATAATGGATCTCCACATGTTTGGTTCTTCCGTGAAAGATTGACTTGTTGGTTAAATGAATGGCACCCATATTGTCACTTTCGAGAACAGTAGGATTTGAGTCTTCCATACCAAGCTTAGACATCATAGTACGAAGCCACAGAAGCTCTTGACCAGCCTCTGTGATGGCGCGGTATTCAGCCTCAGTGGATGAGAGAGCCACAGTCGTCTGGAGCTTACTTCTCCAAGAAATCGCGCCTCCCGCTAAAATGAACACGTATCCGGTGGTGGATCGTCGAGTATCCTTGTCTCCAGCCCAGTCGGCGTCACATAGAGCCTGCGGACAATCCTGGCTCTTCACACCTTTTACTGGTGCTGAACAAGGCGTTCCAGAGTATCGAATCCCCAGGTCAACTGTGCCAGCTAGGTAGCGCAGAACATGATTTGCCGCCTTCCAATGTTGAAAACCAGGCCAGTCTAGGTGTTGAGATAATACACCTACAGAGTAGGCCAGGTCTGGACGAGTACATTGAGCCAGGTACATCAGTGAACCCACAAGGCTTCGATAAGGAAGATTCTGCGCAGCAAACTCCTGGATTTCATCAAGATCGGGTTTGAATAACTTGATTCCTGGAGGAAGTGGTGTGCTCGCGCTTTTCAGATTCAGAGAATCGAAACGCTTAAGTATCTTTGTTGCATATGCTGACTGACAGATTGAGTATACGAATTCACTTTCACGCTTGATTTGTATTCCGACCACTGTAGATGCAATACCCAAATCTTCCATCTCCCACTTCTGAGAGATTTGGAGTTTGAAATTAGCTATGTCGTTTCCAGTGATGGCTAGATCGTCCACATGAACATAGACAGCAGTAAAAGAGTCGTTATCTGAGCGTATATAGATGCAATGATCCACTTCACATTGAATAAAGCCAATACTGATAAGGAACTCCTCGACATCGTCCTGCCAACATTTGGGAGCTTGCTTCAAACCATACAAAGACTTCAAGAGCATACACACTTTGTCTTCTTTTCCAGGTTTACGGAATCCCTCGGGTTGTTCCACATAGATCTTTTCCAGCAACCCACTGTTTAGGAATGCGGTAACGGCGTCCATCTGGTGAATTTCCCAGCCGTGAATAGCCGCGATTGCTACAAGAAGTCTCAGAGACGTAGGCTTCCCGGTTGGAGCAAAAGTGTCGAAGTAGTCTTGGCCATAGATTTGCTTGTTGCCCAGAGCTACAAATCTGGCTTTGTACTTGAAGCGCTCAATCAGATCAGAAGTAGGCAGCAAAGGTTTCTTTCTAAACAACCACATCCCTCGAATGACATTAGAGTTCTTGGGACGATCTACCAATACCCAGACCTTCTTGTCCTCCAGAGATTGAAATTCCTTCTTGCAAGCAGCCAGCCATTTCGTTCCTTCATTGCCGTTAATGGCTTTGTTGAAAGATCGGGGCACATCTTCAGAGTCTGTAACCATGTTGCAGTTAGGGATAGCACAGTCAAGCATCTGAGAATTTTCCCAGGCGGCGGTGAAGGTTGATGACTCCAGTTCATCACAAGTTGCGGTCGCAGTGTATTTCACAGCTTCCTTCTTTCTTGACGATCTTCGAGGCAGACTGACTTCAGTAGGTTGTTCGGAGGGAGAGCTAGCATCTTCTGCCGATGCAATTCGCTCAGCTGAGGTTTCAACTGGTTCGTCAGAATTTCCGTCCAACATTTCGAAATGTTCATCATCACTTTCATCATCGAAGAATTTAACATTGACGTTTGACTTGTGAGATGTTGAGGATAACTCAGTCGTTTCAGGTACAATTGGTAAGAATTTCTTTTCACGAAAAGGGAAGACTTCCTCGTTGAAAGTTGCATGATGGGTAATGTTGATTTTCTGACTTTCCAAGTCAAAGATATGGTAGTTGAAGTTGTCTTCATCAAAACCAACCAGGACACCGTGTGAGCTCACAGGATTGAATTTTGAACCTCTGATCTCTTTTCGAATAAGAGAATACGCCAAGCACCCAAAAACTTTCAGATGATGAATTGAAGGTTTTCGAAAATGCCAGGCTTCGAAGGGAGTCTTGTTGTCGCTGAGTGCTGAGGTCACTGTTCTGTTAGTCAGAAAAACGGCTGTCTTACACGCCTGAACCCAGAACCTGAGAGGACATCCAGCTTCTAACATCATGGATCTTGACTTAGTGCTGATGGTACGATTTCCCCGTTCAGAAACTCCATTTTCTTCTGGTGAGTGGGCAGCAGTGAGATGGAGAATGATACCGCGTTTACGAAGTTCAGTTCCCAGAAGGTCATTAACAAATTCCCCTCCTCTGTCAAGGGTAAACTGCTTCAGCATCTGGCAGGTCTGTCGCTCTGCGAGTGCAAGGTAAGACTTGAAGACTTCAAACACCTCCTCTTTTGATTTGGTTTGCATGAAATATATGTGTCGAAATGAGGAAAAATCATCACAGAAAAGTGCATAGTACATTTCATTTTTCAGTCCCTTAACTCTAATAATACCACTGATATCTACATGCACATTCTCAAGATGTCGAATTGCGCGAGGTCTAGTGGAAGAGTGAGGTATCTTGGTGTTTTTCGACAGAGAACAAATGTCACAGTTTTTAAGTTGAGTTAGATCATCCTTGATTCCATCTACACTTTTGTGTTTACACATGAGTTTTAGATATCGATTGCTCAGATGCCCTAGTCGACGATGTTGCAGATGAGAAGAATCTTCAGTCGCAGTTGAAGCACGTGTTGATTCGGAAAATGAACTCACCGGTTCAAGTGAGACATACATGAGATTGTTGGCAGCAAAGACACCATTGAAAAGAGCTTCTCCTTTGAAAACAAGCGAAAAACAGTTCGTATCATTAGGATGAATTAGTACTTCGACTCCTTTTCGAAGCATAGCTCCTCCAGCTAGTAGATTCTGAGTGAGATCGGGTACATAGAGGCTATTGTTGAGTTCAAACAGTTTTCCTGAGCCAGACTTCAATTGGACAGTACCCGTTGAGTGCACAGCTAATGATACATCTCCACCGGCCAACTTGAGTCGTTTGGAGGAGTCTTCAAGTTTCGTCAATGAGGAGGTGGAGAAGAACTGATCATTCTTGAACATATAATGTGTAGCACCAGTATCGTAGAGTGCCCAATGACCACTGCTTTCGTTGACGACATTAGCAGCAGGAGTATCGTCTTCAAAGACAGTGTGAGAGGCTTCGAAGGTAGGCGTATTGATTTCTGAAGTTGCATAGGCGTTGTCTTCAAGATACACATGGAGTGACGCAAAGGGATTTGACGAAGCAATTGCAGGGCTTGCAGCAGGAAGAGAAAGCTTCTTAACACCATTCACGTTCGAGGTTTGAGTATGATAACGAGCACGGATGGGTTGCTGTCCATTCCTTCTGGCTTCCATCTGAGCAATCCAAAGATCACGAGCCACATGATTCTCAGGCTTAGCAAAACACTTGTCAGGCGTATGAGTGGTGGATACACATCGATGTTCGCTGCATCTCGGTCGAGTTCGTCGAGAGTTGCTGCCAATAGAGTGATTCCCTCCTCCTGATCGAGCGGCCGAAGTGGAATAGCTAGATTGACTTGCTTCAATCAGAGCCGGAGTAGAGAATCCTCCATTTCGTGCTTCGTAATCTATCAAGTATTGAACAACACCTTCCCTGGTAAGGGGTACGACATTTGAGTAAATGTTTTCAGAAACGTTTTCATTGATTCTCGATTTAACTGTCTTGATGAGCTTTCTAGCAGCAGACGAAGAAGACATTTGTCCTTTATATTTGACAAAATCGGCGACGAGATTATTAAACTTGTCGCAGTGAACTTTGAACGAATCCGAGTCCAGTATTCTCATGTCGCTTATGGCATCTTCAATGGTTTGTAGACCGGCCTCGGATATCTTTTGATGATGATTTTTAAGATAATTCCAGATAAGATAAGGCTCATACACCACGTCATCGTCATCATCGCTTTCTTCATTCTCATCCGTATCATCAATTTCTTTGCTCTTGCTCAGTTTCAGCATAGTTTGACATCGGGTTTTGTTTTGGTTGTCCATGAGTCCAAGCAACCAGATCGAGATCACAAGCTTGACCTTGAGATGTTGTTCATCAGATAGACCGGGGTATTTGAAATCAAGCTTAGAGAGATACTTATGATAATCTAAAACGTTAAGTATTCTTTTGATTTCCAGCGACCACTCAGGAAAATTTCCATCTGTGAGTTTGCTATCGATGTTGTACTTAGCCAATACTGATGTCAACTTTTGAACAAACTGTTGAAGAGGGGTACCAAAGACTTTTGATTCCTCCTTTTCGGACATTGTAAATTGATTTAAGGGCTTTTGAGTTTTGTTTGAATTGTCAGAGGAGGCTGAATCTGAGTCAGAGATGATGCTTTCGACGTCGGTGAAGATGGGTTCAGGAGATGGTGATGACATAAACAGTTAAAGAGATTCTTCTATCGAGTATAAGTTGAAGTCGAGTCTTATGGACTCTCGCTACCATGAAATATAATGAGATGATGCGGAGTAACAGTCTCGACGCAAGTAACCTGGACAGACAGGTATTAAATGAGTTTGTAAGAACTCAGTAAAGAAGAAATGGGCGGATGGAGCACGCCTTACCTGGACAGACAGGTATTAAATGAGTTTGTAAGAACTCAGTAAAGAAGAAATGGGCGGATGGAGCACGCCTTACCTGCGACAGAGCAGGATTAGTGGTAGGGAAGAAGAATCTTAAGCTTCCAGTTCCACACGATGAGGTATATTTCTAACAACTTAACCAAAGGTTTTAAGAGAAAAGATGAAACTACAGAATTATTCTAAAATAGAAAACTAACCTGGACAGACAGGTATTAAATGAGTTTGTAAGAACTCAGTAAAGAAGAAATGGGCGGATGGAGCACGCCTTACCTGCGACAGAGCAGGATTAGTGGTAGGGAAGAAGAACTACCACACAGAGAGATGAGTACTGTCCAGAATTATAAGAGAAAATGATAAGTGAAAAAGAAAATAGGACCTACTCTTAAGCTTCCAGTTCCACACGATGAGGGAGGAACTGAAGCTCAAGAGAGGCCAGGTAATAAGGAAAATTTTTGACCAACTTCTTCACGCGACAGGTAAGCTAGATGACATCGAGCATGCCAGATGGCTAGCTCTTCGCTAACAGACATACATGTATAACCGCAATGCACACATTGACAACCGCCTCATATACTAGAAAAGGAAAAATTATGACACTAACTAAAAGAAATTATAACACTAGTTGCTGCGCTGCTCTTTCTACCACCATGTATCTTTAACCACCATCCAACCTCATTCCCGTGATGGACTTGACCATCTTACCACAACAATGATTGGACTATATTTGTATCTTGTTTGAGCAAGGGGATGGTTAAATGCCCACTGACTGTCAAGAATGAGGAATTTCTGGATGGTAAACTGTGAATTTTTGACAGTTCTGGGACAGAAGACTGTCAATAATTGACCGCTTCTGACTGTGAACTCTTGAAATTCAACAGTGAACTGCCCAGAACACCAACACTTGAAATTAGTAGTCCTGTGACAGTGAAGTGTGCAAAATTGAACAGTTCCTGGTCAGTGAACTGGTAAAATTCAACAGTTCCTCAACAGTGAACTGTGAGATTTGAACAGTTCATGGACAGTGAACTGTGAAAGTTGAACAGGTCCTGGACAGTGAACTGTAAAAATTGAACAGTCCCTCATAAGATTCGACAGTTCACTATCCAGGAACTGTCAAAATTGTGTTCAATTTTCACAGTTCCTGGACAGTGAACAGTAAAAATGGAACAGTCCCTGATAAAATTCAACAGTTCCTGGTAAGATTCAACAGTTCACTGTCCAGGAACTGTAAAAATTGTTTTGAATTTTCACAGTTCTTGGACAGTGAACTGTTCAGCTTTTACACTTTACTGTTGAGGAACTTTTTTGAATCCTACTGATGCCTATCTCAAACAATCTTTCACCTAGGAGAAACACAGTGCCAGGAACTCTTGCATTTTGACAGTTCACTGTCCATGAACTGTGAAAATTGAACAGTTTCTACGCAGTGACGTGTGAAAATTGAACTGGTCCTGGCCACTGAACTGTCAAAATTCAAGCATTCCTGAAACTGTGTTTCTCCCAGGTGCAAGATTGTTTGAGATAGGGATAAAAATGGTATGCTTTCTATTGGTCCACAAAATATGAAAAAATGATGCCAGTAAAATTGTGCTATATTCTTTCTATGGCAGTTTTGGCTGATTTTTATAGAATTTGACTGGGTGTTTTTGATGCTGTTCCTGACATAGGACATGAAAATACAAAATGATTCAGCCTTCAAACTTTACAAGGAAAACCTAAAAAACAACATGGGAAGGACAAGATTCTCTTTGTTGAAGATAGTGGCTGTCAAGCTTTTGTTACTTAGCATGTAGGCCATCACATTTGTCTTATCAAACCTACAGAAAAGCAACTGACATATGAACAAGGCTTTGAAGCCACTTGACAGGGATGCAATGACACAATAAAGGACCCAACACTACTTGTACTTGTGCCAAAACTGAGCCTTCAATCTTAAAACCAACGTTTTGTCAATCATTTTCACCATACATAAACACATTATTGAGAATCTGCTCAGCTAGCCACAACTGAGCATTCCACCAATGACTTGTGTGCAGCCCACCAAGAACTCCTGGGAATATCAACAGAAAATGCTCAGCAGCTCAGCAAGAACTGAGGACTCACTTGAAAGCTACTGAGCAGTGAAGTCACAATCTGAGAGAAGTTAAGCAAATAATAGATGTTGAGTGATGCAACCACATTGGAAAAAATTCACTGCTGAGCATTTTTTATCTGGCTGGAGAACATTTATTAGTCTACGAATGATTACTGAGCAGTATAAAAATGGTGTCTGAGCAGCTGAACTTTGAAAAACTGAGCATTTAAATAACTCAGGATGTGCAGCTGACAGCTTAGTGGGTGTTCCCCAAGGCCAAAGTCGTCTCTTCTTGCTCTTGAAAAGAAAGAACACTTGTTTTCCATATACATTCCACTGCAAGGAAAGTAATGGTTTGTTTTCCCAGAAGGAATTCATTTTCCCCAAGGGGAAGTTGATTAATTCTCACAGTGTGAGCCAACAGGTGGAGTTTGAGGACATTCAATTAGGAGCTAGTGAAATCATGATGTGCAATGAAAATGACCCTCGCTTATTTCTGCGTACTACACTGTCCTTGTCCCAAACTCCCCGCGCCACACCAAACAAAAAACCCCTCACCTTTGACGCCCTTTTCTTGATTGATTCCGGAGCTACACATAATGTGCTGAGTGAGAGAATATCTCGTACCGTCGGTCTTTTGCCCTATGCCGTGAAGACCAGCAGAGTAGTCACCGGTTTTGACGGATCAACGAGCAATTCATCTTACGAGGCTGAATTACACATCAACGACAATTTTAACTCTACGACATTTATTATCACTCGACTGAAAGACTCTTATGATGGTATCCTGGGGATACCGTGGATCAAGACACATCACAATATCATCGACTGGAATACAGGACTGGTATCTTCTCATTACCGCGACATTGCAACTGTCTCAACAGTTTCGTCTTGCCCGACAAACCCCTTGCAGGACCCTGACGTGGAACCCGTAAGGGAAGCTAGGAGCTTTGACGAGGGGATGTGTGTTAAATTTGACACGTTAGCATCCCCGCAATGTGAGTACGATTCGTATTCTAAACCACCTACTTTGAATCCAGTTGGCGACCACTTTTTACCTCCTAAATCACAGCTCAACTCGAACGCCAACACCGAACATCACACCACTTGCAATCCCGTGACCAGCGGACCATGCCATACGATCAGTGACATATTCACAAACGAAGATCGTCCAGAAATGGCCGTAGAGGACGCTGATTGCATTGCAGCTGTTGATACAGCTTCGTCTCACCCGAAAAAACCCTTACAGGACCCTGACGTGGAACTCGTAAGGGATGCTAGGAGATTTGACGAGGGGATGTGTGTTGGCGACAACACATTAGCATCCCCGCAATGTGAGTGCGATCCGTTTTCTCTTCCAATGCACTCAGACACGGCTGGCGACCACCTTTCTCCCCTTGAATTACAGGATACCAGACCACCTATCGAATCAGAAGAGACGACTGTTCTGGATACCGACGTAGACCTTGATGCCAGATTGACTGCGGCTGCACCAGCAGCTTCGTCCTACCCGAAAAAACCCTTCGAGGACCATTTATTGGAACCCGTAAGGGATGTTAGGCATAGTGACGAGGGGGCTAGTATTTCAAATACAATTATGCCCCCGCAATGTGAGTGTGATAACCCAAAATCTCATTTGCATCATGAAGCAGCTGGCCAGTGTGCACCTCTTCGACAATTCGTAACAGATATCGACGCAGCCCCAGCGAAAACTTCATGGTCGACGTCGGCGCGGCTTGCGGCTGACTTAAAGCTTCAAGCACCTGTGAAGACGGTCGAGGAGATGGTACCGACATACTACCATCGACATCTTCATATGTTCAAAAAGTCGCATTCCCAACGGTTACCACCTAGGCGAAAATATGACTTCAAAGTCAACCTAGTACTGGGAGCCCAACCTCAAGCGGGTAGGATTATCCCTTTGTCCCCCGCTGAGAATGAGGTACTAGAGAAAATGATCTCTGAGGGTCTTGCAAATGGCACACTTCGACGTACTACCTCGCCTTGGGCCGCTCCCGTCCTATTCACAGGAAAAAAGGACGGTAACCTGAGACCGTGTTTCGACTACAGGAAGTTGAATTCCCTGACCATCAAGAACAAATACCCGCTGCCGTTGACTATGGATTTAGTCGACAGCCTGCTTGATGCGGAAGATTTTACAAAGCTTGATCTACGTAATGCTTACGGTAATCTTCGTGTCGCTGAAGGGTACGAGGATATATTGGCATTTATATGCCGACATGGCCAATTCGCGCCTCTAGTGATGCCATTTGGACCTACTGGCGCACCGGGTTACTTCCAGTATTTCATGCAGGACATACTGGTCGGCCGTATCGGACGTGATACGGCAGCCTATCTTGATGATACAATGATCTATACGAAGAAAGGTGTGCACCACGAAGGCGCAGTTGACACGGTACTGGAAATTTTTAGCAAGCATGACTTGTGGTTGAAGCCGGAAAAATGTGAATTTTCAAAGAAGGAGGTTGAATATTTGGGTTTAATCATATCAAAGAACAAGGTTCGGATGGACCCAACCAAAGTCCAAGCGGTGAAGGATTGGCCAGCTCCACGGAACGTCAACAAACTCCAGCGATTCATTGGGTTCTCCAATTTCTATCGCAGGTTTATTGACCACTTTTCAAGCACGACTCGACCCTTGCATAATCTGACCAGACTTCAAACTCCATTCATATGGGACGAGAAGTGCAATTCAGCATTCGAGACATTGAAAACCTGTTTCACGACCGCGCCAATTCTGAAGATCGCCGATCCTTACAAGGCGTTTATTCTGGAGTGCGATTGCTCAGATTTCGCTCTAGGAGCAGTCCTCTCTCAGTACTCAGACGAGGATGGTGAACTACACCCGGTAGCTTATCTTTCGCGGTCGCTGGTCCAAGCCGAACGTAACTACGAAGTATTTGACAAAGAATTGCTGGCAATTGTGGCATCCTTCAAGGAATGGCGCCATTACCTTGAAGGTAACCCGAACCGACTTGAAGTGATTGTCTATACCGACCACCGTAATTTGGAGACTTTTATGACAAGCAAACAATTGACGAGAAGACAAGCCCGATGGGCGGAGATTATGGGGTGTTTTGACTTCATTATTAAATTCCGACCAGGCCGCGATGCCACGAAACCTGATGCCCTATCTAGGCGACCTGATTTGAAGCCAGACGACCATGAGAACCTTACCTTTGGCCAGCTATTACGGCCTGAGAATATTACATCAGATTCATTCCCTGTCAGTTTAGACAGCTGCGAGTCCTTTTTCGAAGATGAAAGCATACAGTTAGAGAATGCGGAGCATTGGTTTGAAGTAGACGTTTTGGGTGTTACGGACATGGAAGAAGAAGCATCTAATAAGATTAATGATGAAATCAAGACAGATGTAGAAATCATTGAAATGATTAAGACAGCTAATTTAGAAGATCATACCATGTCAGAGCTTATTAACGCAACACTTAATCCATTATCATCTGAAGTTAAGAAGGCCACCAGCAAATACGAAGTGAAAGATGGATTATTATTTAACAACGGAAGAATTCATGTCCCGAACAATGATGAGATTAAGTACCTTATAGTGAAAAGTCGTCACGATAGCCTTATAGCTGGACATCCTGGTCGCACCAAGACACTTAGTTTGGTAAAGCGCAGCTTCATATGGCCTTCTATGAAGGCTTATGTGAACAGATACGTTGACGGCTGTGACTCGTGCCTACGTGTCAAATCATCAACAAAGAAACCGTACGGCACCTTGGAACCTCTGCCGATACCTGCGGGCCCGTGGACGGACATCAGTTACGATTTAATCACCAAATTACCGGAATCAAACGGGTTTGACAGTATATTGACTGTCGTAGACAGAATGACTAAGATGGCGCATTTTCTTCCTTGTAAAGAAACAATGACCGCCGACGAGCTTGCTGACATTATGATAAAAAATGTTTGGAAGCTACACGGCACTCCCAAAACAATTGTTTCAGATCGTGGAACTATCTTTATTTCGCAAATAACACAGGAACTGGATAAAAGGCTGGGTATTCGACTGCACCCGTCGACTGCTTTTCACCCACGGTCTGATGGACAAAGCGAGATTGTTAATAAAAGCATTGAACAATACTTACGCCATTTTGTTCAATATAAACAGGACAATTGGGAAGCGCTACTTCCAACAGCAGAATTTGCCTACAACAATAGAGACCACACAGCTACCGGTATTTCGCCATTCATGGCAAATTATGGATTCAACCCGATATTTAACAAGGTTCCGTCAAATGAACAATGCATCCCAATAGTTGAAGATAGGTTGAAATCAATAACTGAGGTACAAAATGAACTGACAAATTATTTAGAGTTGAATCAGGAAACAATGAAGATTCAATTCAATAAGCACGTAGAAGAGACACCGGACTGGAAAGTTGGAGAACAGGTTTGGTTAAACTCAAGGAACATTTCAACCACCAGGCCTAGTCCTAAACTAGATCACCGTTGGTTAGGACCATTTGACATCATTAAGAAAATATCAACCTCAACGTATGAATTGAAATTGCCGAAGTCCATGGAAAGGATTCACCCGGTATTTCATGTTTCATTATTAAGAAAAAATGTTGCTGACACTATTAAAGAACGTAAACAGATTGAACCACCACCAATGATAATTGACGGAGAAGAAGAATATGAAGTAGCCGAAATTTTAGATAGAAGAACAAGATACAATAAGATTGAATATTTAGTCAGTTGGAAAGGTTACAACTCAAATCATAATTCATGGGAGCCACTAGGTAATTTGAATAATAGTCAAGATCTAGTAAATGAATTTAATTTAAGATTTCAGAGTATAGATTCAAACAGAAAAAGGCATAGGAGAAGAAAGTGAGTGGGCATAGCTTTTTCCCACTGGGTTTTTTAATGCTGCCCAGGGAAAGAACGCAGAACTTGCAAGAGGGAGTTTGGGCGTTAAAAGGGGGATAATGTTATAGATCTCACATGTCACGACTCACATGTCACAAGTTGTTGTTTAGTTATAAGCTTGTATTGCGTCATACTGTATGAGTTCCTCATCCGACAATCAATCTAATAACCTGATTGCCTGGCCTTCCCTTCATTCCTTAGACAAGAACCCCGAGAGACCAGCTCTTAACACAAGGCTTCAACACCAGTCCACTCCTCTCCTGAGATAGAGAGCCCGTTGAAGTACTGGTACTTCCGGTCCTTCTTGCGATCCTGGGTGAGAAATTTATTGATAACCTATGAATCATGATCAAAGTCATCACATTAGCAGAATCTTCAAGCACTTTCAGTATCCACATGACTAACGTTTTGTGCATCACATATTTGCTGCCAGCTGTCTAGCTTTGAATTCCATCTTACACCCTATCCGTAGATCAGCATCTTGCCTTTATACACCAAGCTATCTGCAACCAATTCATATTCTCCACGTTTTGCCGAGCAGGAGGCGACTGCTTGACTGACCTGTTCAAGCTATTTAGTACAGGACAAGAGATCAGCAGCAAACAAAACCAGAGTCTAAGGAATGTCAAAGCTAAAATACACTAGAGAAACTCACTTTCTTAACTCCGCTGGTGATTGAACCCCATGTTGGTTCAATTAAAAGGTTCTCATCAGGCAGGTTGTCTTCACTCTCAGGGACTTCCAATTGTTTCAATCCTTTTCGATCACCTCCAATCTCTGACTCCACGCTGTGGTGATTAATTTATAGCCGTGATTAGGAAAAAAAAATTAAAACTTTTTTTTAGTGCTTTAAAAATTTATTTAAAAGTTTCTTTATATCAATATTAATAAATCAATATAATATTATCTTTAATTTCACCGTGGTCAAGTGGTAAACAAGCTTAATAATTTTAATTTTAATTTATATAATACTTTACAAATCAAGAAAGAAGAAAATTTAAAAAAAATTCAATTGATTACTAAAATGAGGGATTTACAAAGAAGATCCTAAGAATAAATTGAAGTTGATCATAAGAAGAAAGAACAGAAGAGTTGAATCAATTAAAGAAGAATGATTAAAGAGAAATGACGTCAAAAGTGGTAAAATGATTGAAATTTAGGTTTTTTAGAGTTAATAAAAATATTTATGAAAGATGTGATGACGGGAATGGATTCTTTAGATGATTTTAGGTAGGGTTTGATAAGAGCAAAAGGTGGCTTACCTTAGAGAGAAGTGGTGAAAATTAGGGAAAGAGGATGAGAATGGAGGATTTCAAACATATCGAACGCGGCTTTGAAATTCAAAACCGTCCAATTTGGCCAAAATGGGAGTTTTTCATTAGTAATACATATCAAATCTTCACCGAATTGGCCGAAAAATGGCTCAATCGACGCAGAATCTAAAGATCTATAATGTACAAACCTCACTTTAACTATATCAAGATGCATAAAAAACTTTTATAAGAAGAAACTATTGAAAATATGAAATTCGAGAATGAAAATCAGTGCATATGTAATAATGGTAAACTGGCTGTATCATGGGTTTTGGCTTCTGTATTCATGTGTAATATGGGTTTTCAACGTGTAATAACTTACAAAATAAGGTTTTCTCATTATTTACAACTCAATAACTCCATCATTACTCATCAGAAAGTAGGATTGTGGCGTATGATTTTGGTTAGTAAAGAGAGATCTATTCAATGCACTTTAGTAATCAAAAATTGAACCAGATTTGAAGAAGTTAGTAATTTTAAAAATCAGATATGGCTTATTTAGAATCAAAAGAAGATCAAATTAATAATCATGAAGGCTTACTATAAATAATTATGATGTAATAAAGATCAAAGAAAGCAAGATTAATCATAAGAAGAGGCTATGACGTGGATGAATGAATATTGAAGTGGTAAAGAAGAGGTAATGAGGCTGTTTACCGTGTATTTCTTTTGAGGAAAAGATTATATATAGCTGTGGATTGATTGTAAAGAGTTTTCTTTCCTTTTTTCCTTATCTTCTACATGCCTATTATTTTGTTTATCATTATAAACTTATTTTAGTAGTATCAGATCACTTAAATACGCCCTTTATCAATGTTATAAAGAGAAATTTACTTTAAAAGAATTGTATTGTAAGACTCAAAAGTCATTGGGAATAATACTAATAAAAGTATTGAGTTTATTAAATCAATCAAGGCGCTTTTCTCTTATAATTAATAATAATATTTCCTTTCATTACTTATCAGTACTCCATCAATAAATTCTTATTGATTGGTTTTAGAAGAGCAGTCTTAGACAGCTTCTACTAGTTATAATAGTAGATTATCCTCTTCACGTGTTGTATAACCCTTGTTGGGTTATAAATACTACATATTGGTGACTCTGCCCGGGCTTGACAAATTTAATTCAATTTATTTCATTACTATACAAATTTATTTACTCATTTTAAAATTATTTACTTCAAAATACATCAAGAAAAATTCGAAATTATCAAGATTCAAAGATAAATTAATTCAAGAAATTAGTTTATATCAAGTATTCATAATTACAAAATTATTTTAATACCTTTAACTAGTTCAATTTAAAATATTTGATTTAATTAATCAACAATATGTCAGCAGTAATTCAAGTTCATAAAGGTTATTCTGATAATGAAGATATTGAAGATGTTGAGATTCCTCCTACTTCTCATTATAAAAGACCTGTTAAAATGACTGATCCACGTACTTTTATTCAAGAGAGTTCAGTTTCTTTTGCAGCAGGTCCTTCATCTTCAACAGAAACATTGAAGACTCTACGTGCTCCTTATCAATCAATGCCTGAAGATTCTCAAATTCCTGTTACTGAACAGAGTTTACCACTTTCCTCTTCTTATTCAGAATATAGAGATCAACCACCAGTTCTTCCATCAGAACACGGAGAAGAACAAGATGATATTCAACAACAGCAATTATTAATTCAACAACAGTTACATGAACAGCGTGAGTATTTTTTAAAGAAAGAAGAAGCTTATGTTCAATGAGAAAAAGATGGCGGATTTAATTAATAAATTAAGACTTAATGAAGAAAAGATGAGAAGAGAAAGAAGATTACAAAAATTATTAAGAAAGAGAGGGCGCAAAAATTAGTAAAAAAATTATTGAAGAAGAAGAAGATGAAAGTATTAATAGTGATGATAGTAGTAATTCCAGTAGTGATTCTTTCTTTGAGGATGAAAATTATGGTCAAGAGGAAGGTTTGGTTAAGTGTGAATCATCAAGAAGTTCAGTTAAACCCAGAACCATTGATAATTCTGATACTAGTGTTAGATTTGAGGTTGGTAAAAGCGTAATTCTTATTAAATTAGAAGAGTCAAGCTGAAGCAAATGGTGCGTCAGAACTTGATATGGTAAGACAGATTACTAGATTTGTAGAAGGAGAAGAATTGAAGGAGGAAATACGTGAGATGGATGGTTGGGGATCTGGACAATGGAGTTGGAAGAAGGTTAAAGATCAACTTATAGCAAGATATCAACTTACTTCAGAACAACCCAGGTATTCAATTGATCATTTAAGAACTTTATCAGAAAGAACTGCCAGAACTGGCGGTGTTACAAACAAAGCAGAGTATCAAACATTTAAAATTAATTTTGATAAGATTCATCAATATTTAGCAAGACATGAGTACGTGGATTTAAATGATGATGAAGTGGCTAGATATTTTTATGAAGCTTTTTCTGATGAGTTACAGAAGAAATTTAAGAATAAAATGATTAAGAAGAAGTTAATGAAGAAGGTTACAAATGGAAGATATAAATTACCTGCTTTAAATAAATTGAAGAAAGTTGTAGATTATTATATTGAAGAAGAAGCATTATTAGTATTTGAAGATATTGGAGAAGAGAAATTTACTATTAACAATGAGATTGCTGGCGTGAAAAATGAAGTAGTACAAAAAGATACAAGTAATAAGGTGGCTAAGATTGGTGGAATGCAGGCTAAAGCTACACATTAAATGGAATCATTATGTAATGATTTGGGTAATTTACATATTAATCATATTCAAGCTCCTTTATTAATTCCGCCTTTAAATTCTTTTAAGCCTCATATTCCTATTTCTAATGCTTTACAAACTCAAATTCATCAACAAGCAATACCTTATAAGAATCCAAACACGCAATTGGCTTCAAATTATCAAAAGCCTCTTCCTTATAATAATAATATTAATTATAATAATCAACCACGTAGTTATCCAGCTCAAAATGTTAAAAATCAAGGTCCACCAGTTAATAATAATAGGCCCTATAATAATGTTAATACCAATAGACCTTATAATCCGCAAAATCCAAATACCAACAATCAATTTAATAATAATCAATTGTTGAAAATCAGAACTTTACGCCATTTCATCCTCCACCTAGTTATTTTTGTGTATATTGTAATACTGAAGGTCCTAGTGTAGGAAGATGTAAACATGTAATTCAAGATAAATTAGCAGGATTCCTTCAAGACAGAATGGATGGATTTTTCTTACCTTCAAGTAATGAAAGATTATTTAAACAAGGAGAAGATGGAATCAGACAACAAGTAATTAAATATTCTGAGCAACAAGCAAATTCAGCTACACGTCAAAATATACAACAACAAGCTAATACACCTGTAGCACCACCTGTAATTCCTACGGCAGTTTTAACTAAAGAAGAAGGAAAAGAGAAAGTTAATGAATTAAAAATTAATTGTGGTATTCTTGAAGATTGGTGTATTCCAGAATTATCTGCTAATACTAATAAACTTATGGCTGGAGGAGGAACTAAAATTTATGATTCCTCAGTACATACACGTAGTGGAAAGGATTTAACTCAAGAGGGACCAAGAAAGGAGAAAAGAGTTACTATTAGTGATGATGTAGAAAATATTGAAGATATGGATATTGATGATAATAATGATAATAATATTGAAGAAGTTAGTTATGAAGATCTTGAAGAGAGTTTACGCAGAATTCAAGCTGGAAGTGATGAAGATAAAGAGGAAGCTGAATCAGATAAAACAAGAAAGCCATCTTATATTATTCCAGGACACGGTGAATATAAAAGAAAATTAGAGAGGTCAATATTTGCTGATAATCCAAAAGTAGTTACAGAAGTAGTTGAGAAATTAATGAAGAGTGTAATTGATATTCAAGTTAAAGAATTATGTGCAATTTCTCCCGTGGTATCTGAAGAGGTTAAGAAGTGGGTTAGCAAAAGAAGATTAAATTTAAATCAAAATGCAATGGCTTCAGTGGTGAACAGCACGGCATTATCTGATTTTGAATTTGATTCTGAAAGTAATTCATCTTTAGAAGTTAATTTACCTGACTCTTCATTATATTCTACTCCTTTGGGTTATGTTAATATTACTATTGGAAAGATTAAAATCAAAGCTCTTATTGATTCAGGTTCTCAAATAAATATTATTCCTCAGAAGTTAATGCAAATTTTACCCGTGCAAACTGTAGTAAATATAAAAGAAGATGTTCTGCCAGAATTAATTCATGAATTAAATTTGATTATGTGCTTTGAAGATCAAAAAATATATAGCAGAAAGCGTGAATTAAGAGAACTCAGGTGTTTTAGTACTAAATATAAAACTGTTGATAAGAAGGTTAAGCCAGTTAATGCGCCAATGCCACAATATTTAAATTATCCTTTGCAAAGACCACCGTTATCAAGGGATCCATATATTACTCCTTTAATTAAAACACCTCCTGAATTTAAAGAAACACAAAAGACCACGGTGGAAAGACTTAAGCAATGTAATTTTGGTCCTCAAGAATGGTTAGAAGAGGAAGAATGGAAATTATTTTTATATATATTAGTATTAAGAGAAGGCGCAATAGCTTATTGTGAAGAGGAAAGAGGACTGTTGAAGCATCCTTATGGATTACCTTATGCAATACCTGTGGTGGAACATGAACCTTGGCAAATTAGACCAATACCAATACCAGTTTCAATAAGAAATGAATTTATTGAATTAGTAAGACAAAGAATTAGAACAGGTCTTTATGAACAATCCACGTCAAGTTATACTAGTCCAGTATTTTGTGTATTAAAAGGTGATGGAAAATTACGTATAGTACATGATTTACAAGTCTTAAATAAAGTTACAATCAAAGTTTCTGGTGTACCACCTTCTCCAGAGGATTTTGTAGAATCATTTGCTGGAAGAGCTTGTTATGGTCTTGGTGATATAATGGGAGGGTATGATGAAAGAGAATTGGCTTCATTTTCACGTCCTCTTACTACTTTTGAAACTCCTCTTGGAAGATTACAGCTTACAAGATTGCCTCAAGGTGCAACAAATTCAGTAGCAGTATATCAGGCGCAAATGATGTGGATTTTACAAGATGAACTTCCTCAACATGTAGGAATATTTATTGATGATGGTGGAATTAAAGGACCTGAGTCTGATTATAATAATGAAGTTTTGAAAGAGAATAATGGAATCAGAAAATTTATTTGGGAATATGCCGTGGTATTAGAAAGAATATTATTCAGAATAGAAGAAGCAGGACTTACAGTGCCTGGAAAGAAATTTGCTGTGTGTGTACCTGCTTTAGAAATTGTTGGACACGTGGTTAGTAAACAAGGAAGAAGTATATCTATTAAAAAGAAGAATAAAATTCAAAATTGGCCTACTCCTGAAAATAAAACTAAAGTACTGGGATTTTTAGGAACATGTATATATGTAAGAATGTTTATTCCTAATTTTTGTCATCTAGCAGCGCCATTAAGGAGGTTAACAAGATTAAAAGTTGAATTTATTTGGAGTAAAGAGTGTGAAGAAGCTTTTAAATCATTAAAAGAAATTGTAGGAAAGGATATTGTATTATCTGCTTTAAATTATCAAGAAGATGCAAGTCCCATTATTTTAGCTGTGGATTCAAGTCATATAGCAGCTGGAGGTGTTTTAATGCAAGCAGATGATTATGGGAAGCTAAGACCAGTGTTTTATGAATCAGAAGTATTTACTGAAGTGGAATCACGCTATTTCTCAACCTAAATTAGAGTTATGTGGTGTTGCAAAAATCCTCAAGAAGTTTAGAACAAAATTGTGGGGACAGCATTTTGAATTACAAGTAGATGCAAAGGCTTTAATACAAATGATTAACACGCCTAGTTTACCAAATGCTGCTATGACAAGATGGGTAGCTTTTATACAACTCTTTTCTTTGATCTTGTTCATAAACATGCAAAAGGTTTTGGAATGCCAGATGGATTATCAAGAAGAATGCGTGGAAGTGATTCAGAATCAGTTGGGAGTTTTAATGAAGATGAAAAAGATATTAAGGTATTTGATAATTTTAAATTAGTAGTGGAAGATTTAACATCAGAAGAAGAGGAGGTTGAAGTTGGGACAATTTGGGCGCAAGAAGGTATTTGGAAATATTTAGAAGAATATTTATTAACATTGAGAAGGCCAGAAGGATGTTCCGAAGAGGATTATCAAAGAATTAAAAGTAGAGCACCATCATATTATGTAGAGGATTTAAGATTAAAGAAAAGAGGAGTACCATATGGAAGATTGGTTGTTTCAAATTCAGAAGGACAGAAATTTATATTACAGAAATTACATGGGGAATTAGGACATAGAGGTATTGAAGAAACTTATAAAAGATGCTTACTGAGGTTTTGGTGGCCTGAAATGAAGGAATTTGTTAGAGAGTGGGTTTTGTTGTGTGAAATTTGTCAAAAGAAAAGTTCAAAGAAAGAAAAAGAAATGGGAAGAGCAACAGGGGAAAATACTTTATTTGGAAGGGTCAGTTTAGATGGTATACACATTAAAGCAGGAGCTTATAATTACGCCATTATTGCTAGAGATGATTTAACTGGATGGATAGAAGCTGCACCTTTAAAGCAATTAACAGCACCAGCAGTGGCTAAATTTATTACAAAAGAATGGTTAATGAGATATGGATCAGTTAAATGTTTTACAGTTGATGGAGGTTCTGAATTTAAAGGAGTATCTAGAGATGCAGTAGCAATGACAGGAGCAAAATTAGGAGAATCAACAGCTTATTGGCCACAATCAGAAGGAATGGTTGAAAGAGGACATAAAGAAATTAAAGGCGCATTGGTTAAACTCAGTGATGAGACTGGAACTTCTTGGGAAACTTTCTTACCTCAAGTATTATTTGCAGACAGGATTTCCACGAAAAGAACTACTGGTTTATCACCTTATGAAATGATATTTAATCAATTAGCAATTTTACCTGTGGATTTAGAAGCTGGGACTTTTCTGGGAATTGATTGGGATTTAATTTACACGGGAGAAGATTTATTGAAAGCAAGGATGGAACAATTATTGGGAAGAGAAGAATTAATTAAGAAAGCATATGAGAAAATGATGAAAGCAAGAGTTGAAGGAATTATTTATTGGGATAAGAAAAATGCGCATAGGTTAAGAAAACCATTGAATAAAGGTGATTTGGTTTTGACTCATAATAAAAGCTTGGAATTTCAATGGGGTAAATTATTTAAGAACAGATGGAATGGACCTTACAGAGTAGTAGAGCAACATAAAGGAGGAGCTTATTTATTAGAAGAACTTGATGGTACTCAATTATTGCGTAAATATGCAGCAGAACATATTAAAAGATTTTACTCACGTGGTATAGAAGTTCAAGCAGAAGAAGAGGAGGAAGAAGATATTGAAGAATCAAATTAATTGCGTGGATAATAAGATATAGTAATTTATATTTAATATTTAATATCATTTTGAAGATTATAAGAAGAAAGAAAAATATAAAAATTGATAATAAAAATAAAGAATACATAAAAAAGAATAAAATTAATTAAAAGATTGAGGATTCAGGAGGGGTGGAAATATTACTAGCATTAGCAGCTTCAGCGTGATTAATAAAGGGGATAAAGGAATGGATATTTGGAGCATTTTCAGGACCCATTCTACTTACATATTCAGTAATTATATTATCACGCACTCTATTATAAGAATTATTAATCATATTTGGTATTGGAAATTCACTTTGATCAGGAAGAATCCTTATAGTATGGTCTAAAACTCTCCAGATATGCCAGGTTTGAGAAGTTACATAGTCATTCTTCCATGGTAAATCATGATTGTAAAGGTCAGTAAATATAGGATCATGAGTAGGATAATTGGTTTCAACAGAAGAAGATATTGATGGAATTGGAGAAGGAGGACCACTTTGAGGATGAGCTATGAATGGGTTTAAATTATTATCATAAGCAATTTCATGAGGAGAAGATGAAGGTTGTGTAAGGCTTTTAGTAAGCCTTCACTAACTCTCCGGATTCCTTCCGGAGAGTAGACTCGAGGAGAGCACGGGCGCAGGAATAAACTTAGAACTTTGTTATAATTGTTAGAACTAGCTCCAAATAATCCAGAGTAAAGGCTCCCGAAGAGTGAGTAATCCTACTAGAGACAAACAAGAAGAGATATTGAAAAGAGAAACATTCAAACAGAGAAAAGCTCACCTAGCTCCAAATAATCCAGAGTAAAGGCTCTCGAAGAGTGAGGATTATTTGGAGCCAGGCTGAGAGCACAAACATAAGTGAACTTTATCTAAACCCATAACTAATCCCATAGCCTAATGCCACATGTGTATCTCTTACACCCTCCCTTCCTTAAAAAAAACCAATGTCAAAAAAAAACAAAAAAAAGAGAGAAAAAAAATGGCATTACTCGCCCCAAAATGATGACCATGACTCGTCCCAAGAAACTAAAGAAGATTGATAAAAGCAGAGAAAAATTTAAAAGTTTGAGCTAAGATAAAATAAAATAAGCTTGTTGATGTGAGTCTGTGCTTGACGTAAACTGAGATGTTTTCTGATGTTCTTGATGTGAATTATAAAATTTGAACATTAAGGTCTTGAAAGGTCTTGACTAGACAAATGCTACCGTAATACGTAAGATCATTCCAACTTTGATTTCTGGGTGGCCCGTTATTTTGTCACTGTCTTGTCGAAGTGTCTGTGATTTAGAGGACAATTCTGCTTGCTAGCTGCTCGACATAATTATTGTGATGAAAGAAATAACAAACTCACTTGCGGGGGTGTTAGCGTGCTCACTCAGCACACACCCCCTTGTCACTTGTCCTAACGTGCCCCAGTGGCTCCAAATCCGGACCGAAAGGGGTTGATTTCGGTTGTGACAAAGCCACCTCGGTGACTGCAATATGTGAATCGTTGCTTGATTTATTTGTGTCCGTACTGCCGTCGCCTAGCTGCGTGCTGTTATTTGGAGGAAAACAAAGCTTGCCAACTGTGGTTTTTCTGCGGGAAGGAAAAGAAATACCACACTCACATTGCGGGGGTGTTAGCGCATTAGACCTAATGCACACCCCCTCGTCACAATTCCTAGCATGCCCCATGGGCTCCTCTCGAGTCACTCCAGGGGTTGAGTCCGGTTGTGACGAAACCAATGCCATGGTTGCAATGCTGTTCCCCGCGCTCCCCTGTTCATCATGATAAAGTTTCAGTTTTGATATATGAAAGACAGGGAATGATCGGTCGGTATTGTCTAATTTGACTCTAAAATCTCGTCCTCCATTCAAGATTTCCACTACCTCATATGGCCCATCATACCGAGCCCGAAGTTTACTGACACCTTTAAACTTTCCACCCACCATGTGCTGTCTGTCTGTACTGTCTACCAGAACTTGTTGCCCTATCTCGAATGGTTTTCCTTCGCGGCGTCGGAGGTTGTAGCTTGAGGCCTGGTCCACTCGGCTGCACCATAAACGGTCTCGCCAAGTAGCCCATTCCGACTGACAACGCTCTATCCAGTGTTTTACGTCCTCCTCCTCGTTCTTCAGAGGATGGTCGATAGGGAACAATCGTGGCACCCGCCCATAGACAAATTGAAAAGGGCTGACGCCGGTTGCGGCATTTGTAGCCAAATTGATGGCGAATTCAGCTGACGGTAAGGAGTGGAACCATTTCCCGTGCTTGCTGCTTGCCAAATGGCGCAGTATTTGACCGATTGTTTTATTCGACCTTTCGCTCCGTCCGTCCGCTTGTGGATGGTACGATGTTGATAGATTGATTTTCACCCCTAAAAGCTCGTGCAACCGTCCCCAGAACCTTGAAGTCCACGCCTTGTCGCGGTCACCTATGATTGACTTCGGCAGGCCAAAGATTGCCGACCAAGCCTGGAATAGTCGAGAAGCTGAGCGTTCCGCTGTATCCCGCTGACACGTAGGAATCAGTCTGACAAAACCCGTTAGCCTACATGTCACCGAAAGTATCATGTCATAGCCTGAGACTTTTGGGAAGGGGCCAATGAAATCAATCGCAATATCTTCCATTGGCTCCCGCGGTATGTGTGTACTTTGAAGTTTACCTGTTATGGACGTAGTCCGGGCTTTGTTTCGTTGACATGAGTCACAGCTTCTTAATTGACTCGTGACTTCCTTTGCCATTCCCGGCCAAAAGAAAGTGCTTCGAAGTCGAGTCAGTGTCTTGAATACGCCCAGGTGCCCTAGAGCTGCGTGAGCCTGCGAGATAAGGTCTTGACGTAATGGACCGTACCGTGGTATGACCAGACGCCCATCGAGATAGATCAGATGATCCTTGATGATGCAGTCATCGCGCAGCGGTAAAACCTTACGGAGTTTTGTGCAGAACGGGTCCTGTTCATAGCCTTCACGAATAGACATGACCTCATTCTCCGTCAGTTGTGACCGTACTTCGCAAACAGAAATGTCATCTCGCCGAGAAAGTGCGTCGGCCACCGAGTTATCTTGGCCCTTTAGATATTGAAAGTTGAGGTCGAATTGTGACAGCGTTTCTAGCCACCTTGCTTGGCGTCGGCTGAGGTTCCGTTGAGTCAAAAGTGTTGTAAGGGAATGATGATCAGACATGACATTCACTCGCATGCCCAGCAGTAAAAGTCTCCACTTATTGAGAGCATTAATGACCGCTAACAATTCCTGTTCATGCACCGGGTAATTCTTTTCAGCTGGGTTCATTGTGCGACTTTCGTATGCAACCGGTGAAGCCGTGTCCCATTCAGCACCTTGAAATAACGCTGCTCCTAATCCATTTCCACTTGCATCAGTGAACAACCAGACGGGTTCTTCAGATTCATAATCCAAATTGCGAAGAACTGGGAGAGTAGTAATGAGGCGCTTGATATTCTGGAACGCATCTTCTTCTAACTCTCCCCATCGAAAAGGTTTGCCCTTTAGGGAAGTACTTGTCAGGGGTGATAACGTACCAGCGTAGTGTGAGAGGCCGTCGATGAATTTTTTCATCCATTGGACGGTCCCTAAAAACTTCAGCAGCTCTTTTGCGTTGCGTGGTGACGACCATTTTGATATTTTTTCAACCTTTTCTTCATCCGGACAAATCCCTAATTCACTAATTTCATGGCCTAGGAAGCGGATTTGTTTTCGGAAGAACTTGCTTTTCTTGCTTGAACAGTAAAGCTTTGCTTTCCTGAGCCGGTCCAGTACAGTCCGGACATGTTCCTCATGTTCTTCTACCGTCTGTGAAAATATTACAATGTCGTCTATATACACCACACATATTTTTCCAACCAAATCTCCCAATATTTCTTCGTTACGCGCCTGATGCGTGGCTGGCCCGTTCGTCAATCCCATAGGCATAACTGTCCATTCGTACAATCCCCAAGGGGTTTTCACCGCTGTCAGAGGGATGTCCTCTTCCCTCATGCGGTCCTGGAAGAATGAGTTTGTTTGGTCAATAACAGACCAAATCTTTCCCGTTGCCACCAACCGTACCGACTCATCCACGTTAGGTAAAGGCGCACGGTCTTTGACCGTATATTTGTTGAGCTTCCGGTAGTCACATACCCAACGCGGAAGTTCAGCCGGATCCTTCTTTGGTATGATCATTGAAGCTGATCCGTACTGACTTGTTGAATGGCGAAGGCCTCCTGCTTTAAGATGTTGGTCTAGAAGCTTCCGCCATGATGGTAAATATTTATGCGGGTATGCAAACGGTTTCTCATTGATTATAACATTTGGGTCCGTCAACACTATTTTGTGCCTAACTTGTCGGCGTGAGTCTGGCATCCCTTCAGGAAAGGACTCTGCTGAACTATCGTCACCATCTTCCACTGGTGGTAACTCCTTAGGAAACATGTCTTCGAATTCTTTGAAGATTGCTGATTCTTTATCACTCAATGTCTGCATTTCATTGATTTTTTCTAAGTTCTCAATTGCACACACTAGGCGTTTCATTTCATTTTTCATTTCAGCTTCATACAGGACTTTTCCGCTCGGTACGTGTATTACAGAACGTCGATGAAGTGATATATCTAATTTAAACTTTGATAAGAAAGGGGATCCCAGAATCATGTCGTAGCTTGGGCTCATCGGTGCCAACTTGAAGAACACCGCACTGAATCGAAGACTAGGGTTTTCGGACTTCAAATTAGCCAATGCGAACTCTTTCAGAACCAGTGGGGTCCCTTCAGTCGGTATGGCAAGGCGTACCTCAACTGGAGACACTAACGGTCGTCGTGGTACCCGTAATTTAGAAGCCATTTGATCCGAAAGCAGGTTCGTTCCCGCTCCTGAATCAATGAGAGCACGAACACATTTACCGTTACACATAAGCTCCAAGATGATGGGTAATGTGGAGATAGGAGGTACGCACCCCGTTTGGCCTTCCTGCATCTCCACAACCTCACTTTCTCTAACCCTGTCAGCTTCTTCATATGCTGCAATATCCTCAGCAATCATCTCTGGGAATGAGTCGAATGCGGCAACTTTTGTTGGTGGGTTTACTGGGGGTGGACGACCTGCAGGCCGTTGCACTGTAGCTCCTGGAAGTGGTTGTGTCGGTGCTTTGGCTGGTGTTCGCGTAGGTCTTGGTCCCGCATCGAACGTCGCTGGTACGGATAAAAATCGATTGCTTCGTTTGGCGCAGTTGGGGTTATTGCACTTTTCTTTGCACATCGCGCAAATGCCGGATCTTCGTAAGTACTCATGATACCTCCACCCATTATCAGCACGCTCCTCATCGGTCTTCTGTCTAAGAGGAATCGGAGACCGAGTGTTGTTGCTGCCAATGCTCGTGTTTGGGAGGGACGCTCTTGGTTTAAATGTGGGGTCCATAAGCTTGCTGTGAATTAAGAAACGCCAAATGCCGTCCGCGGCGTTCTTGAAAATCGGAAATGAAAACGGCTCTGCCTTGAGATGATTTTCCCGATCAACCATGTCTCTGAATAGTTGTGGAGCGCCCCACGTGATATACTGCGCTAAATGTCGATCAGTCACGTTTCCTAACCGCCTGATCAGTCGATGAATACCTTGAGCCCGTATGACATAAGCATCAAATGATTCATTTGGTTTCATCTCTAGTCGTCTGAACGCTTCTTCTGTATCCGTTAGCCACGCGTGAGGTAATGTACCGGTAGCCATCATGGCCATCGCCTCCTTCCACGATCCTTGCCGCAAGGTGTCTTTGTTGGACTGGTACCAAGCCGCCATCGCTTCGTCGTTCAGTACGGAACCGAGGAGTTTGAGTTTTTCAGAGTCTTCTGTTACATTCTTGACCTCAAAGGTCTCCTCGATCAGTCCTTGCCAGTGAAAAAAATCGGCTGGGTTGCCGAACTTCCCAGTGAATTTGGGTAAGTCGCTTAACTTCACTCGATCCGCTGTCGTCGATGATGGTGGAGGCATGGCAGATGTCGGTTGATGCAGATGCATGTACTCCCCGCCCGGCTCTCGTGCGAATTGAGGAGACAGACCCTGGATAGATTGGTACTGGGGTGATGGAGCACGTCTGGGCGAAAACGGTCGTTCGACTTCGGGTGGTGCCACAGCTGGACCCACCGGGGTAGACCGTACCGCGTGCTCCTGCGCCGGAGCCGTCGTTGCGACAGGTGCTGTAGGGGGTCTCGGCATCGGAGAAGGTGACACCGGAGTCCGATTCATGTATTGATCGAAGCCGCTGGTCCTCGTTCGAGGTTGTTCCGCCAGGGCTTCTGGTGATCCACCTGATCTTTGAGCTTGCTCGGGTGACATCGGTGATTTGCTTTCCAAAAGTTGTCTGACGAGGTTCTGAAGTACGATCGTTTCCTTTCGCGCTTCAGTCAACTCCATGTTTTGAGAACGTAGGCTTTCGACTTCGCGCCGCAACGCTTCGATAGTATCATCCGGGGTTGACATTGGGTTGTCAAACGGCTGGCTGGTGAGAGTCGGGTCTGTCGTTGCTGAACGTGACTCCGTTGAAACCGGTGTGTCAAACGCGAAACTTCCAGGCGGTCGAGGGGTTTTTTCGAGGGCAGACTGTTTAAGAGGTTTTCTGAATTGCGGTAGTATCACCGTAGAGTCGGATGCCGACGGTGAGAGATCGACTGCAGAGAAATCGACCCGTGATCTTTCGGCGGTGTCAGTTCTCGGTACGCTAGAAGCATACAATATTCGGTCTGTAGGCGCTGGAGATCCTGAGACGAATGCCTCCTCCGGTCTTCGCAAGTAGCTTGGTGCCTGAGGGGGCTCGGGAGAATTCAATGTGATTGGCTCCTTGCCTTTCTTGGGTTTTCGTAGTAGAATCTCGGGATTGTCGAGGTAATAGTCCGGTTTAGATTTTCCGGGGTTGTTCATCCGACAGTAAGGTTGATGACAGGATAAACAGGGTTCAATACAGACTGAAATGTGCTTGAATTTATCGAAGTAAGACCGATATACGTAAAACAGATTGACTGGGTGACAGAAGACAGATCGACAGAGTGACAGAAAAACTAAGACTTGATAAAGAGAAATGATGATTGATTGAAAAGTTTTTTTTTTTTTTTTTTTTTTTTCTGAAGTGATAAGTTTAAAAAAGTGTAAGGCTTTTAGTAAGCCTTCACTAACTCTCCGGATTCCTTCCGGAGAGTAGACTCGAGGAGAGCACGGGCGCAGGAATAAACTTAGAACTTCGTTATAATTGTTAGAACTAGCTCCAAATAATCCAGAGTAAAGGCTCCCGAAGAGTGAGTAATCCTACTAGAGACAAACAAGAAGAGATATTGAAAAGAGAAACATTCAAACAGAGAAAAGCTCACCTAGCTCCAAATAATCCAGAGTAAAGGCTCTCGAAGAGTGAGGATTATTTGGAGCCGGGCTGAGAGCACAAACATAAGTGAACTTTATCTAAACCCATAACTAATCCCATAGCCTAATGCCACATGTGTATCTCTTACAGGTTGTTTGTCTGGCGTGTCAATTGGTGAAGAAGAAATATTTTCAGGATAACCTTAAGAAATTAAAAATCAAATAAATCAAATAAAAAGAAAGATAAAAATTAGTATTATAAAATAAAAAGAAATCAATATTATTAACTTACAGCAAGAGAAGCCCATAAATTTACATCTTTCACATTTCCAATGCGTGTTTGGGGACTTAGGTGGTACCATAAAATTACATTTAAAATTAGTGGTTCTACACTCTTCACATTCAGATATTAAATCCGGGAAGGTGTTCTTTAAAGGCATAATTAATTAATTGGGGAAGAAATATTGAAGTTTAAATTTTTTATAATTGGTAAACTGGGGACAGTTTGAGGAAGAAAGAGGAGGATGTGGTGATTAATTTATAGCCGTGATTAGGAAAAAAAAATTAAAACTTTTTTTTAGTGCTTTAAAAATTTATTTAAAAGCTTCTTTATTAATATTAATAATTCAATATAATATTATCTTTTAATTTTACCGTGGTTAAGTGGTAAACAAGCTTAATAATTTTAATTTTAATTTTACATAATACTTTACGAATTAAGAAAGAAGAAAATTTAAAAAATTCAATTGATTACTAAAATGAGGGATTTACAAAGAATATCTTAAGAATAAATTAAGTTAATCATAAGAAGAAAAGAACAGAAGAGTTGAATCAATTAAGAAGGAGTGATTGAGGAGAAATGACGTCAAAAGTGGTAAAATGGATGGAATTTAGGTTTTTCAGAGTTAATAAAATGTTTATAAAAAATGTGATGACGGGAATGGATTCTTTAGATGATTTTAGGTAGGGTTTGATAAGAGCAAAAGGTGGCTTATCTTGGAGAGAAGTGGTGAAAATCAGGGGAAGAGAATGAGAAAAGAGGATTTCGAACATTTCGAATGCGGCTCAAATTTCAATGATGACCGATTTGGCCAAAATTGGAGTTTTTCATTAGTAATACATATCAAATCTCAACTGAATTGGCCGAAAACTAAAGATCTATAATGTACAAACCTCACTTTAACTATCACTGCCAGCATTAAAGAGGTTCCTTGATAGGAATTAGCACTAGGCTGGGAACATTTTTGAGAGTAGAATGGGTCATCAAGCCATCTTGCAGTGACCATCTGAGCAATAAAGCAAATGTTACATATGTGCAAACATCCGAGTAAATACTTAGCTATCATTTACATATAGGTCCACTCAGTTACCTGCTCATCTGGATGAGATATTCACATGTAATACGTCCTGTAACTATGTTACAGCTGAGACAAACACCCTGAAAGATTGACTACATATATCACATTGGCTACTGAGGAAATACTTATGAAGATATTTAGCAGTAACAAGAGGGGAATTTGGTTTCTAGGACCCATATTCCCACCCGGGAACCTCTTTAATGCTGCCAGTGTATATCATGACTAATAAAAAACTCTCATAAGAAGCAACTATTGAAAATATGAAATTCGAGAATGAAAATCAGCGCATATGTAATAATGGTAAACTGGCTGTATCATGGGTTTTGGCTTCTGTATTCATATGTAATATGGGTTTTCAACGTGTAATAACTTACAAATTAAGGTTTTCTCAATATTTACAAGTCAATAACTTCATCATTACTCATCAGAAAGTGGGATTGTGGCGTATGGTCTTGGATGGTAAAGAGAGCTCTATTCAATGCACTTTAGTAATCAAAAATTGAACAAGATTGAAAGAAGTTAGTAATTTTAAAAATCAGATATGGCTTATTTAGAATCAAAAGAAGATCAAATTAATAATCATGAAGGCTTACTATGAGTAATTATAATGTTATAAAGATGAAAGAATGCAAGATTGATCATAAGAAGAGGCTATCACGTGGTTGAATGAATATTGAAGTGGTAAAGAAGAGATAAGAGAGCTGTTTACCGTGGTTTTCTTTGAAGGAAAGGTTATATATAGCTTGATATTGATTGTAAAGGGTTTTCTTTCCCTCTTTGCCTTATCTTCTCCATGGCTATTATTTTGTTTATCATTATAAACTTATTTTAGTAGTATCAGATCACTTAAATACGCCCTTTATCAAAGTTATAAAGAGAAAATTACTTTAAAGAATTATATTGTAAGACTCAAAAATCATTGGGAATAATACTAATAAAGTATTTAGTTTATTAAATCAATCAAGGCGCTTTTCCTTTATATTAATAATTATATTTCCTTTTGTTTACTTATCAGTATTCCATCAATAAGAATTTATTGATTGGTCTTAGAAGAGCAGTCTTAGACACCTTCTACTATTATGACTAGTAGATTATCCTCTTCACGTGTTGTATAACCCTTGTTGGGTTTTAAATACTACAGCGGCCTCGGATTTGACC
The DNA here is from genome assembly GCA_022264835.1 of Melampsora americana. Classification (NCBI taxonomy): domain Eukaryota; kingdom Fungi; phylum Basidiomycota; class Pucciniomycetes; order Pucciniales; family Melampsoraceae; genus Melampsora; species Melampsora americana. The sequence goes on along the minus strand of JAIFHY010000013.1, from coordinate 1,205,982 downwards.
AATCCAAGTACTCCAAGCTCAAAATCCTGACCTTCTACCCCCCCTTGCCCAATTGGAACCAAACAATTGAAGCAAAAGCGTCAAGATGATGAGAATTCTCATCAACTCAAGGAAGCCCGTGATAAACAAATCAAAATTAGTAATGAATTAGCTGAAAGGAGAGTTCTGGCTCTGGAGAGAGGGGATGAATTGGTCAAGCAGATGGCTAAAGCTGATGCTGAAGCCAAAGCAAGTCTTGTGCAAGTCAATGACCTCAAAGTATTTCAGAAATACAAGGATAGCTGTAAGACTGATCTTGCAAAAGAAGTCTTACAGATGTTGCAACAACGTATTAAAGAGAATACACACCTTAAACTAGTAAGTACTGATCATAATGAGTTTTAGTTTCAGAAATGATCAAGTTGACTCATGTATTATCCAATCCAGACTGTGATCCAGTAGAAGAAACTCAACAATGAAGTCCACTATCAAGAATTTCAAGAGTTTGTTATAGGTAAATTTTTATTCTAAATTTCTTTTCTCATTAAATAAAAACAAGTTTTTTTTCAGATGGTGTCTTTTTTTTATTTCTTCTCTCAAAACTTTCAACTTTCTTTTCATTTCTTTGTTTCATCTTGTGTCTCTAGTATTTTTTGTAGACATGTATATGTTTTATAAATTCTGCAATATATTCTATCAATTTTGCAATATATTTCTTGCCTCACCACGTGCTAGCCAATTTTGAACTTTAAGATCATGCATCAGACAATGGTGTATCTTGGCATCTTGTAATTCAAGATGATTTGAAACCATCGTATTATGGTTGTGTTGGTGGGAAAATCAGTAACTTTGGGATCAACCACCTCCCTATCTTCAACAATCATGTTGTGCATAATAATGCAAGCATACACAATGTGACGTATATCATGCAATGACCAAAGTCAACAAGGGATTGCAAGAATATGCCATCAAGATTGGAGTCCGCCAAACGCTCTTTCAATGTTTTTTGAGCGGTGTAGAACTCTTTAAGAACAGGCTGAAAGCAGAGCCAAGAAGGGGAAGAATGAAGTGTAGAACAACCAACACACACACACAAGAATAATAATAAGTCTTGGAATGGTGAGTGCAAAGACTTCAAACAAAAAGAAATGCCCTTCTTAAACAGGGACTTTGATTACAATGAATTAAATTTAAGACCTACAAGTCTTTGGATTGATAAAAACCAGGCTGATTGAGGACAATAATTTAAATAATAACACTTTATAGGCGCACTCAGGCACCAAAACCAATGAGCAAATGAGTACCCACTCAACTAGAAATTAATTAAAAGAGAAATAAGGGTCTAACTATTATAAAATTCCAACTTTCACTAGTTGTTACCTGAATGATAATAATAAAAGATACAACTTATTCTAATATTCTAATAATAATTTTTGCTAATTAAAAGAGGGACAAAAGTCCCTACAAATGATACCAATGTATATAAGAAACACACAAAAAGAAATGTGACAAAAATCAACCCCCAAACTCGAAATTCCACTTCAACCAACTTTTTCACAAAGATACTCCTTATTAAACCCCAAATTAAAATTGATAAAAATATTCAGCGCGCACACATTGATCATTGACAAATTTTCAAGCACACAATTCACACTAATACTTAGCTGGTTATCACAAAAACTTGATATTCTACCAATTTACCCTTAAATCTTAAATAAAATTGAAACGAGGGACCATAGAGAAATTCTGAAGAGATAAAAATGAAGAAAATTCTACGCTCTACAACTTTGCTCAGCCAAGCTAGTTTGCATCTTCAATGGTTGTACCCTAAAAAAGCAATTGAAAATAGGCCAAAATCTCCGAAATTGGGATTTACCCAGTTTACCACTTGATAGTGCCACTAATGATGATGAGTATGATGAATAAATTAATTTTGAATGGTCACATGCGCCATTAGAATCTACCCCAACCTTTATCTACCCTTGAAGTGTGCTGTGGTACCCTTGAATTACATCATTGTGATTGACAATTCAACTTTCTCAGATTTCAAAAATAATTTCCAAGTTTCGAATTGACCAATTCCATATGAAGACCTCATGTTTCCAACCATGTGGTTTGTGAATCATTTGAAAGTTTCTTTGTATCATGCCAGACCCTATTTCCATTTCAGTTTACCACCCCCAGTTTACCACTCATGCCCCAATGTACCAATATCTTCAATTTTCGAAATTTAGCCTCATTTAAACCCATAACCAAAAAAACCCATAATATACTGTATAACTCCTCAAATCCATGAATAAATTAGTCACCGTTATTAATCCCCATAATTTCGAAATTTCAACTTAAAACCTGTACACCTGTCATAACCCCATACTACATAACACTACTAGGGCTATGACCCGGCCCTGGAGCCACAGGGCCGGCCCTGTGGCCGGGTCAGAGCCGGCCTTGGCCACGAGGTACTTTGAAAGTCTTCCGGGCAGACCAGGGCTGGCCCTGGTTCGGGCAAGCCTTTTGTGAGCAGGTTTTGGCGCTTGGGAGGTTCCAATTTGGGCTAAGTGAGAGTTGATATTCAAATTATAAGATTGAGAACATCAAAGACAATAACAATAAACAAGTGTAAGGAAGAAAAAAAAAGAATCATTGTAAACAAGCGTAAAGAAAAGAAAAACATAGCAAAGAAAGAAAAAAAGATCTAGACGAGTAGCAAAAAAAAAATTAATTTGACAAAACTGCATCCCAAGACTTCAGGCATATTTGAGCCTCAAAGTTTTGATTGGTCATAGACGACCAATAATCAGACATAACCCTTGAGCCAGAGGAGAAAATTCTCTCTGAAGGGGCTGCCGAAGCAGGGATAGCCAACATACACATTGCCATTTGTGAAAGAACGGGCCAGTTTGAGCGGTTAGTTTTCCAGAACGTTAAGACATCAGTACGTTCATCAACAAGTGGGGCAAGGAGATACTCTTTCACCTCATCCTCAAGCTGAATATACTTGTGTCGCTTGATAAAATGATGTGGTCTATCATCATCATACACAGGTTCCGGTTCCACAGTTTCAATATCAGGATCAGGAGGGCATTTGAAATGAGTTGCTTGCTCGGTAAAGTATGCTATGAGTTCATTGTTACTATATCCAAGTTCCTCTAAGGTAAAACCGGTGACAGCATTGAGTTTTCGGCAAGGGTCCAGAATGGGTGCACATATGTAAACTGGTTTCTTCATGGCCAAAGTCAAATATTGGACTAGTTTCTTCATCATTGGAAGAATGGCTGCCTTTAAGTGGGCACATTCATATGTGGCCCATGCCTAAAAGAATAATTTTAGCAATGTTAGCAATTTAACTAAGAAGAGATGAAGAAATATAAAAAAAACTTACTTTTTCAAGCTTCACAACAAGCCATTTATAGTCAGGCATTGCTCTTGAGAAAGCAGGATACTCATCACCTTCAATTTCCTTGATCACTATGGCAAGAGGTCGGAGAAACTTGACTAAATTTCCAACCAAAGCCCATTCATCTTCAGTTAAAACATAAGGTTCCAAGGAATCGTTGATATTGCAATAGTACTGTAGGACTTTCTTGAGTTCAAAGAATTGCTCAAGGGAAGAGAAAGTGGAAGACCATCGAGTTGAAACCTTGTGGACGAGTCCAACTTTTTGAGGGTGAGACGAACCTTGGATGCATTGTTTCAGCGCTTGTTTGAGCTGAGTGCTCAAGCGGACCCGTTTATGAAATCCTCGAATGCGAGTCAGGATGGAATGAACTTTGGAATGATGTGGGGTAGGTTTGATTAAAGATGATGTTCCAGATGGAATATCATCTTGGGGTAATTGGGGATCTAACACACTGAGAGGGTCGGGCGGAGTCTTGCTGTCGAATATACCGACTCCAGCCTTGGCCACTAGATTAAGGACATGGGCTACACACCCATGGAGGCTCTTGTCAGGATCGAAATGGGGAATGAGAACTTGAAGTTCTTGTCCCATTGTCTGGTTGTTGGAGGCGTTGTCGGCGGTGACGCAATAGAGCTTCTCGGCTATGTTAAATTGGTCTAGTGAGTGCTTGACATGGGCGGCCATGTTCTGACCAGAATGATTTCCGTCGATTTCCTTCAAAGAAAGGACGACTGATCTCATGGTGAAGTCTTCCTTCATCCAATGGGCGGTAATTCCGAGCATTGGTACCATTCGGGGAGAAGTCCAGGCGTCGCAAGTGATGCTGATGTGGTCAAGTGAAGAGAAGAGGACGCAAGGACGGTTGCGAGCAGACCGGTATTGAGAGATTATACCATCGGTGATAGCCGTTTGTTTCGATAGGATGGGGGTAGCAGCAGGGTTGATCCAGGAGATCATTTCACGCAATTTGGGGGCATCCACGAGCAAAACCAGGAGCTCTTGATTGACTATAAGCCGGATGACCGCATTTGATAGGTTCTTCCTGTTGAGCGGGCCCATCTTGAAAAAGATACAATAATATATCAGACCTTTTGAACAAAAATTTAAAAAAGAGAGTAAAGATGTTGAAATGTGCAATCGACCAAACGACATATGACAGATGGAGAAGTAAGAAATATATAGAATTCAAGAAAGGAGACTTACCTGATGATAAACCATTGGGTGACATTCGAACAATTACCCCAATGAATTAATAAATCAATGAACTGATAATAAGTCAAACAAATTCAATAGTACTTCTCTTTCCTCATCTTTGGAAAGAGAAGTACGTACATTATCAATTTTTTCATCCTATCTATTTCACTTATACAATATAACTAAACTAATGTCTATTAAATATGATATGTTTTAGAACTTTACTCTTGTTGATTCAAAGATCAGTTATCTAAGTTGATAACTTATACTAATAAACATATCTGTACCTTTCAGGTATTCATAATATATTTCTCTATCAATCTATCTTAGTTTCCTAATTTGTTTGTGTTGGTTGTTTTTAGGTCAGAACATTTCTTATCAGAAGTTGTAGAAGGAGTTGGTTCTCACTGTGCTATTGTGCACACTCTTAGTTCCCCAACATCCAATAGCTGTGTTACCCTTGATTCCAAAGCATTCAATATATTCTTAAAAGAATAAAGTGAAACGGAAAGGAAGAATAAAAAAAGGGACTCACATTGTTGATCTTCCCACTCGCAGTCCAGCCTGTAAGGGTGTTTTGAGATGTGTTGATTGGAGGTGCAATGCGGTGAGCACGGGAAAGGTGTCGCGTCATCGACTTCGTACTTCCGTTCTTGTCGATTGCAATTGCTTCGTTGCACACTATAACCGGCGCATCTAAATCGGAATTGACCTTGTCGATATGTCCCTTGTTGGCACGACACTTGTTCACAAGGGCGTTGTCCTCCTTGACGGTTGAGAAGTACTGCCACACCCACGAAGTTTGGTTCGTGGCAGTATCGTCCGTATCGTTTGTGTGAGCACTGGCTGCAGCAGAGACTGAGTCGGATGGTGTGATGGAAGTGGTGCTAGAAGTGGTGGACATTGGATTTTGTTGATCCAACCAAAGACTTCGGCGAGACATGAATCAGTGGCGTATCGAGCGGTGAAAGGGGATAGAGAGGTATGGAGAAAGGGTAGAATGTTCTTCAACAACCCTTTTTCCGCCTCACTTGGTGCCAAATCGGCCGGCGGCCCTGGCCCTGGTTGGCCCTGGTCCAGGGCCTTTGTCTCTATCATGAGGTTAGGTTTAGGGCCCTGGACTTGGCCCTGCCCTCCTTATAAATCCCTTTGGGCATACCCGGCCGGTCAGGGCCAGGGCCAGGTCATAGCCCTAAACACTACACTACACCCAAAAACCAATAATTTCGACTTTTTGCTTCAATTCCTCCATTACCACATAACACATATCACATAACCCATAAAATAAAAAATAAAAATAAAAATAACAATAAATTCAATAAAATTAATTAAATCAAATTAAAGAAAAATAAAAATAAAAATAAAATAAAATAAATTTATCAAAATAAATATAAATTTTAAATATAAAA